>CAJFCO010000140.1:982173-1056957 GCA_904066015.1 Synergus gifuensis
AAACTAAATTCCTCTTATGATAAAGTGTTACATGCCCTTAAAAATTAAATTCTCATAGAATATTCTACGCAGAGGGTTAGATTTTTCGAAAATGAAGAATCTCTTAGAATTTGACCTTTTGAATCGCTCGCGATCTGTTTAAGTATAATTACACAAAGGAATGCATTTTTAAAAGTATATAAATAAATTAAGTAAAAGAATGAGAATTCTGCTAAATATACGTAGCAATTTATTTCTCAAATTTTCAATCCACACTCAGGCTAATCCCTAAACATTTAGTTTCTAAAAAGAGGGAATAACTGACAGAGAACAGACTTTAGATAAATTTTGCTTAATTCTCTTTTTGCGTTGTTTTTCTAAACTGATGAAAAAGTGTTTTAGTTCTTTTCAGTTCAATTTTCAGCTAAAAACTATAATACCAGCACAAAAGTGCTTTGTTTGGTAACCTAAAGTGCCTATTTTAGGTAATTTTATCGATTTTATCCAACAGCAAAGCCTGTAATAATATTCATTACATTTATATCTAAATAATAATATAATTACATTTATATCAAAATAAAAGCAATTGAAATGTATTCGCGCTATGATTGCACAAAATACTTGGTTCAATTTACCTAAAATCCGTTCCTTAATCCTAAAGTGTCAGAGATTATTAATAAAATTGCTTAGCGTAGATGAATGATTTTTTCATGGAATGAAGATTAGAATTAGTAGGTTTCGTGGAATTTCTTGGCTTGGATCTTTATCTGTTCGTAGGTCACCCACAGAACAATGTTCCAAGAAACAAGACGTGCGAAGCTAGGTATGAATCCTTTGTAGAAAGCTTGGGGTCCTTCGTTAACAAACATTCGAACTGCTGCATCAATTGCACCTTTGTACTCTCCGGGTGCACTGTTCATGTAGCGAGTTTTAACAACGTCAACTGGACTGGCTGCTATTGTGGTACACAGCCCAGCAGCAGTTGCTGCTGTCAAATGACATGGAATACCATCTCGCAATAATCCGCTGTCCAAAATTGTATCCTTTATCACGTCGTAACAAACAATCTCTGCTACGTTGACAATTGCGTTGCGGGCAACGTTGGGACTAGTTCCTATTGGAGAAAACAGAAAAATGTTCTAATAAAGCACGACTTCAATTTCACAATTGAAATTTCACAATTTATGTGCAACAAAAGTGCGTTTTTTGTCGCAGCTATTGGGTTGAAGTTTTAGACAACTTTGTATTGTTTTTGACAATACAAAGTTTTCAGACAAAATTCCTTTATAAAATTTTCAGATTTTATTAAATTTTATGAGATTTATAATAATTTTAAAGGATTTCAAGAGATTTAAGGATTTTTAAGGATCTAATGATTTTGAAGGTTTTTGTGAATTTTTAAGGATTTTCAAGAGGTTTCACAAGATTTCAAGAGATTTTTATAAAAGTTTGAAAGAGTTATCAAAATAATGTTCCAGAGATTTTTAGAATTTTCTATAGATTTCATAAGATTTCAAGACGTCTTAAAGGATTTTATCAAATTTTAAGCAACTTTAAGGAATTTCAAGGGATTTCAAAACATTTTAAGTGATTTTAAGAAATTTTAAGGAATTTATTCTAATATGGGGTAAATCAGATGGAATCCCTTAAAATCCCTTAACATTATCTGAAATTCTTTAAAAACTTTTAAATCTTCTGTAAATGTCTTTAAATTGTTTAAAATATATCAAAATTCCTTAAAGTTCATTAAAATCTCTTGAAATATCTTGAAATCTCTTTAAATTCCTTAAAATTCGTTAAAATCAGTTACAATGTCTTGAAATTTTGTGAAATTTCTGAAAAAAATCTATTGATAACTCTTTACAACTCTTTTAAAAATCTCTTTAAATCCTGAAAATTTAAAAAAATTAAATTAAATTAAAAATCAATCAAAATTTTTTAGCATCCCTTGAAATTCCTTAAAATTACTATAAATCTCTTGAAATCCTTTTATAATTTTTGAAATCTTATAAAATCTCCTGAAATTCCTTAAAATTATATAAAATCTTTTGAAAATTCCTCTAAAATTGCTCCTAGTAAATAAATAAAAATTTTTGGTTTGTGGAAACTTAAAAAAATAAAAAAACATAAAAAATAATAAATATGTGAAAAAACTTTTTTATGCCTGGATAATTTTGGAAATTCCCTAGAATCTTACTCATAGAAATTTCTTATTAAAACCCCTTGAAAAGTTTGGAGACAGTCTAAAATTTTTAGGTTTAATATTTTAATATTTTCTTACCCTTCCATAATCCTCGAATGCCCTCTTTTAGAGCAATGCTCTTGTACGCATGCAGAGTGGAGTTGTATCTAATCATGGATTTTCCATGATTTCCTGCTTGAAGACGCACCTTCACTACATCAGTAGGTTGAGCAAATAAAACTGCGAGAGCACCAGTTGTAATTCCCGCTGATACACGAATGCCAATATTCACAGAATTACCTGTCGAAAAAAATGAGAGTAAAACTAACAGCTGACTTTTAATTTTTACTAAAAAAAATGTATCATTAAAATCTGCTCCCCAAATTGAGAGAATCTAATATCTAATAAAAATTGGATGTTTCTCAAAATAAAAAACACGAATAATTTGAACTCAGTGCTTCTGTAAAATGCTTCTCATATGAAACTAATTACACGATAGAAAGTTTTATCTTCATTTGTTATCAACAGAAGCAAGTTTTCGCGATAAAGTGTCTTTCGCGTTAAAATACTTTAATTTGATCTGTAATTTTTGATCAACAATGAATTTGGAATTATGTTTCCACTTAAATTAGAATCATATTGAAAAACGTATATTTATTATAAAATAAATATTTTTTTTCTATATTTATAGCTAGAGTCTCTAAATACCCAGCTGAAAAATCCTTTATGAGATTCCACACAGATTTACAAAATATTCCTTTCCTGTACGTCTAGTCTGACGATTTTCTATACATTTATTGGAATAATAACAAAAAAAAGGTTTTCACTGTTTCCAAAACCCAAAATTTTTATTTATTAGCAATTTTACAGAATTTAGAGGAATTTGCAAAAGATTTTAAATAATTTTAAGGAATTTCAAGTGATTTTTCAAAGAGTTGAAAAGAGTTGTCAACAGATTTTTTTCAGAGATTTCACAAAATTTCAATACATTTTAACTGATTTTAAAGAATTTTAAGGAATTTAAAGAGATTTAAAGATATTTGAAGAGATTTTAATTAACTTCAAGGAATTTTTATATATTTTAAACAATTTTAAAACATTTACAGAAGATTTAAAAGTTTTTAAAAAATTTCAAGTAAGAGATTTTGAGGGATTGAAATTCTTTGTAATCACTTGTCACTAAAATCTCTTGAAATCCCTTGAAATTCCTTAAAGTCACATAATATTAAACATAATATTAAACATAATAATAAATATATTAATTAATAATAATATATTAATAATAATAATATTATTAATTAATAATTCATAATAATAATAAATATAATAAGTAACATAATATTGAACACAATCTATAGAAATTTCTAAAAATCTCTGGAAACATTCTTTTGATAACTCTTTTGAATTTTTTTAAGAATCCTTTCACATTTCTTAAGATACATCTTGATATTCCCTTAATTCCTTGAAAAATCACTTAAAATCTCTATAAAATCCCTTGAAATTTCTTAAAAACCCCCATGTAAATTTCCACTAGTAAATAAATAAAAATAAAATGATTTTGGGCATTTTCTGATATTCTTAATCCAAAAAATGCAATATAAAAGAAAATAAAATAAAAATTTTCATCATACTAGACGTCTGAAACTTCAACTCAATTATTTCAGGAATTTGTATGGGAATCCTTAAAGGAATTACGAACGTCTGTGGAAATAGGTAAAGAAGCTTTCAGCTGCTCGGTAAAAAGTGCAAATATCAGTTTCATCTATAGTTGACAATTTGGTAATTGTTATTATACATAATGAGACTGTCTATGTAAATTGAGCCCCGTTTCGTTCATAAAAAGGATGTTAGCTTTTATTTTTGACTATCGCGAACCACAATAGTTAACCATATTTACGATTTTTAGTATGGGTAGTACCGTCGGTGGTTCCAGCGTAGAATGACTTGACGCTGTCGTAGAGTCCCAAACGCACACTGGCAAAACACATCTGTCTCTGGAGTCCCGCGGATAGACCTCCATATAGGCTCCTGCAACCACCCTTGCTCAAACTCACGCCCAAACAACTTAAGAAATACTCCTCCCCAGGGCATATTTTCTTTTGGTCACTTTTTTTTTCTCTTAACTATTACCGTTTTTGAAATACATTCATTTTCCTTACACCCCATTACTTGAACCAAATTTGTTATTCTTTTTTGCTTCACTCAGAAGCTATTTCAGTATTTTACAACATTTAAGAAAAGGAATAAAGAAAATGATCGGAATCGGAAGAAAACGAAAACCAGGAAGTTATAAAAGATATGAAACAGTGGGAACAGAGTTATAAAGAAAATATACCTTTTAGAGGAACTTGAAATAACTAATAATGAAAAATGATATTGGACTTTAAAACATGAAATTAAAAATTCTGAATGAAACCATGATCCATTTCAGTAATTGATTTAAAAGGTTTTCTATTATGAATTTAATTTCTATTATGAATCTATTTAATTATGTAATTATTCTATAATTCATTGACCTTATAATAAGATACCTTGCCATTGAAACATATTTCAAGATGATATGCTAATAACATTATATAAAATTAGAATATTTTCTTTTATTTAGTGACTTAATAAAGTGTTTAACAATAGCAAGGCATTCAAATAACATCACTTAACAGTAGTGTATAAAAATGTGAATTATCTACCATTTTTTAAAATAAAGTGAGCAAATATGAACCTACTTTACACCCTCGGTTCTAATGATGTTTCCTAAAGTCTGCAGCAAGCCTGGTTGAACAGTTCGAAGGGTCAAAACAGCACCTTCCGGTGATGCCATAAGTAATGCCCGCCCCTCTCCAGCGATCTTAAACCAAATAAATGGAATTTACCATAAAATACTCAAAAATCGAATGTATTGTTCCATTCTTTTCTGCATTCTTACCTGCATTCTGACTTTGGCCGTGTCTAAAGGAAAAGTCACGAGATCCGCAATGCAAGCAGCAGTTCCTGCCGTCAAAAGCTTAACAGCAAGAGGCATATCGTTTTGTACTTCTGTCTTCATTTTTACGCTTTTTGCACTTTAATTGTTGTAATCAATTTCCAATTAGCAATACCTCCAAGAAAGCGTTGATTGATTATCTATTCTTTACCTCAAAAAGAAGTGCGCGTCAAATTCTTTATACACCAATGCTATTTACACTATTTACAAGTCCTTTATCAGGACAAAACAGCCTCAGATTTTCATGAAGCGTTTAAAGACTGATCAGAGGTTCTCTAAAATGATCAGGGAACACATGAACTCCTCCGGCCCGTGGGCACTCGTGTTTCTCTTCCTGATAATGAGATTCTTTAATCATACTATTCTTCTGCAACAAATAAAAAATGTCATCTGTTCAGTATTTTTAGGATTTAACTAATTCAGATTGAGAGAGTTGATAATTATTATCACTCCGGTTAAGGCGATTAGATTAATTATTATCAATATCAGTTCAATTATCATATATGATAACTATACCTATAGGTATCGAATAATATATTATATTTATGATATGTGTAGTTTAGATTGTGAAATTCAACAGTAGAAAAATGTAATTATGTGACCTTCATAATTTTTAATCGCAAAAGATACTTATACGTGTTAAAAGTGTAATGCAGAGAAAAAGAAGGGGAAAAAGATTTAGTTTTAAAAATAGCGAAGAATTTAGAATATAGTTCAACGTTGGAGCTTCTCCAAATAGAATCTTTAAGACATCACAGGTTATTTGGTTGAAGTTTCAAACGTCTATAGTCTGATGATTTTTTTTTTTTTTTTTGATTTATTGGAATAAAAATATCAACAACAAAAATTTTTCAGTTTCCAAAACCTAAAGTTTGTAGTTAGTTAATAGCAGAAATTTATCCGGCGTTACCCGAGATTTTAAGCGATTTCATAGAATTTCAGAAATTATAAAAGGATTTTAAAAGATTTATAGTGATTTTAAGGAATTTCAAGGATTAAAAAGACTAAAGGATTCTAAAAAGAGTGGAAAATAGTTATCGAAAGGCTTTTTCAGATATTTTATTGAATAAAAATTATAAAAGGATTGTAACAGATTTATATAGTGATTTTAAGGAATTTCAAGGGATAAAAGACACTAAAGTATTTCAGAAAGAGTTGAAAATTGTTATGAAAAGGTTTTTTTAGAAATCTCACAAGATTTCAAAGTATTTTAACTGATTTTAACGAATTTGAAGGAATTTCAAGAGATTCCAAGAAAGTCGAAGAGAATTCGAAAATTTTCGTATAATTTTAAGGATTTTCAAGAGATTTAATGATTGTTAAAAGATGTCCTGGTATATAAGGCATTTTAAAGAATTTTAAAGGATTTCAAGAGATTTTTAGGATTTTAAAAAGATATCCTGAAATTTTAAAAGATTTTTAAATTAACTTTTTAAATTTTATTAATTATTGAAGTTTTCCAACTTTTTACAATAAATTTTCTTTTTTTATTTTATTTCTTTTACTTTTCCTTAACCTTTTTAAAAACATTTTAAATAATAGAAACTGTAGTTAAATACCTTGAAATCTTTTAAATTCTTCTGAAATCCTTAAAAAAAATTGTAAATTCTCTAGAATCCTTACTAAATTCTTAGAATCATTTAAAACATCTTGAAATCGTTTAAAATATCTCGAAATCCCTTGGAATTCATTAAAATTACTTGAAAGATTTTGAAATCACTTCAAATTCCTTTAACTTCCTTAAAATCATTTTAAATGGCTTGAAATCTGCTGAATATCTTTTGAAATCTTTTGAATTCCTTTAAATTCATTAAAATTCATTATAAACACTTGAAATTTCTTGAAATCCCTTAAAAATCATTTAGAATCTCATGAAAGTGACATTCTTAAAAGTGTGTCTTGAAATCCGTTAAAATCTTTTAAAATCTTTGAAAAACTTTTAAAATCCCTTGAAATCTCTCAAAATCCCGAGAAACACCAGGTAAATTTCTGTTACTAAATAAAAATAAAATAGTCTTATAAACTTTTTTTAACATTCTTAATCTAGTAAATGTAAAAAAAATAAAATTAAAAAAATTCGTCAGACTAGACGTCTGAAACTTCAACCCAATTCACAGTTTCCTCTTAATTGATTTTAGATTAAAGTTCATTCGCTTTCTTTATTATTTTATGTAGAAATTCGATGAACTATTGCATAATTTTATTCTACTATAAATCTAACACAATATTCTTTATACTTAAGTCGAGACCGAAGTAACTATAATTTTATTAAAGAAAATATTCACTAAGAGAACATGATTATTCAAAACTCTTTCTGAGAGTGCTGGCCTACATTTCAGAGCTGTATTTAATAAGATATATACAATGCATGAATTAGCGCCTGATATTTATTTAGTGATGACTGCTGATAACTATAAGATGCATGCCTGTCGTTTCATTCACGTACGATATTAAAAGTCGTTAACTTTATTTGATGCATTATGTGTCATCAAAAAATCTTCAATGCAGGCTTTAATGTTTTTGCTTTATAAAAATCATAATTATATAATTATATATTATATTATATATTATATAGTATAGTTATAGCATAAGTATAATCGAAAGTACAGAAAAATGTGAGATACGTATGCATTTTTTAAGAATAGTAAATTTGACGTCAATTGTTTTCAAGGATTTTAATAAACGCTGCCAAAAATATTAAAATAAGCAATTTAACAACAATACATGTTAAACAAAATTGATGTTTGCGCATTCCAAGAATCTAATTTTCATGACTTGCAAGAAGTCATAATAAGGCTTGTGCGTAATAATAATAACTTAAACCCTATCAATCATAAACTGATTGCGATAAAAGTAAGCATACAATACAAAGTATATCAAAATACACCAGGTTTTGATGAGAGAGCGGAAATTCTCTCGAGTCCAAAGATCAGTGTCAAGTATAATAAAACATCTCGTTCCAAAAGAGTCCCGTAATGTCTAGTCAGTTGCAGTGCAAAGTCCAACGCTAAGTTTTTGTGCAATTCACCTCTCACTTTCTTATTGATATTGACTTTTTCTCTTTAAACGATGAAACTACCGATTTCAAGGTCCAAATTGTTATAAGTCATCGATACACGTGAGGCAAAAAATTTCAGGGGTCAAAAATCTTTTAATTATCCATCTACTGAAATTTATTTGAATACGTGGTATTCTAGTAAACTGGGTTGTCAAACTTCTTCAATTTCTTATTGTTAGAAAGTAATAAATAAAAGTAAAACAGGTATTTTCTGCTTTTCTAGATATAATTCTCAACTTCAGTGTATTGTTCAGTACACAGCTAAATAAACATACTTTATTACAGTTAACTGTTATTTCAGTACATTTTAAATGATAAATAACTTTTTTCTTTTGTTCTTTATTTGATAGATTATTTACTGAATTGTAATTTCAATTTTTACTCGGAGTATGATTTTAAGAAAGAAAAGTAACGAAAATAAAGTACACTTTCGTTCACGCGCAGGTTCTAAAAGTTTATGTTTCGAAGCCGAATATATCGATTAGATACCACATCCGTTATCACTGAGGTCATGGTTTTCCTTCGGTTTTTCGCAAATTTCAATTTTCGCGAGTAAAAAACGTTTAATACTTCTGAAGCTTTCAAGATTCTAGACTCAGGGGCAATGGTATTCAATGAACTTGTAACAAAGAACTGTTTACATTTGGTTAATAATGTAGCCAAAGATTTAACAAAAGTGAGAATGTCAGTCATTGTAAACAAATTAGTTAAAAGTAATTAATTCATTTTTTTCATTTTCTTTTCAGACATTATAGACTTTTGTAGAATGCCTCTTTCTCTACTGGTTCTTTAAAATGCATTATGCAGCAAAAATCATCAAATAAAGAAGAACCATTATATACAATCTCCTTAATTACATACTCATTAGAAATTATAGCTGTTAAATCACTAATTTGCATTAATAAATTGTCAGAATTTTACGAATTTTATTGTACGAATTTTATAAATTGTTGTTACTTTCAGACCGGAATTTAAGAGAAAAATTGAATTGGAAAAACGAGGAAAAAGGAGAATGTAATTAAAGAAAAAATTGTCTGTTAATTTTTAAGGAATCTTGTTAAGTAAAATTAAAGTTATTAAATAAATTAAAGAGGAGTTTCACTACTTACCAAGTGTACAGTGGGTGAGTATCAACACAACTGAAATAGGTTTCAGTCAAAGCATTGCTTATACCGGTCTGGCAACCAATAGGAACGGTCGAAGGTTGCTTTCGACCAATGAAGTGCCAGTGCTGGCGTCACTTTCGGCCATAGAAAGCTCGACTTGCAAGTTGATCGATATCACATGAATATCATTCAGGAGTGTAGGTAGATTAAAAATGTTCATCTTATTTTATAGCATTGCAGAGGGCTATGGAAAATTTCAACTAATCAACCCTTATTGGCTATTATAGCTTCAGGTTGTACTCTTTAAGTCCCTCTTTAATATATATAACTTCACTCTTTAATATATTTATATTAGGAATCATATATATTATACTCTAAAGAAAAATTCTATAAACAATTTTAAGTTGTATTATTTAGTAAACACATAATTTAAAATGATGCAGATGATGATTCACTCCATAATCTAATAACACTTTGATGAGACTAATTTAATTTGATGAGACTATTTAATTTTTTAATTTATAAGAGTTTTTCCGTGTTTTGAACTATACATGGTCTTCAGGAATCGGGTTTCACTTTTTAGGAAAGAATTGCACAATTCATTACTCGCTTATTCATTACGTTGAATTTTCCAAGTTTTTTTTTAAATTTGATTCAGGACAAGATCTAACAATTCTGAAATTTTAGAAGACAGGTCAAATTAGGGTTAATTGAAATTTAGGGTCTCAGATAGCAGCATGTGGGTTTAAAATCAAATCCAAATCTACAAAAGGAATTTCAGTGTTTTTTCTCGACTGTTTCTATAAATTTTTCTGACATCCAACCATAACATAAGTAAGGGAGTAAAATAAGGGTTTTCTCTGCTCCAATCTAAACTGAGTCTAGGTTTTTCAGAAAAATTCTAAAAATAAATGTTACATATGTTACTGTAAAAAAGGATCTCAAATATATAAAGACGAGGAACACATGACACAGTTGAAAATTTACTATGTACTTTTATCGCAAAGATAAAGTGTTGCTTAACTATAATTTAGTATACTCTTTATTATATCTATATGAAGAGTATAGGAAGTCGAAAAATCGGTCGCTGAAAGTGAAATCCAGCATTGGATTTCTATTTTTAATAGAGAAAAGCTGGATTTTAATCATTTCCAAACTGTTGAGTATATAAAAGATCATAAATATCTCTGATGTTTTAATGAATGATTGGGTAATTATGTATCAATCTTATCAGTTTCCAAGTTTCCTGATTGTTTGAAGTTTGTTTAACGTCTGGTGTAATTAGAAGCTGATGATAAATAATATCGTCTAGATTCCTGAATGAGTTTCGCAGCATAAGAGACAAGCTTTCTGATATCAGCAACCTGTTATGTGTTGAAGACCTTCGCTCTGTTAGTAATAAGAACTCGTAGTGCAGAAAAGACGTCGACCTTCGGTCTCTAATATTATTGAAACGCAATGTCTCAGAACTCCCTCAAATTATCCGGAAAGCAGACTTTGGACAATTTAATTGAGCGAAGAAACAAAGAATTTGATGAATCAAATATATTGATGAATAGGAAAAAAAAAATGGCCCATGAGGGGATCGAACCCGCGACCTTCGCGTTATTAGCACGACGCTCTAACCAACTGAGCTAATGGGCCAGATCTGTTGTTACTTTCAAAATGGCGTACAAACATATGCCGCCATTTTTATAAGAATTTGAGTGAAATTATTCATATTTTTGAAATTGAAAACTAAATTAAATTAAACTAAACTAAATTTTTTAGAAACAGATTCTCTGTATGATAAATATAGAAAAACTGATCGGACTTGTAAAAGCTGATACAAAAAGTATAATCAGAGACTCATTTCTGATATAAAATCAATATATGTATTAAAGCAGATATAAAGTGCAATATGAGTGGATGTTGAAAGATATTAACTGGGATCAAATGCCGCCGATCATCGAAGTATCAAACAATTGAACCTATATTTTCAAGAATTACTTTAGTAAATAGGATTGCTATTTCTGAATCCAAAGTGCAATTGACGATCTTGTTTCCAGCATTAAAGAAATGGAAATACGTTTCAATGTTGCAGAGATTTGAATTTGCATTTGAAATTAATGGCCTCTTGCTATATATAAAGGGAGGTAATAATGACGAAACTGAATAAATTAAATGCCATTGTAATTGCAAATATAGTTTAAAAGCACAAAGAATTAATAATAAATAAAACACAGCTATAAAAATTATTTTTTAGCTTTGAATATATATGTCCTTTTTAGAAACGTTTGATTGCTAAATATCAGAATATAATTAAATTAAGGGATGTGATAATTATCATAAGAAAAAATTTAGTTTATATTTACACATTCGTATAATAATTTAAATAATTTTTGCTAAAACTATATATATATATTGCTTCCGTTTTATGTAGATGGAGATAAATTTGCCTAATTTTAGCGAAGAATATATTTAATATTACAAACGTAAAGTTGGCGAAACTATAGTTAATGGTGGTTTTACTTCATTTGTTATTAAATTTTTATTACTATATTATCTTCTCTGGATACATGTATCACTTGTTGAAAATAGCGAGAATGATAAAGCAGTGACATCTGAGTTGTTCATGAACGATGGACGAACGAGAATCAGGTTGAGCAATGTACCACCAGAGGTAGACTATAGTTTTATTTAAAAAAATATTTAACTGTATTTAATATATATGATATATATATATATATATATATATTTAATATATATATTACTTGGATAATTAATTACAGAAAGTAGCGAAATTGTAATACTTTATAACGGTCTGGCTATACCGTACCCCATAGCACCTGACGATAGGCACAACACCTTGTGCGTACCGGCACGGCAGAGTACTACCTGGGACTGATCAATTATCGATCCACGAGCAGTAACGCACAATTACGCTAGGTACCTGGCTACCTGTCTTTCCCAGAAACCACGCAAATCTCAATGGAGATAAGACACGGGCGCTGGCCCACTATCGTGGTCGAGCACCAGCCTGACCAACTCAACCGACCCGCCTTGAACTCTCGGAATTTTTCGACTAGCATCGCAGTTTTTTCCACGACTTCGACGTCATCTTCAGAATCACACCACTCCACCATCTGGATCTCTGTACTAATTGGTAGATATAGGAAAGAAGACCCTTGCACGCTATTCCAAGCTAAGGATCTTCTTTTAGCAACTCTGTTCTCCTATCCTTTAATTTGAAGGGTAGTTTTTTCTTTTTTGAGGGGTATCAATGTACGCTGTTCCAAGCTATTGATACACCTCCTTCGTTTGCATTCATTTTTGCCCGCAATTTTTTATCTAACAAAATCCTCGTGTACGCTGCACCAAGCTGCGAGGATTTCGTTAAAGTTCTCTAGTTTCGCGGTTAAAAATCAAATCCTTGTGTACGCTGTACCAAGCTGCGAGGATTTGAAGGGGTTGAATCGTACTCACGGCTCGTAAGGGATTCTAAGAAATATAGAAGGGTAGAATCTCGGCGCACGCAAAGGCCAAATTTAAGAAGGGTCCGGTTTCGTATTAATACTATCGCAGCGTGATCACACCCACTGAGGGTTTCGTATTTGAAACGCTTTATACTTTGCAATCGTGAATAGTTAGTTGCGAATACCTCGAGAAAGGGTACTAGCTTGTCAAAACTCTGAGCCTATTGGAATTGTTTTAATGAAGATTTTGAACCACTTTTTGTACTTAGCGATCTCAGAAAGGGACTCGAGGATAGTTTGAGGGATCCGATCTCAATTTCTAATGATTATAATAAGTTTATAAGGGATGTTTTAGCATTGCTCGGTTTGTGAGTCTACTGTTTGATTTATATCGCGTCTCATTGATTTAAAAAACATTGGATTATATCGAGTCTATTTCCACATCCGTTCCGTGCTGGGACATCTCAAATTTGCTGTTTATTTAACTGAATAAATTTGTTACTTTTATCGAAATCTCTACGTGTTTGCTCGCCTCTCTCGAGAACCTTTCCCAATTCATTTGATTCTAGCCTATGAGAGGGCATAAGGTTTTATTTTCAGGCTTAGCAAATAAGCATTTATTTTGCAGTAATAGCAGTAATATTTATAATTAGTATAAAAAGACCATAGAATTGTTACAACTTGTACACTAAAAAATCTCGAAATTCTTCTGAATTTTCAAAATTTCTTTAAAAATTTTTATAAGTGGTTGGCAGCTCTGATTTCGATTCTAAAGTACGGCGGTGAATACAAATGTAACCAATAGGTGAAGAGAGAATTTGTGGCTTTCGATTTCGAAATTCCGAGAATCTTTTTTTTTCTATAATCTCAACCACAACTACTACACTTTTTTTTTAAGAACATTCATATTTCGTTTTACTATGATGGATAAATATACGTAAGTCCAATAAATGATAGAAACTATAATAATTATAATTAAAGCAGGTATGGAAGCAATGATTATTATAGTCCCATAATATTCAAACGAAGTGATATTTCTTCCATGATAAGAAAAGTAAGGAGCTTTCGGAAATTTAAGTAAATGTTCTATATTCCAGACTGCCTTGTCGATTGGTTTAATCTTTTCGTCTTTTATCATTGCAGACATCTCCTTAATGTTATTTGTGTACCTGAAAGAGTATAAAATTTTATTTTAATACACCATATTTTTCGATATGTAATTGTAAAGAGAAAATGACAAAATAGTTAGTAAATCAGTTAAAATGGGATTGAGTTAGAAACACTTCAAAATCGTAGCTTACATCGGGTTCTCCAGAACTTCTTTCAAAGTATGTACAATTGACCAATTCGTCATTGTGTCCACGTGGAGCGAAAGGCCAATTTTGGAATCTAGGATTTTACGGCTATTGAAATTCTGATCGCCGAAGAATGGAATTGCTATTAAAGGGACACCATAATATACAGCTTCCTGCATCGATTGAAGACCTCCTTGCATCATGTAAACTTTTGTGTTCTTGTGAGCTGCGGGAAAATAAAATTCTTTGAGGGTCAAAGTCAATAAAAAAGTTTCATATCTTATTTGTTTTCCTAATATTGTATTATTTTATAAATAATGCGTTGTTTTGCCTCAAAAAATTGAAAAGAGAGACTGTGATTGACTTCCAGCAAATACATTTACATATTGAAATTTGAATTTATTCAACTTTTTTGAAAAGCACTGACATTATTCTCCGTGTAAAGTATATAAATGCCCCGAAAAACACACAACATTCTAATTCTCATTAAAAATGTCTCGACATGGAATTTACTTGCGAGCTTTTCGTTTAACTGAAAAAGGTCCAACAGAGTTTAAATCTAAAGGCAAGAAGAATGTCATATAAAGTATAAAATTCGTTTGTAAAAGTTCCCTGTCTGAAACAGCGGGGAAATTAACAAAGGAAAGTATTTTTTCCACATGAGAATATGCAAACGTTACAAAAAAGACAATTGTTTTAAAGTGTCCTTTTTCAGGAACTTATTAAATTAATATTCCTGGAATTTTCATAGAAAATAGGGGAGATTTTATTCAATAATCGTGAATCAAGTCCTGAGGAGACGAAGACATTTCAGGAGATTTCAAGATCAAGTATCGAACCTAAAACTGCTTGCTGAGGCACCCATTTCACAAATTTGATGTTTCTCGACTGAACGGACAGGATTCCGCTATGTTTCCATAGAACTCTTTGCTTCACTGAGCTGAGTGCATCGAACAACGCGGTCAAAGCATCGGTTGGTAGCTGGTGGGTCTGCAAATTTGAGCCCAAAGAGAAATAGATGGCTCCTTCAGTTGCGTTGTCGAGAAACTCTTGTATCTCCTGAAATTAAATTTTTTATGAACACTACCTACAAAGAATGCAACTAGAGCGTCAAAAAGAGTATTTTACTTAAAGAACACATTCTTTTGTTTAATCTTCAAAAGTTTATTAACATAATCTATTATATTTTACTACAGTGTCATGCGCGCACCCTTGTCAATAATTTATTATGACTATCAATTATGATCAATTATTAATTTCAATTATTAGAGCATTTATTAGTTTCTCGTTTTTGCATACCTTTTGCTAGTAGAAAAAATAATTGCGAATTTTTAATTCTTGAAGTATAAAATCTTGTAATTCTTTATCTAATTTCAGGAATCTTCATGAGTTTTATAAAATTCCTTAAAATGCCTTTATTATTCTTCAAAATTTGGTGAAATTCTTTTAAATTTCGTAAATTCACTTGATATTTCTTAAAATTAATTAAAATTACTCAAAGTCTCATAAGGTCTCATTAAATCTCTTAAAATTTCTGAAAATCCACTGAAATTTTTTTAAATCTATTGGGTCCATTCAAAGTCTTTAAAATTACTTAATATCACATAAAACATCGTAAAATCCCTTAGAATTACTTAAACTTCCATAAAATATGGACAAATCCCTTAAAGTTATTTAAAATTCTATGAAATTTCATGAAATCTCTTAAAATTCCTGACAAACCCATGAAATCGCGTAAAATTCCCATACAATATCTTAAAATCCCTTCGACATCCTTCAAAATCTGGTAAAACTTTTACCAGATTTTGAAGGATGTTGATGATGATTTTGAAGTAATTTTAATTAATTTTAAGGAATTTAAATTCCTTAAAATTAATTTAAATTACTTAAAATCTCATAATGTCTCATTATGTCTCTTAAAATTAATCAAAATTCCATGAAATTTCGTTAAATTCTTAAAAATTTTTGAAAATCCATTATAATCTCACCAAATTCTTTAAATCTGGAAATAAATGTTCTTCACCTCACTTAATATCTCATAAAACATAAAACATCTTAAAGTTGCTTAAAATTACTTAGAATTTCCCAAAGTATCATCAAATCCCATAAAATCTTTGATATTCCTTTTGTTGTTGCATAAAATTCCATAAAATTCCACGACCTATCGTTAAAAATCTTAAAACTACTTAAAACCCTATGAAATCTTATGAAATTCTTTTAAATTTCGCAAAATCAATTGGTATTTCTTAAATTTACTCAAAATTCCATCGCATTTCGTTAAATTCTTTCAAATTTTTGAAAATCCAATATAATCTCACCAAATCCTTTAAAATTTCTGGAAATAAATGTTCTTCAAATAACTTAATATCTCATAAAATATTTTAAAGTTGCTTAAAATTACTTAGAATCTCCCAAAATATCATCAAATCCCATAAAACTACTTAAAATCCCATGAAATCCCTTGAAATTCCTAAAAATCCAATGAAATCTCGTAAATCCCTTGAAATCCCTTAAGTCGTTAAAATAACTTAATATCCTATGAGACATTTTAAAATCTCTGAAAATTCCATGCAATTTCGTAAAATCCTTTAAAATTACATCAAATTCCTCGAAATACCGTGAAATTACTTAATATTTCAAAAATCTCAATAAATTTCGTAAAGCCCCTTTAAATTCCTTAACATTTTTCAAGATTCCGTGAAATCACATTAAATCTCTTAAAATACCTTAAAATTCAATGAAATTTCGTAAAATGTTTAAAAGTTTCTCAAATTACATAAAATTCCCACAATTCGCTTAGTTTCTAAACCAATAAATTTTTCTACAACAATGAGTTCGATATATTGGTAACATCACTTTTTTAAGATAGGATATTATGATAATTTTTAAAAATCTTATTTTACGGAAATTCATACTTGCGGCAAAACTTCCAGATTTTCACCTATCTGCAAACTATGAACTTCTATAATATTTGGTAGCAATGGCTTGGGGTATCCAAAGATATGATTATTCCCAAGAATCACCAAACTAAAATTTCTGTCTATTTCGAAAACAGATGTTCCTGGCAGTACTTTTTCAGCTATTCTTTGAGCACGTGGCAGATGGATAAATTTGTAATACAATCTCGTCCATGTAGTGTAGACCACGTTCAAAATTCTTTCATTCAATGTCATTTTATCACTAAACGAATACGCCATGTCAGGATTCAGTAAAGGATCATCCGGATTTCCTATATTTATATGTATTATTGTTAAAAATAAGTATTAATTTCCATCGTTTACATAATTATGTGAAAGATCAAATAATAAATAATAAATTGCTTCTAATTGTAACTTTATAAATATATAGCTTACCTACAGAATCCATAACGTACGGTAAATTACCGACACTCAAGAATCCTATTAGAATGGGAAAGTTATATCGTTTCACCAAAGCATAATAACATTGAAACCACAATTGTTCTATCATTATAGCGTCGAAAGTTTCGTTGCCGTTTCTGGAATATAAAGCGCGGAAAAGTCAAGATTTATATTAAGACTTGGAAATGACAAAACTTTTGAGGGATTATAAAATATATTTTCTTAATAAGTGATTATTTATAAATGAATCATTTACATTAGATTCCGTACTGCTGTGCTTGATATTTGTTCCTCGCATAATTTATTCGATGAATCCATATTGCTTTTTAAGATTGAAAAGGCATCAATGTGCCTGCAATTGAGAGAAATAAATTAAAAATAATTTGAATAAATTCAAGAAAATTAAAAATATTTTATTATATCCTATAATGTATAGTAAAAACATTAAAATTATTAACCTCAACACTGTACAGTCCTTAGTGCGATATGTGAACGATACATCAATCTCTCTATAATTCTTAACAGGCTTCTAGAAAAGATAAAATGACCCATTTTCACTTTCAGAAATGTGTATTTTGTTTTAAATGAGGTAATAATATTTTTTATTGAGAAAACCGGAAAAGGGTTGAAAATAAAACATCTTAGGACTAGTAAATTGAAGGTGAATAAAGTTTGCGCAACTCTCTTTTAAATTTTAGAGATGAAGAAAGTAGGAAGGATTTTCAAAGGAGAGAGAACAATGGAATTGAGACATAAAGAAAGATGAAAGTAACAGTGTGAGAGAAAGAAAGGTGAAATGGCAATGGAGTACGAAAGATGAAGACAAAGGCAGACATTCATTTGAAATACTTTCCGAACTTTCCTGCATCTGGAATATTATTGAATTATGAAAACAGTTTCATGAACTTCGCACGTTTCCGGCTTCTACGATATTAAATTTTACTGCATTTTCATTTTACTGACGTTAAATATTGAAAAATATTGTATTCTCTGGAGATTTTCAGGAAATTTATTTCCTAATGACATTGAGTTGGAATGAAAATAATCTTAACTTCTTGAGTTTGAAATTGAAACGAATAACTTGCCATCAGCTCGCGTTAACTAAATAATAATAATATCAGAGAGTTTTGTGTCAACATTAATAGAATAACAACTACCAGAGCGTTTTACTTGATGATGAGTCTATTCTGTCCTTCATGGCATCAAAACTCTTCATTTATTAAAAATATAATCAATAAATAAGGACTAGATGACAGAGTCTCAACAGAAACCCTTTAACAGAAACAGAAACAGCTTTAATTTGACATTTAAATTCACATTTAAATGTTTTATCGAAATAAATTGCGTTCCTTTTAATTTATTTTATGAAGAAAAATTTATTTATTGAACAAAAAATGTTCATCAATCTAATTTCGAATCTTATAACAAACCTTGAGTGGAGCTGGTGAGATAACAGTTACTTGATGACCTTGGAAGGCAAGAGCCTTCATTAGAGCTTGAAATGGTTGTTGATGGCTGTAACTGGTACTGGGGCATATTCCCAAAATCCTAAATCCCTCAAGTGCTGACAAATTAATCAAGAGCCAAGTAAAAACTGAAATAACTCTTATTTTAGACATAATTAATTTCAAATGCGTTAGGAAGATGCTCGGTTCTATAATACGATACGCGTTTCTCGATCAAGACTTCCGCACAAAATGCTGGTATAGGATTTGGAGAAGATTGAGAGTGGTGGGAGGGGATGGATAAGCGAAGGGAGATTAAATAATATGAACGGCTTAATTGGAAATACTTTTAATACAATAAACAATTGCCATAAATTACATGAGGCTTTTTCATTGTACAATTTAGCAGTATTGGTCTCATTTCACAACTCATATTTACGATAAAAAATTCATGGTATTTTCATAATTTACGATGAAGATAAAGATAAATTATTTTTGATTCATCGAATAAAGATGACATTCAGTAGGATATCGAAATTGATTCATTCATTCATCTTATCTTATCATAATGATTGTATGTAAATGAAAGGTACTATATAGAATTAATAATCAAGTATTTGATAACTTATATAGTTATACTTGAAGTAGAAAGAAATATTCATACATAAAGAGAAGATTATATATTATCTATACGTCATATGAAAATACATAAAATTTGTTTATCCATTTAATCCCATGAGATATTTTACAAATATTTGGAAAAATGTGTTCCTGCACAGAATACGTTGCTCAATTGCTCATTTTGCTTTAGGGCATAGCAAAATATCTCTTCGTGCTATTCTCTGGGTTGACTTCACATAAACTCCACCCTCCTGTTTTCCGAATTGCGACAAGAACGAAGGAAATTGGATTAACGTGGCATAACATAACCGCGGTGCAACATTTTTCAAGTCCGCTGAGATAACGGATCTGTTGTCGCACCAATTCCTCTTCGACTTTTTTTTTTTTCACCATGTGCACGGTCCATATATTTTGTCACAAGCTCGACGCTAATGATGCATCATAAAACAATCGTTTATTTCTCTTACATTTTTCTTCTCAGCCTGATATATATTCTGTACTTTATCAACAAAGCTCATATTGGCAGTTGTCAATATATCTTGTAAGAAAAATATATGGATTATAATGGTTTCAGCAAATTGATTGCAGTAATAATATTTCTCATTGTTAGAGTAATAACTCATTTGTAGTACAAATATTTTACATCGTTTAAGAACAAAATCGTTTCACTAATAAATCCCTTGACCTTCAGATATTCAAATTACACTTCTAAGCACCCTTCAATAAATTAGAACTCGGCGAAATTGAGACAAGTCTCCGAAATTCTAGAGTTCTACCCTCAGAGCATAATTATAGGAAGGTTATTGTTTAATTATATTTTCGGTACAAAAAAATTTCTCATATTCCTCTAAGCCTCTTGGTTGAAGAAAATACGAGTTAGCCCACAGAATTTCATCCCCTCATAATTATTTGTCATACAAAGAAATAAGAATTTCATATGAAGAAATGTAATTCATGCAAGTTGCTTTTGTTATTCATGAAGGACATCGCGTCATACTGACACAGGATAAGGCTTAATACAATGAGAAGTTGAACCTGCTGCGACAAAATGTGTGTGTCACTAAGTAAACAGCTAGATTTCTCCCTTGGGACCCTCGACCTCTTCCACCTTCAGTCTTCACCCTCACGTACTCATTCTGTGTACGACAGCAGACACCAAGTGTAGAATGTGTCAGATTCAGCTGCGATATGTTTTGCAGGGATTCTGCATCTCGCACTCTATTCGGTCCCCACCCATCCCTTAAAATCTCGTGTATCGTCTGTGGTGAACGCTTTTTGTCGGTTTGTCGCAATTCCCCGGAAGCACGAAGGAAATCCGCACCGAATCGGCTTTCCGACTGGATCGATTGTCATTATATTCGTGTGGCGATATACTGCTCAAATAGTTTCCACTTTTGGACAGTGAACTTTTACAACGATCCTCGTACTTCATAAATGCCACAGGTCTTCAGACTTATCATTTATTCTTTGGGTTAAAAGCTTCATCTGGAACATCATGTAATTGTCATTCAGAAATATTTCAACTTACAATATTTCAACCACGCCTACTAATCACTTCTAGCATTTAATTTTACTGTTTACGCCCACTAGGTACTTGTACTAACCTAACCCATTAGTTACTCCTACTAACCACGCCCATGTCATTAGTTACTTCTATTAACCACGCCCATAAGTTAAATCTACCAGGCAATTCCCCTCGGCACTTTTTACTAACCACGCCCATTGACCACTCCTACTAACCACGCCCATATCATTAGTTACTTCTATTAACCACGCCCATAAGTTAAATCTACCAGGCAATTCTTCTCGGTACTTTTACCAACCGCGCCTTTTCTAGTCATTTATTACAAGCCACGCCCACTTATTACTTTTGCTAATCTGTAATTCAGAGTTTTCTAAAATTCAATTTCTAATCGGATTAATTAGAAAAGAAAAGACAAGCCCTTGTAGGGGGATTTAGCGTTTATGTATGTAGATATTGTGCACCTAGTTAGATTCTCATTAAGCAGATCGTTCGTCTATCATTGAGTCTGTTTACATGAAAGGAGCTCGTATTGAGTGCGAACACGCATGTATATCGCGGCCAGTGTACATACGCAGCAGCATCAAGGGCTTAGGGAGTCCTGATTAAGTGAACTTCGGCAGGCAAGCGTATCGTGGACTTAATGTTTAACATGTACTTTACGCGTGTAAGGATTCTCGAGAGGAACTCTCAGAAGAGTTTACCAGCTCAACTAACGACATTACTTCTGGTCACTGAGCGCCATAATCGTGTCACGGGAACTTTGAACGTTTCTGAGTTGTTGCTGGAATGTATCGAGCTAATAATGAATACGCCACTTGACGGTTTACTCGGGGTAGAAACCACTTGCTTCTGCCACTTATGAAGGAAATTTCTGAATGATGCATAAACAGAAAAGACGCATTTTTTTTAACATTTTTTGAAACCGGGGCGTGAAGTATTTATTTTACACTCATCTCGCGATCGAGAGCACTCCGATAGAGAGCACTTTTCACGCTTGACTGATTCTACGTCCCCCCCCGAGCGTCCCTCGACAGCCTACACTAAGTGCCGGCGCTCGCGAAGTCAATGCCGTGGTGACGTCAGAGTGCTCGCTCAAGCTATTTTAATCCCATCCGATCGAAGTCACTCGACCCCCGAGCGGTGCTCTCGATCGCAAGATGAGTGTATTTTATTTTCTTAAATTTTTGAATACATTTGCGATGGGGGTGTAATGGCATATTATTATACATAGAGCAAATAAGAATAATTATGGGATCTTCACGCAACTGATTGCCCTAAATAATAGAAATAAATGACGAAAATAGTCTTAAGATTGTTTTTAAATTCAATACATTCACACAATTCACTCAGTTTCTAAACCAATCAGGTTTTCGACAACAATGTGTTCGATATATTGGTAACATCACTTTTTTAAGATAGGATGGAATCGTATGGTGGTCAAAATTGAAAAAGTGGTGACACCTCAAGTTCGGGGGTGTCACCATCTCCTTTACTTCCATTTTTAACTATTTTTTTCCATTTGACCAACAAACGACCATCAAACGACTCCATAAAAAAAAATTGGAATATTTCTTATAGCTGGAGGGCCAACTTTACATCAGTTATACTGTTGCTTACCCAGATGCAACGGCAGATGTTGATATAATACGAATATATGATATACGAATTTCGTCACGTACTACTCGTAACAGTATATGTAGAATGTTATACTATAACCGAGTCAGTATTCTCAAGATGAGACTAAACGGGTGGAATTGTTATTATGGTTGTAACTTATAATATTATGTCCGGCTATTATAAACAGTACTGTATAACTATATATCGGTAGAGCGAGATTATTCTCGAATAGTGTCACACAGCATATTTTAAGAGCGTCATAAAAGGCCATTAAAGTCGTCCCGAGAGGTTTTCCTTCATTACCACTTTTGAATAATAATGAAAAATTTAAGTGAATAAAAATACAGCTCTTTTGTTATTAAAAAATTCTTAATTGAGGGTATCGCCTTTTGGATAACGTGCAATATACCTTGTCAACAATATATTTAATACTTCGGGGGGTTTAATTACGCATCAGATTGATAGTTTCCTAATATAAAGCGAGTCAGCTTCCAGTTTGTGGCAGGAAATGATCGGCTTTTAGAAACGGGAATCTTTGATCATAGTACGGCTGAAATGGACGAGAGCATCCACCTGCGTGTATTGATTGGCACACTGCGGGGAACCAGCCTTATTGAGATCAAATATCTCGCTTTCCTGAAACGGATACTAATTTCCTCCAGCAAACTATAACAAATTAATTGCAACATGTCATAGATTTGTTAATTCAGAATTATTCATCATAGGAGTCGAGAAACAAGTTCGTGTTTAAACAGTTGAGAATTTACATTGATTATAATCAATGTAAATTCTCAACTGTAAACATGTAAAGCATGTATAATGTATAGTTTTATATCATTAGATTTCCAACTCTAATCTAATCAAATAAATTATGTAGGTGTTTGGCATTCAACTAATTATAAAAGGGCAGTGACTCTTCAATGTTTCTTTACAGTTAATCAGGCTTAGTGAGTTCTCTCGTGCGCATGAAAAATCATTATATCTTTTTTAAATCAGACACACAACAAAAGCCTTATTTCTTACACCTTTGCTTGCAGCTAGGTTGAAAAGATGCGTTGGTCGTGTCGGATGTGCCTACATAAATAATCGTTGTGAAAGAAACATTTCATGTTGATTACACTCGGCCTTCTAACGTTGAGCTGCTTTTGCATTTTTGACCTCGTAAGAGCAGATTCATCTAAAAAATGTCATCGCATTTTACTTTTAGCCTGAAAAGCCTATGCAAAAGTTACTTGCTACTATTTCTGAACTTTAACATAAGAACACTGTTTTTATTATAATAAAATGGGTTGCAAATTGGGCGTATTTTTCTAGTTTGGGGCAAATGGGTTGCTAATTGGGCGTATTTTTTAGGTTGGGGCAAATGGGGCAAAACACTGTCTTTATTATTATAATAAAAACAGTGTATATGTTTAAAATATGGAACAACACAGAGCTAAATGTGATTACGTTGTAGATATAATTTAAAAGACTATGAAAATGTTTTCACACACAGAAAAATTAAAATTTTAAAATTTATAAAATTTGGTGGAAGAAATTTGAGCCTGACACGTGTTGAGAATAAAATAAAATGTAGAGAATGTCGAGAGATGCAGAGGGGATGAAGCTGAGCGGATTTCAGCGTGCGTCTACAGGGTAGAGATAAGGATGGTCAGTTTGAGATGTTGAAAGTAGAAGGGAAAAGGTTCAATCTAGATGTGCCCGCACATTGCATATATAGTAGGATATATGCGGATCAAAGATGTCGAGATTATAAAGTCGTTGAACTGTTTCTAGTTATTCCGAAGAATCATTTTCAATATTCATAAAATATTGAGATTAAATATTCCCCGGTACTTTTGAGACATCCTAATAAAATCAATTTGTCGACCAATTATAATTATGAATAAGAAGATGATAATTCGATACTTTATTCAAATCACATTTGAAGACATTTACAATCAAAGACGATTACAATCGAAGACGATGAACTGGGTGAGTTTGAAAGCTTGAACAATCTGTATTTCTGATAGTAATACCAACTATACTGACATTGGAAAGGGGCGGATGAAACAAGAGAGAGAAGGTCGAACGTGTTTTCCGTAAAGTGAAGCAATTTCCAACCTATCTATCACTTATACCTCCGTCAGCAACTACCGCAGCCTTTTACTTTTGAAGACTCCATTAATGGTCTGCCCAAAGATTCTCCTTCATACCAATCGAACACATCGCTGTATATACATACACGTATACATATGTGTATCCCGGTTCCGTGGTCCGACATACGTGCGTTCGTATCTCTGGATTAATTTCACTTTCAAATTTGTACCGATCCAATGGCGATAAACCTGCTCAATTGGATCAACAATAACGATTCTCGACACGAATGTCCCCAAGAGGACTGAATTGGAATTGTTGAAAAAAGTCAGAGATTATAAAAGACAGTGTTTTTGCATGAAAGTCGAGAATCAATGGGGATGTGAATCGCAACCACAGGTTGCGATTCACAAGCGTAGAACTTCTGAACTGATTATGATTCTGATTTAATTATCGAAAATCAAGGATTAACATTGTAAATAAAAAGCTAGATTAATTCAGATTCATGTAAATGGCGATTGCTGCAAACAAGTAATGGGAGAAGCACAATGACAGACGATCGATTTGCTTCTGTTACCTCATTAGTGCACATGATCGCGCCTTTTGGAAAATTACGACTCTGCTGGGTATCAGTTCACAGCAAATTGAGTTACTAGCTCGATGTCATATTTGACGATGTTCTGCATTGGCAATTTTCTTTCAGAATTTTAAATACGTATCACGTCGAGCGGTGGAAAATACATATTATGTTACAGAGTATTCCAGAAATTTTTCAATGTCACAAAATATTGGATGGCAAAAGTATATATATGCACATGAAATTCTTTAAGTATGACGATAAATTTAAGATAAATTTCGATCTCTTTAGAAATAGGAAATACGTGAAAATTAATATTCTTAGAGAAATCACTACTTTTTTCGATTCGAAAAATTCCTCGAATATGATGATGTGATAGATGAATTTGCAAGTGTGAACGCAAGGAGACAGAAGTTGTTATTGTAATTTTAGGAATCAGTCTTAGAATTACTTAAAATTACTCAAAATCCCATAAAGTCTCATTAGATCTCTTAACATTTCTGAAAATCTACTGAAATTTTTTTTAAATCTATTGGATCCATTCAAAGTCTTTAAAATTACTTAATATCTCATAAAACGTCGTAAAATCTCTTAGAATTACTTAAAATTCCCGTACAATATCTTAAAATCCCTATAAAATCCTTCAAAATCTGGTGAAATTCCTTTAAATTACTTAAAATTACTAAAATTCTCATAAAGTTTCATTATATCTCTTCAAATTACTCAAAATTCCATGAAATTTGGTTAAATTCTTTAAAATTTTTGAAAATCCAATATAATTTCACCAAATCCTTAAAAATTTCTGGAAATAAATGTTCTTCAAATTACTTAATGTCTCATATAAAGTATCTTAAAGTCGCTTAAAATTCCTAGAATCTTCCAAAATATCATCAAATCCCATAAAATTACTTAAAATCCCATGAAATCCCTTGAAATTCCTGAAAATCCAATGAAATCTCGTAAATCCCTTGAAATCCATTAAGTCGTTAAAATAACTTAATATCCTATGAAACATTGTAAAATCTCTGAAAATTACTTAAAATTCCATGCAATTTCGTAAAATCCTTTAAAATTTCATCACTTTTTTAATATAGGAATTTATTTGAAATAAAAAGATTATATTTCTTTAATTCATTGTATTTATAATCTTGACCATGAAATTAAAATCAAAGTTAAAATTAAGTCTGATTTTTTTATGCGTGAAGACTTTGGGAGGGAGGTATAATGTATATGAAGGGCGCACTGATCCGCTTTTGCCCAGGGCGTCAAAATTTGCCATTTCTGCACTGAGTTTCAATTTAGAAAGGGCAGCTTTTGGGTCGAAATTGTTTACTAGAGGAAAGGAGGACTTTCTGCTGGATTTGATTAGTGACCCAGCCTCATTAAAATTCCTTAACTGTTCCTCTGTCGCTTTGGATCCATGCTGGATCAAAATTTGTGTATTCTCGTGTCTATATCTGTGCACAAGTGTTTGGAACTGTATTGGTTCGTATTCTGCGAAATGTGTGTGCAATGTGCATGCCTGGTTGTAGCCCAGAGTCCAAACCAGTGCAGACACGAACAGCCGTATTACGAAGCGGGAGTTCAAAGGTGCCTCCACAACAACGCATCTAATTACTTGTTTCCTACTATCGGTGGGTGCAAATTTACATCTTGTTTGCTCAAGCACCTGTAGTAAGGCTACCTTGTGTGTATATTGGGTGTATCTACTTCACAAGCGATTGCCTTTGCCTGGTAGAGACAAGCTTTCGAATCTTTGCACAAAGTATACTTCATTTCAGCAAAAACATCGTCATGGCTTATCAAAATTCTAAACGAAGATTGTAAATGAAAATTGCGAAATAGAAGAGGAATTTTGAATTCATGATGGATTATACATTATTCAAGCGCGAATTGAGCTCCTAGTCACAGCTCCAGTTCGTTTTAATGATTTAAGCATGACTGATGATAATTTACAAATTATAATGACTCTGTTTTACAAGGTTTTCAAAGTGCTCTGGAAAAAGAGTTTCTAAAAAAGGTTGGAAAATGGAGGTGGAGAAGGGATTTGAAAAATGAAGTTGGAAAAGTAACTTGTTAGCGACTACACGTGCAAAAAGAATGAATAATCATAGAACTTTGAAAAAATTGCAGCTTTGAAATACTTAACTACGACAAACATTTTGAGCCCTCTATATGTAAGTGTATACATGAGTTATAACTCATGCAGAGTTTTAGATATCGAATTATTTCAGTTTAAAATACTTTGTTGGGAGTTACTAGAGTATAAAACGACTCACTTTATATTTATTCCCCTGTTTTATAACTCTAAGGATCAGTCTAAACTAAGGTTGTGTGGTACATGCATTGATATCTACATTTCCCAGTCTCGATCAATAAATTCAAATGCCTCCTTTTATCTAACTTTCACTCGAGATTTAACAAAAAATATATGATTTGATGATTAAAAAGTTGGGCAGAATTATTTGAGAATTATTCGAAACATATTCAAACAGATGGAATTTGTTTATGAAGAAATTTCCATATCCATAAATGCACATTGGAGAAATTTATTTCTTTTCAGTGAAAATATATGTTTCCATATAAATTTACGAGACTTCCATTCCGATATATAACAAAAATAAGAAAGTTAGGCCGACGCGAGGGTGAGAAAAGGTTGCCACTAAATAAATGTGTCTCCAGTGAGGTATTTAATTCAGGGAACGTAAACTGCCTCATCGAAAGGGCAGTTCTCGAACCAAGTTGCTCACCAGCCCTTGGAGTGTTATGTTTTTTCTCAGGCGTACCAGTAAATAGCGGGAGGGCTATCCTTTGAACACCCAACTTTACGTAACGTTCAACATTTCCTTCTAATTTATCGCTTTCTACCAGACTTCTAAACATAAAGGGAATTAAAGTACATATGTACCTATATGAAAGTACAAGTAAGTGTAAAATGCGAATTGTAAGGGAAATAAAATAAATTTGCATGTATAAAGCGCGTTTTCAGGTCAAGGGAGTAAATAAGGGGTCAAGTCGGTAAATAAGTTGCAACCAATTAGTCCCAGGTTGGGCACTTTTGCTTTGATAGCTTCTCTTAAATATAACCCGTTAAACTGTTTCGAATTTCTCGCATTGCGAAAACTCGTCCCGAAAATTCCATTATTCCTTTAATTTGTAAATATTGAAACTCAACGATGCAGCAACAAATTTAAAATGAAATTAATGTGTTCGACGCAGCTGTTTATGGAGTCTGGAAAAATCGATTGGGTACAATAATAATATTTTACCTTCCAGTGTCGAAAGTAGGACATTAATATATTGTCGTAATAAAATCCGCTGATTAATTATAAATTTATTTATTTGCTTATAAGCAAATATGTAAATAGTATAATAATTTGTAAAACCCCATGTAATATACTGCTAATTATAAGTAAACTACTAATATATGCAGGGTATCTTATTATAAAGTATTATTATACGTTTTAGTGTCTATTGTGTTCCTTGTTCCGTCTATAAGTCAGTCTATCTACGATCATATCGGCTAATTATTTCACGGATGGACGATTGCCTATTAGACCATCTTTAGATGGTCTATTATATTGGAGGGCTTAATTGCGAGGCAGACAATTTGTACTTCTCGATCGTCTTCTTCAAAATAGACTCGATTATAATTTATGTAATACTGATTTGCTTGTATAAAACAGTTTTGCCTTGATATATAGCTTAAAAATTGCAAATTTCGTCATCACCTCAAATGTCTCTTTAGTAACGAATATCCATTAAACCACACAGTCTTTAAGATAGCCTCAAAGAAAATATGTTTAACGTTTGACTTTGATGTTACAAGAGCGAAGTTGTTAACTTCATTAAATATGAGTCAATATATGAAGGTAGTGGTTATGCAAGATGGTTCAAAGGCAGAAAGGGTGATTCACGCATCATCGCGGTAATTGATGTTGTACGTTCAGTTTGGTTTCGTTATAGGAACGGGCATTATGCACACCTGCTCTGCAGAATTTACCAGCAGTAAATGTATGCTCATGTCAACACTAAATATAGTAAAAGGTAGAAAAAAAATGAATGGCGATATAACTACTTTTGCTTCATATTGTATTTGCTTTTAATATTGTCGCTGCTTTTGTATATGTATAATTATCCAAAAGGGGAGAGTAAGCCATGTTGAGTGCATGGAAAAAGGTTTAACGTATAATAATAATAACGTTTATGAATTTACAAGACACAACTGAAGTATTTGAAATATAAGATTTTATGTAATATTGCACTGCAAACGTAGATTGTATAATTAGAAGTTTTAGATGTCTACACAGTAGAAGGTTCTGTCACAGTAGTACAATGCCTCTATGGTCAGCCGGTTCACTCAACAGAATGGAAACTTCTGCAATAGAAACCATTGCATTGCAGTAGGAATACGAATGAATTGTTTTGTGCAAACTAATGAAATTATACGATATTTGTTTGGTATAGTAGCGTAAATGACAAGGAGTTTATACGACCAATAACTGTTATGCAAGTTGATATTGTTTTTCAAACATGAAGACTCGCTATAGAATTATTATTTTGTTAAAGTTTTAGATATTGTACTTAGAGATAATACTTGCCATTTTTGTAGAACAATTTTTTTTTTACATTCACACTTTTGTTTCTTATACTAGCAATTATGATTCGCGCACTCTGCGCGTGATTAATTTCTCGTTTTTGCACACCCTTTGCTAGTAGAAAAAATAATTGAGAAGTTTTCAGTCTTGAAATATAAAATTTTGTAATTCTTTATCTAATTTCAGGAATCTTATATAAAATTCCTTAAAATGACTTTATTATCCTTCAAAATTTGGTGAAATTCCTTTAAATTTTGTAAAATAACTTGATATTTCTTAAAATTACTCAAAGTCCCATGAAATATGATTAAATCTCTAAAAAAATTTGTGAAAATCCACTGAAATTTCTTAAAATCCCTTGAATTCCTTAAAAGTTCTTGTAAAATTACTAAAATATAAAATATCGTAAAATTCCTTAAAATTACTAAAAATCCTATATGAAATTCTATGAAATTCCTTTAAATTTCGCAAAATCGACTGATATTTTTTTAAATTACTTAAAATTACTTAAAATCCCATGAAGTCTCATTATACCTCTTAAAATTACATGAAATTCCATGAAATTTCGTTAAATTTAAAATCTGTTTAATGTTCACTAACTTTACGTATATATTTTGTAATATTCTTTGCTTCACTAATAATTTACTTTTCACATCAAAATAATTATTTTTATCACTTTAAATTATTTCCTATCTCTATATAACCTTTTTATTAGTAATCATTTTGACAACGAAAATAGTCTGAAAATAGTTTTCAAATTCGATACAGTCACACAAATTTGCGCAATCAGGTTTTCGACAACAATGTGTTCCAGCATATATTGGTAACATCTCTTTTTTAAGATAAGGAACATGAAAAACTCTTACTCTTCGTAGTAAATAGTCTCCATAGTTATTGTAGAGAACGACTCTATGTTTTTTGAATCGAATTACGGATTTATGGCTGGATTTGAGGAAGGCAATAGTTAGGTACATATAACGTTTTTTAACAATCTCTTTAAAGAAAATAAGTAGTTTAATGCGGCTTTGCATAGTACCTGCGGCATACTCAGCCCTCGAACCTTCTTCTCAATTCTTTCAACCCTCTGACTTGCTGGTTTCACCCACGGCCCTTTTCCATGAGGTACCTGTACCTACAGTCTACACACGAGGCTGCAGCGCGCGTGTCCAGATTCGTGCGGCGACGCCGGTGGCGTCGGGGTGGAACAACCTACGGGATAACGGGATATCGCTCCTCGTATCGTCAGTCTACCGCGACCGGTCACCGTGCATGTCGTCGCTCTCTTCGGCTTTATGAAATCACTTCGTAGTCCATAGGAATCACAAGCGTTCGTGTTTATTGACTTTGAAACCATTTCTCTTAATGAGCGAAATGGTCCCAGAGTTCCGAGAAACTCTGGCTGCACACTTAGAAAAAAATAGCAAATTATCATAGGTATGAGACTAGAGTCTGAAAACTGGCGAGTGCTTCAGTCTCCAACAGTTGCAATTATTTATTGACTATATAATTATACGAAATAAAAAAACGTTCATTATTTGATTAGTTCAATTTGTGAACGGGGAATCAGAATCAAATGTTATAATAAAATATTGAATTCAGCTTCAATTAGGTCCTCATGATTCATGATTATTTGATTTTGCAACTTGAGGGCATGGCAATTTGATTCTCTGTTAAGAGATGCAACAACCAATGCACGATATTAACTTTATAGCTTTTATATCTGATCATGCGAATTATAATCTCATTTTTAAACTTAATTTTTTGAAGTATTCAGAAAGTATTCAGAAATTCATTTAATTCGTGTAATATATATTTCCGTAAATCGCGAGATTGCAGAATGTTTTGATTGGAAAAAAGAAATTAATGAAAAAAGTACGTCAAGTTGATTGTTTGATTGAAAATCAGTTCTTCACTGAAGCGGTATAATCATTTATGTACTGTGTTTCCACATTGCCAGTGATTCTCGAGCGTTTGACGTTTGGCACGTTTGGCACCGCATGCTGCCAATAAATAATGCGAGAGATTTGTGGACACGTTGATCACTCGCTGTAGATAACAAGCCCTTTAGCATGCACATAGCGTTTTTTGCAATTATTGTGATTTGTTCAGCAGGACTCGAGACAGATTCAGAAAGGGTGATACACTAAGTGTAATTTGGGATGACACACGAGTTGTTGAAATTAAAACTAAAGTGTCAAGTGGTGCAAATGTTACGTGAACGATAAAATACGAATAACTTTAGGCTCTAAAGGTGCATCAAGATATTCATTGAAAAATTCTAAGTGAATATGTGCTGATGATATTGATCGAAGAGAGCAGTTTGTCAATAGTGAGTGTTTTTATTTAAGAGATAATTCATTCATTCGTTGCCTTTTAAAGTAGAAAATATTATAGTTTTATAATTTAAAAGATTCAATTAGAATAATCTATAAATTCTAAGCAGAAGAATATTAAAGGCTTCAAAAGCAGAAAAGTTTAAAAGATTAAAAATTTCAATTTTCAATTTAATACGGAACGAAATCAATTGGGTTGAAGTTTGAGACCAACCAAAGTTTTGTTAATTCAACCAAAACTGAAATTTTGTTGATTTAAATAAATTTCTTGGTTCAACAAAAGGTTTGTTGAAAGAACCAAGATTTGGTTGGCACAGCCAAACAATTTTTGTTGCTTCTATACCAACAAAAAGTTTTGTTGTCTGAACGAAACAGTTTTCTCAGTGTTAAAACCCAGACGAATTTTTTTTTTCGAATGATTCTCACTGAAATAATTGTTTTATTTAAAATAATTTATTTGTTGAAACATAAATCATAGGATATGTTTTTGCAAACAATATTTGATGAAAAAAAATCGTCTAAGTAGATGTCTGAAACTTCAGCCCAATACGAAATTAAAGTGCATATAAAAGTAAAAATATCATTGAGAAAGGGTATTTAAAGAGATGTGTAAATATTTGAACTTGAATTCTTCTAATTTAAAAAGTGGTTTGATAACCCAGATTTTGATGGAGCTTATGTAGAGCTTTTTTTAATACATACTTTTAAATTGAGGATTATTTACTGAAGAGAGTACTTAGACTGTTGATTAGACTTTATAATACATAACATAATTTTTTATCATACATGGTATGGTAAAAAACCGCAGAGAATTTTGCTTGCAACAGACAGTTATAGAAAAAGATTTTAACCCCGATAATGCGAAGAAACTATTAAAAAAGAAAAAAGTATATTAATTTCCCTCTACAAAGTAAAATTTGTGATGATACTGTGGCATCCCGGTACTTTCTGAACCTCTCGTTGGAATTTTTTGCCAATAAAAAAAGTTTTGGTTGTCAGGATACACTATTAATTATTATAATTAAATTATAAGCATACTTTCATATTCATACTGCACTTTTTCCATCTCATTATTGGATAGAAGATAAAGCTTTTGCTAAATTTGTTCTAATTATTGATAGATTTTTACTTGTACTTGGCACCGATTGATAAATGCTTTTCCGCATAAAAATAAATCAAAATAATACATTCTCTGATGAGAATGTAATAAATCAAATAAATCAAAAATAAATTCAGACGAAATCATAATTTTTGCATGACTCGGAGTTAAGGGTATTCCTTATTTTCAAAAGCAGTGTCGTACCATTTGACGACAAGCAATTACGCTCACTTAAACGTCGGATGGCCGTGTTGAGGTAATTACGTGACTTGCTGCGCCATACGGTGAGCGTCGAAAATTATTATCTTGGCCGGAACTGGTTGTATTCTCTGTCGTTTCATGCTTTATGTAATTGCGAACACGCGATACTGCGAAGCCATCGCCGCCACCTTCCATACACAATGTCAGCATTTTCGCGTATAGATCATTTGGCATATTAATTCTCTCATATGTATGCAAGCATAGAATTCGCGGCTGCGACGAAAGTTCGAAGTTTGTCGAGAAGCTACTGCTCATGAATTTGCCCAGGCCGATACGAATGGCTTAGCTCGTTTATCTAATAATAAAAGTTTTAATTAGCCGTCTCAGCTGCCACTGTCATGGCGGGTGGATGTTCCATATTCCACGCCTCAGTAAAAAGATGACAAGACAGAAAGACATGGAGGTCGCGAATCTTTGTGAATATTTGAATAAATGCATGGCTCCAATTATATTTATATAAAAGAACTGTACACGTGAACACATTTGCATATTGAACTTGCACATCTGCAGTCAACGTCGTAGATCCATCAGAGCAAGTCAGGTTCACTCAGCAAATTTCTTAACGAGGAAAGTTGCGTGAGATATGTTCTGTATATATTCCAACATCCCCGAACGGAAAATAATAACAAAAAATGAGATGGAAAGAGGCGAGCAAAGGGTTTTGAAAATAGGAATAAAGAATCAGAAGCGAAAGGACTGGAGAGGTAGAAAAGACGGGAAAATGGAGATGTGTAGGAAAATATGTCGTGATGTGTAGGAAACTGGAGTGAATGTCGATGTTTTCTTTTTACACATTCGAGATCTTATTCTTATTATATATTTCTAGGTTTGCATGCTTCTTGTTGAAAAAATAATTGAGTGGATTCAGGCACGCTATAACGAATGATATACAACAATGCATAATTTCAGGATTTAATCTATGTATTAGAATTTCGAATTGTAGAGTGCTATTATTTAAAATTCCATGGTCTGAATAGGAAAATCTGTGGAAAATCATATTGATAAATGGTAAATTATATTATGCTTTTCATATCGCAATAAATTGAATGCGTTATTTTGTTATTATTGTTACTGAATGGATTTCTACTTCAAATAGATTTATTACGTCAAAACAGTTATGTGATAAATGTTTAAATTTGAATGCTACCATATGCGATTCAATTTTTCAGATGTAATAATTGAGAGCGCCATCGAGTGGAATTACATATTTCCTGTAGAGTTGGAGAATTTCATTATATAACAGGTCTTGAAAGGTCGTTCATTTTCAATATAGGGAATAATGTCGTTATTAAATATAGGGTTCAATTTCCTGATTCTATCAGAAAGTAGAGTCTCCTTCGCGAAAGCGGCATCTTGATATCTCAATTTACTTGATCTGTGACAATATTGCAACCTGAATCTTTATTACTTTTTCCATATGGTATATTAATAATTGAATTTAATACACTGAGGAAATATTTTCTCCTAAATATAGATATAGAAGCCTCTTGAATTTGAAAAATGCAAAGTTACAGTTTTCGTGATTTCTGTTGAAAGATAGAATCTTGTCCCAGTTTTCTTTCATTTACGAACATGTAATTTGTCTCCATCTAGTTAACTAACAATTATCTGCTTTACCAGTAAATACTAAAGTTTCTCATTGATATATGAAAGTTTACAAAATAAATAGATACGCCAACCTCAGTATAAAACATGAAGAATTTCCTCTAAATCGATACAAAAAGAATGTATATATATTATCATGAATGTCATAAATATTGTTGAACAAATAAGTAATTAATACTAATATTAGTTAACTCGGTAGTTAATTATAAATTTTTTTTACGACGTCCTAGCATCGTTTGATTTTGCTTAAGTGATACTAAATCATGCGACATTATATTCATAATTTAATGACTACACTTCAAATTATAGAAGAACTTTTTTTAAAAGTTTCTCCCGTGATACTATAATTTAAAACGTGTTTCTTAATTGCATATAGTAATCAAGACAGCGCGATCAGGTGGCAATTAAATCTTGACGCATCTCCGTGAAGGTTAGGCTCAAAAGCCCCTTCGCAAGATAATCTGATCGTTAATATTATATTACAGGGAGCCAACTGACGAAAGGAACGATACGACAATACTTAACGATACTTTTTGTTGTGTTGGGGATAATAAAACTAATGCCTGTCGTAAAAAGTCTTGTGCTTTACTCACAAAGATCGAGCTTTAGATGTTTATTTTCCCCCTTTTTTTCACGGCATTTTTTCAAGTGTTTTAGGAATACTTTTACGGTTATAACCAAACGTGCTTATTGCGAGACTAAACTTGAATAATATTACCGAATCTCGAAATCTTACACACATAGATAAAGAATCTATACCACAGACATGAAGAATTTAATAAAAAATTTAATAAAATTCCTTGAAATACCGTGAAATCCTTTAATATTTCTAAAATTTCAATAATTTCTGTAAAATTCATATTCTGTCTTAATAATCTTTCTAAAAACGAAAATAGTCTGAAGATTTTTTTTTTGTCGACAACAATGTGTTCGATATACTATTGGTAACATTACTTTTTTAAGATAGGATAATTGATTAAAAATCTTTTCTAGATACCTTCTTTCTATAATTTTTTCAATAAAAAGCAATTATGATCGATATATTGTGTTGATTTTAGACTAAAGAGAATGGAGGATATCAAGCAATTATCAGATACCGTAGAGTTTTCAGAGCTTGGGTGGAAATACGTGGTTTTATGTTAACTTTGCCAAGTTTCATCTCCCAATTCTCGGTATTCACGAGCTTCCAGATTCTACTTTATAAGTTTCAAATATTTAGCCAGCTCAAAGAGTGGAGAGTAATGTAAAAGTCAAAAAAGTGAAAATGATGTTACTAATGGTGTGTACCATGTGTTTACGTTTACGTTTCACCATTTATGGATTCAAATTTATGATTCACATTATATATTTCAACGAGATCATGCATGTTAATACAGAAATTCTCGCATAAGAGAGCAGAGATCACAATGTTGAACGAATGGTTTACCAAATTCTTTTATATATTGTAAATTCTATCGTTTCTAATAGTTTAGAAGCTCATGCGTATAACTGCCAGAGTGTCAGTTGGCATTATGTGTGGCGGTACATTCAGTGGACAGGCGATTTCCTGAAATTCGCCTGACGTTTAATGAACGTTGGCAGACGTTATGATTTAGAGTACAGTTTGATTTCCGAGTGGTACAATAACCGCCAATTTGTAAATCGCCTCATAAATTTACTGCAGCTGCACCCCCTCTCTTCTTTCCTGCATCCCCGTCAAGTGATATTTCCCTGCAAAGTGCATTTCCAGATTGTGAGCCATTTGTCCAAGTGCATTAAATAATTGAAAATAATTGGGGTAAAAGCACCAATAGGACACACTTCAATATAGAGAGCAACTCACTCCTGTGCAGTTTCGATAATTGATAGATTCTGAAGAAATATTCCTATTAAAATTGCAATAAAAATAAGCTAGCGTATCTGGATTTAAATTAGAAAATAAAGAAGAGCAGAGGAACGTTTTTAAATGAAAATTTGCGTGGCGCGAATTTACAGCTTCCTTGATAATGCTCGTATTTTTAATGGACATTCTTGCAGGAAGTAATTCACTGAGATCGAAATTGATAACGCGGCAATCAAAACTTTGTCCCTTTTCTACTCGTTTGAGCAACAGCGTCGCATAGCAAAAGTTTCCCAGTTTATATTAACGAGTTCCGTGGTGCAATGAACGCTTTTCGGTAGACTTTCGAAAATTATGAGGGCTTCCTGAAACTGATATGTTTTCAAAGATGATGACACGCAGAAAATTAAAATATCCAAAAAAATTATTAATGATTGCGAGATTTAATACAATTATTAAGAATAATTCTTGTAGAAAAATGCAGCGACGAGATATTTTGTAGATTTTTTATATATATAAAAGCGTACTTCTAGTGCGATTATATTGTACTAGGACACGCAGGCTTTTTCTATTCACTGACGAGCTTTTGCAGTTCACGGTTGCGTGCAACCGGAAATCAAATGACATTCCAACCTATCCTCAAATCACATTCACGTACATACCTTCTGCGAATGCTGCACGCATATTACAGTTCAATAAATCTCATCAATATAGCATATTTATTAATTAACTGCTAACAGATCAGTCTATTGCACTCATTGGAAGGTATTTTTGCTAATTCTATTAATAGGTGACTGTTATAATAAATAACTATAAATAAAAATAACTATAAAGGTTATAGACACTAGCAGACCAACATTATTATTTTTGTTTTTCTTTTTACAACTTGAAATCATTCCAAAGCCAATCAGATTTGAAAACGAGATTTTTGAGACATTTTTAGAGAGAAACCACTTTTTTAGAAAGGAATTTCAAGAGGTTTCTAGAAATTTTAAGGGAATTTGACGAATTTTAAGTGATTCTTACTAAATTCAAAAGAGTTTTAGGATTTTAAAAAGATTTCGTAGAATTTTAAGGGATTTTAAATGTTTTGAAATTTTGAGAAATTTTAAGAGGTTTTTAATAATTTAAGACGATTTCAAAAAATTTCAGCGATTTCTAAGGTTTTCGTGAAATTTTTTTGAATTTCAAAAGGTTTGTAAGAGTTTTATGGGGTTTTAAGTAATTTTAAATGTTATCCTGGAATTCCAAGAAATTTTAAGATATTTTAAAAGATTTCTAAGAATTGCGAGGGATTTGATGGATTTTTATGAGATTTCTAATAATTGTTAAGGATTTCATGGAATTTGGTGAGATTTTTAATGATTTACGGGGATTTTAAATGTTAAGGAACTTTAAGACGTTTTTAGGAATTTTTAGAGATTTTCATGAATTTTAACGTGGATTTCAAAAGATTTATGCTTTTGATAATTTTTGTGGAATTTTAAGGGATTTAAAAAGGTTTCCGGGATTTTAAATCTTGTTGTAGAATTTCAGAATTTCGTAAAGTTTCTGATAATGTTAAAGGATTTTAAGGGATTTTAAATTTTATCATGTAATTTCCAGAAATGTTAAGAGAATTCAAGAGATTTTAATGATTTTTAAAAGACATGGATCGCATCTTTAAGGATTTCATGGAATTTGATAAAATTTCTAATGATTTTAAAAGATTTTAAATGTTAAGAAACTTCAAGAGGTTTCTAGTAATTTTGAGAGATTTCTACGAATTTTAACATGGATTTCAAGAGATTAATGATTTTTAAGGTTTTTTGTGAATTTTTAAAGGATTTTCAAGAGGTTGCTAGGAATTTTAAGATCTTTTAACGAATTTTAAGGAATTTCGAAGGTTTTCGTGAAATTTTAAGGGACAAGGGCAAACAAGCACGCTTGCGATTATTATTTTTTTTTTCCCACAACTTCAAGTCATTCAAAAGCCAATCAGGTTTACAACAACAATGTATGCGAGATTTTCGAGACATTTTGTGACACCACTTTTTTAAGATAGGACTTTTCCGTTTTAAAAAATTGAGCCTTTCGAGATATAAGATTCATTAGGAAAAATAGTAAATATGTCAATATTTTATAATAATATTTGTCATTTTTTTCATTTCAGGTGTAATACTTTGAAGAGAGGAACGCAATATCTACCGACATGGCTGAGAGACACAGAAGAAGTCGATACCTCACTATCAGTATTCTGCATATCGTCACAATAATGTGCCAAGGTAAAGATGAATTTATATACACTGAAAACACACAGAAAAATATACAGTAAAAATACAGTCTATTTTATCTGCACAATAGACAAATAGAATTCTTTTCGCCTCTATAATTCCGATCAATTTTTCGAACAATTCGAACAATTTTTATGACATATTTTTGTGCAAACAATGCGAAGCGCAAATCAGTTGTCGTTCGAAATGATACCAGAAATTTTTAAATGGAAATTTACTCTTAATTAATGGTTCAATGACCTTCTGACGAATTTCAAAAGCGTTTCGCGTTCACACATCAACGCAGATATCAGTCCGATTATCGAAGAATTCTGAATTTCACAGATTTGCAAATTGGATTCCGTAGTGTTTCGCAATGTGATCACCGCAATCAAAAATGCGTATAACACGAGAGATAGAATGAACGATTCGGCCGCAGTGAGGTAATTCCAAATACCAATCCTGCAATGTACGCGAAATTAATTTTTTAAACTTCTCGAGCTCAAGCAGAATACAATTATGTAATTAAAAGAAAAACAGGGAAGCGATTAACTGATGGTATAAATCTAAAAAGCAGGATTTTCTTCTTGTTAGGAAAGTTGAAAGAAAAAATTTCACGTTTTCGAGATATTATTTCTGACTTTTAAATAAGGCATTTCAGGGTGCGCATCCTCTCTATTTAATGAATTTTCAAGGCCCACGAGGGTGTATTGTTGAACCAGCAAGTCGTTCGAGGGGCAAATAATTATATCGCTAAATTAGAAAGCAACAGTAGCTTTTTCAAAATTTATAAAACGACGTAAAGAATTTTAAAGAATTTTTAAAGAACTTTCCAAGAAAGACACAGAATTCTCGCTTCAAGTTTATGCAGCATCGGTTGCTTAAAAGAAACATATTACATAAAAATGACAGCAGATTTCATCCCAAAGAAAACGAAACCTAATATCAATTTCGTGAAAAATATACAAATTGCAATCTAATTTCCTTTTATGTGGAATATATTTACTCGAGAATAGTTGAAGCATAACTTAAAGCTCTTCATCCACTATATCCGGCAGGTTAGAAGACAAACTTTTTAGCTGAGTTGCAGCATTTCCGATTCAACCTAAACCGCGCCAAGCCTTGCGGATTAGTTATCTAAATTTGGGGGTGATTTTAAATCTCTCAATTTAATATTTCAATTTAAAAAAGTCGATTTTTCACTCATTGTTTGCTTAGAATTGTTCGATTGACAATGAGTGCAGCTTTAATTTTCCTCCGAATTTGGAAATACATATAAATGTAAATTACAATAACAAATATATATTCTTTTACATAGATTTCTTTCTTGTATCATACAAGCAGAAGTATGTTACATACATATATCAATTCCATGTGTGGAGACTGTTGTGTTACCTATGCTAGTTGCGCCAACTTCACGTGTGCAGCCAATCAACATACCCAGCTATGCATACGAACGAAGCTGTCAGGCACAGCCTATACCACGAATAAATTCAAATCACACCTAGTAAGTTACACGTATGTTCGTAGGTACTTCACCAAGCTCCTACACTCCTTCTTCATCTACTCTCTCTTCTTGCCACAAACCGCGTACTATTTCTCTCTCACCCAGCAGCCGGGTTACCTACTCTACTCGCAATAATGTCAGTTTATTAGGCCCTTTCCAGACACCGAACGTGAAATGCATTACAAACGCAACGTCGGAGTGAATAAGGCTCTGCTCTATATTTGCACTATATTCTTACTATTTTTTTTTTAATCAACTAGCAATTATGATCCGCGCGCTCTGCGCGCGATTAATTTCTCGTTTTTGCATATACCTTTTGCTAGTATACAAAATAATTGAAAAGTTTTAATTCTTGAAATATAAAATTTTGTAATTCTTGATTCTAATTTCAGGAATCTACATAAGTTTCATAAAATCCCTTAAAATGGCTTTATTATCCTTCAAAAGTTGGTGATATTTCTTTTAAATTTCGTAAATTCACTTGATATTTCTTAAAATTACTCAAAGTCCCATGAAATCTGATTAAATCTCTAAAAACAATTCCTGAAAATCCACTGAAATTTCGTAAAATCCCTTAAAAACATTTAAAATTCCATGAAATTCCGTAAAATCCCGTGAATCCCTTAAAAGTCTTTAAAATTACGTAAAACCCCATACAATTTCATAAAATCACTTGATATTCCTTGATATTCTTTGATTTTCCATAAAATTCCTTAAAATTCCACAACCATATCGTTATAACTCTTAAAACTACTTAAAATCCCATGAAATCTTATGAAATTCCTTTAAATTTCGCAAAATCAATTGATATTTCTTAAAATTATTCAAAATTCCTTGAAGTCTCATTACATCTTTTAAAATTACACAAAGTTCCATGAAATTTCGTTAAATTCTTTCAAATTCTTGAAAATCCAGTATAATCTCACCAAATTCCAGAAAATCCAATTAAATCTAGTAAAAATGCCTTAAAATCCCTTAAGTTATTAAAATAACTTAATATTCTATTCATAAATATTTACTCTAAAATTGTTTGATTATAACGTCTGTGCAGATGTTCATTTTGCATTTTATCGTCGCACCATTCAAGCAAAATTTCTTTGCAAATGTGTGCAGTAAACTCAACGGTATTTCGATTTCATTTCTACTTGAATGAAAAGACTTCGATTCCACCTTCGGCTGTAACTCGATTCGAATTCTTGAATTCTAGAGTCTTTTTTACAGAAGGCTGACGAAACGATTGCAACCAAACATATATATACATATATACACATAGCCTAACGGAATTCTCATTTACTTATATGCACGAGAATATGACTAAAAATGGCCCTAGAGCTAGGAATGAGATATTTTCCTCTTTCATCTAGTTTTTCCTTGTACGTAAAATCCAAGTTAAATTAACTGCATAAACTTAAACATTTTTGACACATTTTGTTCTCTCTTTTACATTTTACCCTTATCTATTCATCAGTACTATAATTTTCTTATGTAAAAAGAAAAAAACTGAAAATTATAAACGACAGCTTCATGTTGTTTGATGTCATAATGCTTTTGATGTCATAATTTCCTTCTTTAATTTGTGGTTTTGCTCAATTTCTGCAATGGGATAAATCAATTTGTTAATGAATTACTAGGGATATTAAACACCTCTAATTCATTACTGATTGATAATAATAAATAAATAAATTAATTAATAATGATAATTATTCGCTGTTTGTTTAAATTAAGAATATTTCTCATTTTCAGCAATTTTATCAAAATTAAATTTTTAAGGATTTCAAAAATATAATTATTGAAAGTAGAAGAAGAGTTAAGTGAATTTTAAATATTTAATAATAATATAATTTTAATACTTAAAACAAGAATTAAAATTATAATAATGCTAGTGACAATAATAATAAAAATAATTCATTATTAATTCATTATTAACTTTATTATCAGTATTGTATGATTTTAAAGATAATATGTACAAAAGGTACATGTATAAAAAAGTCATATACACTTGAAACGTTTACATAATCATCAAATATGTAATATGAATGTATATTTAGAGTTCGTTGTTTTACGGACATGTTTGCGCAGCTGTGCATCGATGTAGAAAATGTGAGGTATGATATATGCAGTGGTGGTGGTGATAATGCGTGTTCATCAAGCTATTCCAGAGGGAATTCCTTTCGAAGCAAACAAACGAAAGACTTTTCCGAGTGCAGACTAGCTAGATTCTAGAAAAATGAGGGAATAATAATGGAGTTTTGAATCCAAATCTTAGTTTTACACAATGAGTGGCTTTTATAGAAGCGCACCTTTTTTAGTCTTATATATATATATATAGTTGATACTAGAATTTGTAGAACGCACATCACGTAGAAAGGAAAAAGATCAATATTTTTTCGATTTCTTTCGTATAATTTCTCTAGACGAAATTATCCTGTGGATACGGTTGCTAACGAGCAAGTAACTTTTTAGAGCGGAATGAGACTGAAATCTGAATTTCAATGATCTTGAAGCCACACAATTTATGATAGCAGTTCACTGAAAGAAAGAAAACACTATAGATAAATGATGAATATATATATATATATATATAAAATGAGTGCCTTAATAGATTTATAAGATATCGAATATAATGAAAATCATTAAACTCGCAACTTAATGGAAATAAATGTCTAACCTAAGTGGATCTTACGACTATGCATCGGAAAAACACTTTATTTCTAGAAGATAAGAAAGCCCGTAAAGACTGTTGAGTGCTTTGATGTGTAATCAAATCATAAGTACTATATAAAAGCTGAACTTTAAAAACTTTAGCTTCTCTAAAATCCAGAAGAGGTGCGAATAAAAAGGATGAAAAGATATAAAATAGTATGGCTGAGAAGTAGAGAATAAAATAGTCGATAAAATTATCATATTGCTTCCCTCCTGAATTTTCGTTAATCCTCATCCCCGATAACTAAACCTAAGTCCAAGAAGAATATCCGGAAGCCGGTAAAGCAAAAGTTACTTTCTGGCTTGCATTCAGAACAGATATGAATTGAACGCGCGCTTTGCAACTCAATTCAGAAGATAGTACAAGGTTCTGCGTCACACTTTAATAGTATTTCCGTGCTCCTGAGGGCAATTAATTCAGACCTAACTTCAATTTTTACGGATGACTTGAATAGATTAAGAGAGAGCAAAAAATGAGAAAAAAAAGTTACCAGGAAAAAGTTGCATACCTCTATTAAAATATCTTAATCTTCAATAATTTTATTTTAGTCTAAAAAATCTTGAAAGAATTGAATTTTGAATTTTTGAATTTCTTTTTGAAATTCTTTAACAATTTCTTAAAATCGCTTGAAAGTTGAAATTGCTTTATAATGCCGACAGAATGATAGTTTCCAAAAATCAAAATATGCAAAGTGAAATTAAAATTCAAAAGCGGATGTTCCGCCTTGAATATTTCTCCGTTGAAAGACCATACCATTTAAATCCTCATAATCCTTTTTTCTTATTTCGCCCCCTTTTCGCTTATGTCTTGCGCCTTTCGGATTTAGCGTCTGCTACCGCGTGAAATGCAATTTCGTCTCTCCGACTCGATGCTTCCACGCAGAAGTATTTCTGACGTTTTCAAACTATTTTCAACAGCTCACCTTCTCTGCCCCCGTCCTTGCCCCCCGCTTCACACCCCTTTCCACGCTTGCCTTCTTACTTACCGTGTCGGCACGTCTGCTGCGCTTATTTGCTTCAATGGAGGTTTCAAAAGCACCCTTTTGGCCTCGATAGGAGGAATACCAACTTACCTTAAATACATGTCTATACACATGCAAGATATGGATATTTTTCTACAACACGACTTATCTCCATATCCGTCAATATAAGGTCCTCCTGTGGGTGTATTCAAGGAAGAGAGCAGATAGTTGGTGCGGGTGAAAAGTGGAAAACTTCCTCGCACCATCAGCATTGAGAAGATGCTATAACGCCTTGGAGACAGTTTTTCTAAGCATCACATACATATACAGATGAAACTTGTACGTGTCCTCAGAGAGAACGTTTCAATCGAGTGAAATATGTCGATTATCCATAACCCATAATCGTCCGATGTTATTGGCATAAATAATCGAATGCGATAATCCAATGATGAAGAAAAAGTATTATGTAACAAAAAAATTAATCAAAGTCGCTTTAATAATTGCTCTCTCCATTAATATTCTCTAAAGCTTTCTTTTAATCTGAATTTTGATACCTTCCTCTGCTATTTCAATCGGAATCAGATTTTTCGTAATTGTACATCTGAATTGGAGCTTTTAAATACATACTCATCTTTCAAAATCAATCATTGAAATCAAATATAATGCCTCTGCCTGAGAATAATTGAAAGCTAGCTTTCAATTTCCTGCGTTCGTACTTCATTCGTGATTTTTTTTTTTTTCTTAGAGCAGCACTCGTGGATATTCTCCTCTCGTTTCACTTCTTCAGTGATACTTTAATTTCAGACAAAAGGGGAAAGAGAAACGAAACGATCATCGGACGTGTTTAATTATCATTGAAAAACTAATCTATGAGCAAAGAGATACCACGAGTCGATTCAGTTATGGTCAACGAAGCTTCAGGATTGTCCGAGGGAAAAGCGATCTCGGTATTTTCAGCGGTACTCGTTCCACGAGTGTCTCCACCATCCGATAACACTCAGGGATGGATTGGTTTTTTGCTTCTGGAACAATTCTATCCCGGGCCATTATCCTCTTCCCCTCTTTCCACCATTTCTTCCAGGTTTCCTTCTCTGACCTCTCCCTCTTTTCCTCAATCACTCTTTCTCTCTCCCATCCCTCTCGCACGCTTTCTTTTTCTTTCTCTCCCTCAACATTTCGCTTCGTACTTTCTCCTTCACCTTCTCACATTCATATTTCCGGCGAGATCGCATCGCGCAAAAACTATAATTGTATAAAAGATGTTCCTCGCGTCCCGTGGAATGTTGCCAAGTATGGGATTTTCACATAGATCTTTCTGCAGAGCTGGCTCACAAAATAATAAGATCGATTTTCTGATAACCCGCGTCACTTGTACTTATAATGAAGAAAATAGTAGAGCAAGTCAAAGTTTAGTCAGACATATATTGTTTCAGTAGTAGAGGTCCATCTTTAGTCGGTCACTTGTGTGGCTGTAAAACTTGTGGACTTGTGAGTCCAGAGGGTTTGCCGGACTTTTTTTATTTATTTATTTTTTTTTACACTTATTGGATTAAGAATATAAAACACAGTTTTTAGAACCATTTTATTTTTATTTATTTAATAGCAGAAATTCACCAGTTTTCTGTGTTTTAAAATGATTTCTAGTGACTAATGAATTTCAAGAAAATAATTCAAAATTCAAGAATTTCATATATAGAGACTAAGTTAATTATTTAGGAAATTTTAAGATATTTAGGATTTTTATTTGATAATATAAGGAATTTAAAGGCATTCTTAAAAGAGTTCAAAAGAGTTTAAGGATTTTCAAGAGTTTTCAAAAGATTTCAAGATATCTTAATAAAGGATTTTAAGATTTTTCAGATTTTCAGATTTTTTAGGTGGTTTTAAGAAAATGCAAAAAATTTAAGAGATTTTAATAACTGATGTCAAGAGATTTTAAGGAATTTCAATGGATTCCGAAGAGTTCAAGAGAGTATAAAAATTTTGAAGAGATTTCAAGGCATTTTAAGCGATTTTAAGAAATTTTAATTAAAATCTCTTAAAGTATCTTGAAATTTCTTCAAATTCTTTCAAATTCGTTAAAATCAGGTAAAATGTCTTCAAGTTTTGTACAATCTCTGAAAAAACCTTTTGCAATCCTTTAGTCTCTTTAAATTTCTTTAAATCCTATGAAATTGCTAAAAATTCGAGACAACGCCGGATAAACTTGTAAATAAATAAAAATTTTGAGTTTTGTGAATTATAGAAACATTTTTTGACATTTTTATTCCAGTAAATGTAAAAAAATCGTCAGACTAAACTTCTGAAACTTTAATTCTATACTGAAGAATTGTAAGCGGTTCGCATATATTTATTTCTTATTTGTCGTTTCCACAAAAAATTTAAAAAACTTGAAAACATGAAAAACGACGAATAAGAAATAAATAGGCAAACCGCTTAAAATTCGTCAGAAATTTTAATGGCAGTAGTATGGGTCACAGTTTAGACAGACAGTAGAGTGAGTCCAAATTTAGTCAGGCAATTTTGGTGTTAGTAGTAGAGGTCAGTGTTTGGTCAGACAATTAAAAAGTCTAATTCTCTCTAAGAGGTTTCTCATTCAGCTTATTTTAGTAACTACAAAATCCGATAAATTTTTTGTAACATCCATTGGGAAACAGGGAGTTTCATCCCTTAGCGGATTTACTGTTCGTACTTCTTGCTAGAAGTTGGTGATCCAAGGTAGCACGAGGGTCTCGAATTAATGTACCCCGCACATCTGCCGAAGTTCCTCACTCGAATCTCACCCATAGTGCTCCTTTGAGAACACTTTGCCGGTAACTCGCAAGTCCAAGCAAATCAACTTAATGAATATAGATGTCCGTACTCTGAGTGACCAATGGGTTCTCGATCTTTCATAGTTTCGCATCCCATTCAAGTCGGCAAACGACCAAATATTAACTTCGGTGCTTCACAGCCTTTACGTACTTCAAATAGAAATGTTAATTTAGTGAATTGGAGCTGCTTTTAATTATCTCGAATATAACTTTAACACTTTAAGTACTTTTCAATGGGGCAAAAATCATCAAAGAGAAATTTCAATTAGCTGAATTCATTCCTAAACATAAAAAAATTCATTTATTCAAACCAAATATAATGTGATAGAAAGACATTTTTGAATTGTTATTTCGCCTCTTTTAATCTCTGTCTGAGTATCAGCAATGTCTGATACTAAATTTCGAATAAAGCTCGTCAAGCGAGGCACTTGTAACTTTTCACACTCCATCGTTCGTTACTGTCATCGCCATGTCTGGATGTTTTCAATGTTCCACCAGGTTGCAGCGACTGTTGTTTCCTGCCAAGGTTTTAAATTAAATGCCGTTTAAGCGATAGAAATCTTTACTGATAAGCAAGCTTTATGTACACATTCTTGTTTGAAAGACTGAGAAATTGATGCAGGAAATTTAAATGAATTTTATTTGCAGGTAGGATGTGGAACGGTTAACGATAAACTCCTTGGTGCATAAAATAATACAATCAGAAAGAAACTTTTATTTTAATAATTTGAAATGAAAATTTCTTTATATTAAAGAAAACTTTCTTTCTTTTAAACTAACTAGCAGACCAACACATTATTTTATCAAGATTATTATTTTTTTCTTTTTACAACTTTAAGTCATTCCAAAGCCAATCAGATTTGAAACTATAATGTATGCCAGATTTTTGAGACATTTTTAGAGAGAAACCACTTTTTTAGGAAGGAATAAGAGGTTTCTAGAAATTTTAAGGGAATTTAACGATTTTTAAGTGATTCTTACGAAATTTGAAAAAGTTTTAGGATTTTAAAAAGATTTCGTAGAATTTTAAGGGATTTTAGGATATTTCGTGAAATTTTAATAAGGAATTTATGCAATTTTAAGAGACTTTTAAGAATTCTTAGCGATTTTAAAAGGGATTCTAAATATGTTTTGAAATTTTAAGAAATTTTAAGAGGTTTCTAAGAATTTAAAAAGATTTCAACGATTTTCAGCGATTTCTAAGGTTTTCGTGAAATTTTAAGGAATTTTGAAAGGTTTGTAAGAGTTCTATGAGGTTTTAAGGAATTTTAAATGTTATCCTGGAATTTCAGGGAATTTTATAAGATTTCTAATCGTTTTAACGAATTTTAAAAATATAAAAAAATTTTAATGTTACCGTAAAATTTCAAGAATTTTTAAAAATTTGTCAGGGAATTTTATGGAGAAATTTCAACAGATTTTTACGATTTTTAAAAGATTTAGTAGAATTTAAAAGGATTTCAAAGGCTGTACATTTTTTAAGGGCTTTCAAGACATTAGTATATTTTTGAAAGATATTGTGGAATTTTTATGGACTTGATGGATTTTTATGAATAATAATTTTAAAAGATTTCAAGAGATTTCAAATTTTAACATGGATTTCAAGAGATTAATGATTTTAAAGGTTTTTGTGAATTTTTAATAATTTTCAAGAGGTTTCTAGGAATTTTAAATTTTTTTAACGAATTTTAAAGAATTTCGAAGATTTTCGTGAAATTTTAATGGACGAGGGCAAACAAACACGCTTGCGATTTTTTTCTTTTTTTTTCTACAACTTCAAGTCATTCAAAAGCCAATCAGGTTTACAAAAACAATGTATGCGAGATTTTCGAATTTTAAAGAAATGTTTCTTTGACTTTATATCAATACTCATATTACTCTCCAACAAAATCGTAAAACAATTAATTAGCTTTCGTTTTCAAATAAACTTCAGCGGTATATAAGAAATTACTTTTTTGCTCTGCATATTTATTTTACATCTCTACATGGGCACATAAATCTGATGCAGCGTTGTATTTTTTGCTGTATTGGCAAACTTTTTCCACCGCGTAGCAATCATTTTGCTGCTTTCACCAATTTTTCCTTCCATAAACTTTTTTTTTTCAAATGCATAGCGTTTCTTATCGTAAAACCAACTTTTCTGTTCCTACCTCCTACGTGCAAGAAGCAGAGTTAGGTTCAGAATATAGTTTGCGTATCCTTATATGGGTTTTAATCACTTTCGATGAGAAAGCGGAAAAATGTTCAATTTATGATATTCTACTTTAAGAAAGACGTGTATTTTTAAACATCTTTTTTCATATTTAGTAAATACGAAACTTTTTGATATAAATTGGTTGATATATATTTATAGTAACATGAATTCGGTAGCGAAACAGATTCTAATGGTTATGATCACGATTATGGCACACAGGGGGAAAAATGTCTAATTACTTCGAAATATCAGGTTCGTTCGTGACCATTAAGCTCGCCTTAAATGATCCTTGTTCGACTGCTCTTTTTCTCTTATGGTACGTTTCTCCGAAAGGCTGTAAGATCAAATTTCCTAAAGCTCATTCCGTTCGTATTTCAAAATTAAGCGAAAGAATTTGTAAAGCGCAAACGTTACAGACTTCTATTAAATTCTTCCATTTGATACTTTTGTTCCTTTATCTCTTATTTTGAAAAGTTTGGCCAACCTGAAAATGACGGAGTTCAATTTCTTAATTTATATATGTATATGTGCTTGTACAGATAAGTAAATACGAGATCTTAAAGGATCCTCTTTTGAAATACACTGCAGTATGAATTCGTATAGTATATTTACCTCCGTATTGGAAGATCCAGAACGTTTATTAACTTTTCTCTGTGAATACATCCATTACTGAGATTATTCCAAGTATTCAGCGACAATCCTTGAGATTTGAACACACAACGCATGCAGTGCTTTCATTTGGAAGGAAGAAAATTTAAGTACGAACTCGAAAGGCACTATCTTGAAGGTATACTGGATGAGGAGGTTGATGTAGTGCCGAAAGAGGACAAAGTAATAAAGTTGATGGGAAAGGGGCAAAAAGGAAAACAGCGTAATGAAATGGAAAAGTTTCGGGCTGTGCCTCCTCTTCACTCGTAATGGCTGGTAAACGAATTAAAGAACCAAGAATCTCCGCGAACGAGAAGCGGAGGTAACTTCTAATGAAGATATCGTCGAAAATTCTCCTCGGCTTACCAACTCGAGCTGCGGTAAAGTTGGTAAATAATAAATTGTAATAGAATATACGACCCGTGATATCTAAATTACCGGCAGGAGCAAAGATCCTAGTTAATTGTAACGAAGGAGCAGCTCCCTTAACTTAATCGATAGCAGCCCCTTTCAGGCCGAACGACTTCTTTAATCAATCGCACTATAATCGATCGCACTATAATCAATCGCGGAAAAAATCTTACAATCAGAAAACATTTTATTTCTTATAAAAGAATATTACTTTTTTCCTTTCTTCGGCACCTAAATATAATTACTTTAAATTAATTAGGGGGGTTATTTGAAAATGCCAACGACATAGATTACGACAGCTTAAGTCAACTGCTAGGCTGCACAGCTGTATGGATGCAAGAAGCCTCTTATGGTCTGCTTGAGAAAGCGTATAAAAAATATAATTCAAAGAAACGAAGAGGCTGGGTGCCACTAAATTCTGTGCCTTAAATAATCTTTATTTTTACCGTTGGTAACCAAAAGCTGCTCGTTACTTTGTCTCTGCTGAATTTATTTGAGCACTTGCCCTCGTTTGGCAACAGCAGACCATCCAACACCCAGAGGAATTACGACTAACGCTCCTCTTTCCCGCTAAGTCTCATAACCCCGAGAAAAGGGCCGGTTGGTGTCATCACCATTCGTCCCTGGACCTTCCTGCGATTTATGAGGTATCTGGTTATAATCTCAAAATATCTACTCCAGACAAAGTATTATAAAAAAATTATCTCACGATCACTGGATTTTATGATATTTTAATAGATTTAAGGAGATTTCATGGAACCTTGAATAATGTTAAGGTATTTAAAAGGGTTTTACGAAGTTTATTGAGATTTTATAAATATTAATTGATTTCACGGTAGTTCGAGGAATCTTATGAAATTTCAAAGGATTTTAAAAAATTGCCTGAAATTTTAAGTAATTTTCAGCGATTTTACGATATTTCATAGGATATTAAGTTATTTTAACGACTTTTGTGATTTCAAGGGATTTACGAGATTGCATTGGATTTTCATTAATTTCAAGGGATTTCATAAGATTTCATGGGATTTTAAGTAATTTTGAGGGTTATAACTATAGTTTGTGAAATTTGATGGAATTTTATGGAACGTCAAGGAATATCAAGTAGTATTAAATCACACAAAAAAAACAACTATAGAATTTTGGGTTAAATATACCTTAACTATTTTTTTCTGGTTAAAGTAGCCAGAATTCTGATTATTTTAATAAGAATTTTTAGTTAAAACAACTAGAATGCTGGTGAAATCAACCAGAATTCTGGTTACTTTAACGAGAAAAAATAGTTAGGGTATATTTAACACAAAATTCTAATTAACTTTAATAGGCATTTTTTGAGTGATTATTTTACGAAATTTAAAGGAATTTTTGTACAAAAAAAAAGAAAAAATAAGGACCATCCTAATGAAAGCATGATAACATCACAGCATCATTAAGTTAATATAACAAGTAATAAGAAACTCTTGTATAATCTTCTTCTGTTAACTTAAATATCTAATAAAAGGTGACATTGATTTTTATAGAGTAAAATGGCAATCAGAAATCGATATAATACAATTGAGATAAGATAAGATTCTCAATTCGCATTTTTCGCGGCATTGTTATCATGCCAGTGGACAGTTAATCGTTACTAACGTTGCGTTCCTTCAGGAACGCTGAAGCCTCTTTGCTTTCCGTATATATTATATTACCCCAGCACTTCTTAACCGGCCTCTTCTCCGTCAGAAAGCTGTCTCCATTCTTCACGCTCTTCTTACCTGCCGCTATTCTGTAACATGCTGTGAAGCTTTAAGTGTAGTCAAGCATCGCTCAAAGAAATGATATCCGCAATAAACTTGCTGCCATCCAACCTTTTCCAGGGTAGACAAAGATTGGAAACTTCTAGCAAGCCAAGCTACAACCTGTCAAGAACCGGTTGAAGATAAATCGAGGCCAGGGGCTGATACATTTTTTCAGGCCGAATAATTCAATTGAAATATTGAATTAATAATATTTTAAAAGTATTCAAAAGAATTTCGAGTTTGTAGTAACTTTAACACTATATCAAAAGTAGATAATTGTGACATCAGATGTGAAGCATTTTCGAGTAATCAAAAGTTACATTAAGCCAAGGATGTACCGCGAAATCCTTTGCTTCAATGAAACGAGAAAATCTTTGCCAAGTCACGAGTGTACGTGTTAATTTAATAAGCTAATTTGGAGTTGCTCCAACCTTACCAAGGCTTTTGGTTTCTGTCCAGGCCAAATTGCACGGCTGCACAGCATGAAATAATTCATTAATTATTGGTTCACATAAATAGTTTATGCACTGTGCTTCGCCAGCAGCGTATAATATCTTCCTCTTCCAACCGGATATCTCTGAAAATTTCATAATTGTTTTCGAATGTTTAATTAAAACAATTTCAATTATAATCTATCAATTCATTCTCTTATTCATTATTATCAGACGTCTGAAACTTCAACCCAATCAAGAACTCCATTATTTGCAAAATTTATACAACATTTAGAATTTACAACATACATTAGCGGTTACAAAATAACTGCTAGAGGACTAATTTTCAACCACGGCCTGAGCATCGTAGTTAAGCATCAGTATCCCACAACAATCCATGTCTGTACAGAAAGCACATAAAGTTTATGTTTGTCGGCACACCAGCCCATTTGTGGTTTGAAATACGTCCCATAAAATATATTCTCAAAACTTGATTTATTCTAAGGTTGAACATTTTCCATTACAAGTATTGGGAAGTTTATGGTATAGTTACTTAAACAGAAAACTGAAGTAGTGAATAATAATAGTGAATATTAATTCCGTTAGATGTAAAAATGAGTTTATCAAGTTTGAAAGTTTTATTAATAACAGGCACGAGAGCGAGCAGCAGAGTTCAATCTGAAAATATTAAAGAGTTATCGTGACAAGTTTCACTGAAAATTTTAACAGCAAGTTAAAGAATCTTGTGCTAACTTTTTAACAGGATATTTCTCGAACATGAATGTGCGACTTTGACTGAGATTATCATTATGGACTTTTAAGCGAACGTGACTGAAAGTTATATTCCCAGCGGAAGTGAGCGTGGTAAGGTTGTCACGTTATATATGATATGAAGTTCGTTGCACTGGTAGGTAGGCGGCGTAACAAATTCTAACAAATTTTAACAAATTCTCACGGTATGTCACACTCATCAGCATTCGCGAAGCCATCGAGTTCCCTCAGTGCTTTTTCGAATCTATTTGTATGATGAGTGTTTCTAATTTGAAAGAGTTCTGTCCCTCGTTATGAATTTCCCTTGAAAGCTCGCAACTGCCACGCGTAATGAACGCTTTCCAGAAACCTACATTTTCGTTTCTTTTCGACCGCACAAAAATATTGTAGTCTACAGTAATATTACGACTACATACATCTATATATTACATACATACATCTTGTTAAATATTAATTATTACTGTGAATAATTAAATCACTGCTGCACTAAGGCACGATGTTCATTTTGACCCTTGAGGAGCTTGATGTGTGTTTGCACGAGGTGGACTAGAGGCTTTCAAGGGAACCCTCATTATCGGAATATAAGCACATCATCCTTAGCTTAGACTTGTTGAAGAGGAAGATTAAATGGGCAGAAATTTCGGGCAGCATCTCCTGAGTTTCGCAGTGAAGATGGAACTAAGTGAGAACTTTAAATTTGTCCAAGAACATACAGCACATGACTTGGTCTTCGCTATTAACTTAGTTACCATCTGATTATTATTTTGTATGCGCAAAAATCTACTAATACTTTTCATTTTCCAGTATTATTAATTATATGGGCTGAAAATCCTATCTTAAAAAAGTGGTGTCACGAAATGTCTCGAAAATCTCGCATACATTGTTGTTGTAAACTTGATTGGCTTTTGAATGCACTGTTAAAAATTTTTGTAAAATTAATATACTTTTAATATACAATTTGTAAAGTCATTTGCATATACCGTAAATTAAATTTAATATATTACCATATGTTTTAGAATTAATATAAAACCATATTAAAATTAATATAGGGTATATTAATATTAATATAAAATATATTAATATTAATATAAAGTATATTAATTTTAATATGGCTCTATATTAATTCTAAAACATAATGGTATATTAAATTTAATTGACTTTTAATTAAAGTAAAATGACTTTACTCACAGTATATTAAATTTTGATCAGTTTTCTTTAACAGTGTGACTTAAAGTTGTAGGAAAAAAAAAATAAATAATAATAATAATAATAATAATAATAAAATTAAATCTCAAAATTCCTAGAAATCTCTTGAAAATCCTTAAAAATTCACAAAAACCTTCAAAATCATTAAACTCTTGAAATCCATGTTAAAATTCGTGAAAATTTCTAAAAATTACTAGAAACCTCTTCAAGTCATTAGAAATTTCATCAAATTTCATGAAATCCTTAAAATTTTTTAAATATTTTAAAAAGTAGAAAAATCTCTTGAATACTCTTAAAATTCAAAAAAAACCTTCGAAATCCTTGCAAATTCTATAATACAAAATCTTTTAAAAAAAACCATAAAAATCGTCTGAAATCTCTCATTAAAATTTTCCCTGACAAGTTTTAAATTCCTTTAAATCCCATAAAATATTTTCAAAATCTGAAAAATCTCTTGAAATTCTTTAAAATTATTAGAAATCTCATAAAATTGAATAAAACCATTAAAGATGCGATGTCTTTTGAAAATCATTAAAATTTCTTGAATTCTTTTAACATTTCTGGAAATTACATAATAAAAGTTAAAATCTCTTAAAATCCTTTAAGATTATCAAAAATTCCATAAAATCCCTCGCAATTATTAGAAATCTTTTAGAATATCTTAAAATTCCTTAGAATTCCAGGATAACAATTAAAATTCTTTAAAACTCCATAAAACTCTTACAAACCTTTTGAAATGCCTTAAAATTTCACGAAAACCTTAGAAATCGCTGAAATTTTCTGAAATATTTTTAAATGTCTAGAAACCTCTTAAACTTTCTCCAAATTTCAAAACATTTAGAATCCCTTTTAAAATCGCTAAGAATTCCTAAAAGCCTCTTAAAATTGCATAAATTCCTTTAAAATTTCACAAAATATCCTAAAATCCTTAAAATTCCACGAAATATTTTTAAAATCCTAAAACTCTTTTGAATTTCGTAAGAATCACTTAAAAATCGTCAAATTCCCTTAAAATTTCTAGAAACCTCTGTATTAGTCTCCTAGTAGATGAGAAATTCTTTCACTCTCGTGATATATACATATATTATAATTCATATGAAACTTTTGATCGCCTGATCGATACGATCTCGGATTCTCGGTTACAAGTCACATTTTGCGGTATACAGTATATCACACATCATCAACATAATGAATTTTCCAGTATTATTAACTATGCGCTAAAAACAGGTGAGAAAGTCTTTTAATGTCGTGATATGTGTGTATATATGAAACTTATACCCACCTAATCGATATAATCTTGGATTCTTGGTTGCACATAACATTTTGCGGCACACAGTACAGCATCAACATAATGTATTCAGTATCATAAAATTAGTTTATTCAGGTAGCCTAATTTTCCGTAATCACCATCAGCTATCCAGTTTTCGTTATCGACGTACACAGGTATAATGTGGCATTTAAATTTCAAATATTTTTCGAAAAAGGGTCGATGACGCCGAATCCGTCTTTGTCGTTACTCATTGATCTTGCATTTCACCAGTGTCAAGGTAAACCACGCTTTCGCATTGTTACGCTCTGATAACACTAATCTGTAGTTACTGGCATAGGTCGATATCCTCCATTCTAGGTATATATGTGTAGATATAGACAGTACGCAACATTATCGGTAAATTCGTGACGATGCTTGCCATTTAGAGTGGGACGGGAGTGAAAAGGGGTAAAAGGGGTGAAATGGGTGTATGGTAGTGTCGGGGTGGCAATGGAAGGAGGTGGGACAGGGAGGTCGGTGTTCTAACTGCTGCAAAATGGTCATGTGGTCGCGTTTCGAACCTCGGATCTGTCCTCTCTATTTCAGGATAATGTTACAATACAGCCATACTACGTACGAACTTTCCCGTTTCGATACACAAGCTATTTCCATAAGAAAGATGTTACGACTTAAATAAGTCAAAATCTATTTTTATGGCTTCAGAGAAAAATGCTGAAGCTCTTTTTAATCAAATTAGAAAAGGATTATTGACTTGCAGCTTCGAACGTGGAACGTAGTTTCACTTGTCCTAGTTCTCTATTGAAAATGTATGTTTAACTTTGGTTTGTAACTTTTATTCAATAACACCTTTAATAACTTTGATTTAATAACACCTACACTATACAGTATTTCAATCTACCAACACGGAATAAGATTCTGGTTTCAAGACATCGTTTGAATGCTTGGTTTCGTCTTTTGAGTTCTGATGGCGTTGGGTGACTGAAATCCGAATGCAGCTTCGGGAAAAATGTATCTACTCATGTAACCAAACCACGTGCCGCACGATGAGGTTTATGCCACCCAACACCACAGTGGCACAAATTTAATTGAAGATAATTAACTTTGGAGGATCTGTGGACTTTGATTGTTTAATTATTTGCAAGCACAGCGAGCTACGATTGAATTTAACCCAAAGGCTTTCTCGTATCTCTCTTTTGATATCTTTTCAGTGATACCCCACGATTATTTTGAGACCATAATGAAAAATCGACGTAATTTGCAATTTTTATTTTTTATTGTTATTTTTATTTTTATGTATATATTTTTGAAAACAATTGCAAAGTAGAGAGCTGTTTTGGCTAAAATTCAGTATTTTGGAAATGACAAAAATTCCCTAGAGGCAATATAAATGAAATCCCTTAAAATTTTTTAAAATTATCTAAAATTCTTTAAAATCTTTAAAATCTTCTGTAAATGTCTTAAAATCGTTTGAAATATTTCCAAATTTCAAAGAGTTGACTAAAATCTTTTGAAATATCACGAAATCCCCTGAAAGCTCTTAAAGTTCTTAAAATTACTCAATATCCAATAAAACATTATTAAATCCCTTAAAATTACTCAAAACCACATGAAATCTCAGATTCCTAAATATTTCTAGAAATTCTAATTAAAAAAAAATCCTTGAAATCCTGAAAAATTCCTCAAAATTATTAAAAATCTTTTGCAATCATTTAAAATCTCTTTAAAATTCCTTTAAATTCTAAGAAATCTCTTAAAATCCCTTACAACGCTTTGTAAATTTCAGCCAGTAAATAAATAAAAAAATTGTGGGTTTTAAACTTTGGAAAGGTTTTTAAAAATATTTTTATTCAATTGAATGTAAAAATAAAAAAACTTCAGATTAAAAGTCTGAAATTTCAACTCAATCAATATTTAAAGAAACTTAATTTCGTGTGAGAATAGTTTCTGAATACTAATTTTTTTAACATAATTTAAAAAAGACCCATCTCGAATATTCAGGTAATTTTCGCGAAAGCGCAAGATAGAAGATAATAATATACGCAACATGATTCGCAAAAACCTAATTATCCTTCTACTCGAAAAGAAACATATTTTACTTTTGTTCTCATTGTGTTTTTCGTAGGTAATCCCAACGGTGCGTGAAAAAATACATAATAAAATGTTACCTCTTTTTTTCAACTCCTCTCCCATCACTTTAGCCTCCCTCTGTTCCGCAGGGAGTTTACTGCGTGTTGGATCGCGGTGGTTTTAGTGAAGAAGTTTACCTGCCCTTCAAAATGGAGTCGCAAAATGATCGGAGGTAATTTCAACGGGTTGACATGTCCACGTCATAAATCTACGATTCTCAGTGGCTCGACTATGAAGCGCAAGTTTATAACGCAGTCGAGAAGTAGCAAGGATGAAGGGAGTGAAAAAGAGGAAAAGGAGAGAAGACAGAGAGCGAGTGGCACAAAAGTTATTAAATTTGATTAGACTTTGCCGCATAGTGGTGCAAACGGAGGTGGCGAAGAGGCAAAGTGGGAAACGGAAACGACCATACGACGAAGGGTAAAAGGAGCTAGATTTCACCAGGGGTTGGTGGTCTAGCAAAGGGGACTAGTTTCGAACAGCTACAGCGCAAAATGGCCTGCCTCGCCCGCCGCGAAGCAGAGATCGTATTAAATATAATTGTTGAAGTTCTTCCGCTATAAGAGAGGTTACGACAGTTTCTCTGAATTATCTTATTGTTGCGTAGAGAGAATTACTAGGCGATACTAGGCTTGCGAAACTTCCAACAACGACTTCTCACCTGCAGAACACGTTAAAATGTACAATTAATTTCAATAAAACTGTAAATAATCTTCTGCACAAGTTAAAGTGTGAAATCTATTCTAAAAAGATGATTGAGTCGAAGTCGAAATATCGTAACGCCTATTTTTTCCGCCGCACTCCTGTTTCGTCGTGTAAGTATCGATAGTGATTTTCGACAATCGATACGGAATTTACAATCTTAAATTCCGCGTGAATTGAATTTGAAATTTTGAATTTGGTTTCGTTAATAATCATTTTGGCACGAGTCTAAACTCGAAATGCATTGAAAATCTAGGAATTTTAAGGGAATTTTATGGTATTTTTAAAGATTTTATGGGTGATAGTGGGATTTTAAATGTTATCGTAGAATTTTAAAGAATTTCAAGAAGTTTCTGGGAATTCTTAGAATTTTTCACGACTTTGATCAGATTTCAATCGAACTTCAAGGTACTTTTATGACTTTTAAAATATGTATTTTGTGGGATTTAAATAAGGAATTTAAAACTTTATAGGGAATTTTATTGAGGAATTTCAAAAGCTTTTTATGATTTTTAAAAGATTTTGTAGAATTTACAAAAATTTCGAAGGTTTTCCTCAAATTTTAAGGGTTTTCAAAAAATATTTCCAATTTATAAAAGATTTTGTAATATTTTTAAGGATTTCATGGAATTTGATGAAATCTTTAATGATTTTCAGAGATTTTAAGAGTTGAGCAATTTCTAGAGGTTGCTAGAAATTTTCAGAGATTTTCACTAATTTTAATATGGATTTCAAGAGATTAATGATTTTGAAGATTTTTATGTGCATTTTTAACGATTTTTAAGTGATTAGAGAAATAAAATATAATAAATTATATAATATTGAAGAAGAACGTAAATGCGCGCGCGGGGCGCGCATTCGTTTTTTTATTATTATATATAACCGTGAAGGGAAGAAACATGTTCTTAAGAAGAAGAGAGAATAAAATCACGAAATTCTTTTGTCATTGCTAAAAGACGTAAAAGTATAAATATCTTGGAAAGTTCTTGGTGACACTTTATAGATACTCTATCGTTCGATATAAAATTTCAACTTTATATGTCACTCGTGTGTGTGCATTTAGTATCTATAGGAATGAAGAGTATATTGTCGAGAGTTAGATACGTTGCGTCAGTTTCGAAAGTATCGTACCCTCGGAGAATTGCAGGACCTGGGAATATACGATTGTAACAGAAAGAGATACATCATGACAATCTGTGAAAAACTTTTTCGATCATCGATTCCTTCTACCCTTTACTTCTTTCTATTGCTCTGAGTTCTTTTTCACATTCGATTCATTTCTTTCTCTCTTGTACGAACATACCCCTCATTCTCATATTCCCCACGGTACACGGTCATGGGGGAGCAGTCCAAGTTCACACTCGATTTACGGTGAAAAAGGATATCGATTGCTGCTCGTTGCTGGAGCTAATGTGCATCCGCCGGAGATGAATGAATAGCCACTCGGGTGTAAGGTGCAAAATTTTTGAATGGATCACGAAGTCGAAAGTCAGTAGGGCTTTGTTAGGCTCCCCCATCTCCTCGATAAACTTTTTCAAGCACAAGATGAAATTTGCTTGAGAACGAAAAATTTTCCTCTGGGAATTGTGACGTTAATTTGCTTCCAATGATAAATTATTATCCAGAGAATTCATTTATTCATTTTTTTATTTTTAACCTGCTATATAACACTTTTATATCGAATTCTACACGTTTTCGAAAATAAACGTACCTCTATTTCCTGTTTTTCATAGACGAGTAAATTCTTAGTTTTTATTCAAGTTCATGATTGCTTTTCTGTGAAAAGAAGTGAAAATTTGCGAAACGATTTGTCACTTGAGGAAAATGAAGTGAAAAAGCTCGTTTCGATTTCCAGCAATAACCGTGTTTTCCCTCAGCTCGAAAACTCATTGGCGCGCCAATATTGGATCTTCACTACTGCTCAATCGGGCGGCCTTTCATTGTCGTGTCTGACCGAACAATGCTCTTACTACTGGGAGTTATAAACCGTGTGACAAACGCTTTACGGGGCACGGAAGCGGCTCTACAGAAGATTGTTGAGATTTGATAATGGAAACAGTAGAGATACTAGATACAACCATTATTTCTGTCTGATAACAACATCAGCTAGTGGAAACACATTATGGCCGACCTTAAACGACTTATACTACTTAAAAACTCCCTCGCCTGACTTAAAACTACTCATTATCCTTGAAGCTATATTAATACTACTTGCATCATATTGTGGCTGACTTAAAAGCTAACTTAAAATTCTACTTAAATTTAATTATTTCTGACTGAAAAGAACACGATTCATTGATCTTTTATATATTTTCGAGAAAGTAACAATTATAATTATAATATAGAAATGGAAAAGCGTATATTAGCATTTCACTGATTCTTGTGATGGGAAAGTGAAAGATTAAATTTTTTTGATATACTTTAGAGCGGAGAATTAGATGGAGCAAAGAGTTATAAAGACGTGAAGATTCAACGTCTCCTGATTACGGTTAGTCTGGTTAGACTTACGAAGCACGTAATGTCGCAGTCATGGTTGACCTACATATGGTCGACACCACGAACCGATTCTACGAGCCACACGGCTATCGGCTTAACGCTGACTGGCGTTGGACGTTACTGGGATATTGGGTTGTTCTAATGCCTCAAACCTGTTGGAACGAACTACCCGGCCACAAATCCAAAGTATCGGTTCCCGTCAATCTTCCTTCGATGGCAGAACTTGGAACTTTGACGACACGGTTCGAGAAACAGATAGCTACCAAGTACTTCATTTTGTATGCCGTAAGGACGGAGAATTTGGTATCACCTACGACTCTATCGGTTAAGCTTCAGTGACAAGTTTTTTAATACTTTATGTGCAATTTCACCAGTCTTCTAAAATATACAGTGAACATTCGCTCGAAGATCTAGAAACTAGTGGAAAGGAAAATAAAATTCGTCTTTTATATAAGTTCAACGTTCTTTTATAGCACATACCTATATCTATTGAGTTGAAGTTTCAGACGTCTAGTCTGACGATTTTTTTTACATTTATCGAAATATGTAATTACAAAAAAAAAACCACAAAATTTTTATTTATCTACTAGGAGTAATTTTAGAGAATTTGTAAAAGTTTTGAAATAATTTTAAGGAATTTCGAAGAATAATAAGAAATTTTGATTGATTTTATAGAAATTTAAAGGGATTTTTAAAAGAGTTGAAAAGATTGATAATAGATTTTTTTTTAGAGATTTCACAAAATTTCAAGACGTTTTAACTGATTTTAACGAATTTTAAGGAATTTATAGATATTTCAAGATATTTCAAGAGATTTTAATGATCTTCAAAGAATTTTTATATATTTTAAACAATTTTAAAACATTTACAGAAGATTTAAAAGTTTTTTAAAAATTTCAAGTAATGTTAAGGGATTTTAAGGGATTTCAGTTGATTTACTCCACATTAGAATAAATTTAAATTATTTAATTTAAAATTTCTTAAAATCAGTGAAACTGTTTTGAAATCTTTTGAAAATTTTCAAACTCTCTTGAATTCTTTTGAAATCCAATGAAATTCCTTATCAATTATCACTAAATTCCTCACTTATCACTAAAATCTCTGGAATCTGTTTTTATCTCTTTTAGTTATCTCTTTTAAATTCTTTTAAAAATCTGAAATTTCCTAAAATGAAAAATCACTTAAAATCTCTATAAAATCTCTTGAAATCTCTTAATAACCCGGGTAACAACAGCGGGTAAATTTCTACTAGTATATAAATAGAAATAAAATGATTTTGGGGACTTTTTTGATATTCTTAATAAAAAAAATGCAACAAAAAAAAAAATAAAAATTTTCGTCAGACTAGACGTCCAAAACTTCAACCCAATCCTATATCTCTATAAAAATTTACACGATTATCATACATTTTTTACATTACTAATTTCCTTCAATTATAGAAAGTAAGAGCTAAAATCTATTTAAAATTATGCAGTATAAATTTTATGGAAATATATTTTTATATCTCTCGTAATTTTAATATTAAAATCGAAGAATCATCTATTATTTCAATTGAATGAAATTGCGTGATAGGAATAATCGATCTCGTAAAAGGCACTGAAAAATCGTGGACACTGAAGCTCGAATACTTTTATAACTTTATTATCCAGAGTAGTTGTATAACTACTATTCTATCTATAACTCCATGCATAATAAAGCTCAGATGAAATGACATTAAAGTTATCGTCTTTATATTTATTTTGAATTTTTCAAGATATAATAAAATAAGATTGTAAAAATGTCATTAAACTAGCTGTGAATTCGATCTCGGGTGTTCCATTTAACTATATTTATATTTTTTTGTGCTCATTTTTTGAGCACTTTGCTTCCTCATTATGATAATGTTGCAAATAAATTTGCTTCCTCATAGAGGAAGCATTTAGAAATGAAAATTTTCAAAATTAAAAATAATCATAATTTTCTTAAAATTCAATAAAATTCATTAATCTTATACGTCAATCGATTCGTCTCGATGCAAGGAATCTTTCTTTCCTTTACATAAGCTTTGAATTTTCATTATTTAAGAAGTTGTAGTCGAAAAATCAATTTTACAAAAATTCAAAATGTACATAAAAATTTTTAAATTCAATATTTTGAAAAATCCTTTGGCGACAAAAATAATAGGGCGACAAAAAATGGCGACATCCATACACATATCCACACACACACATACATCCGGACAATTGATCAGAATGTTGTATTAGACATTTATCACGTGAGGAAAGTTTAATTAAACGATTTTAAAAATATTGGAAAATGTATCGAAAACAAAGCTTCCTTTATGAGGAAGCAAAATTGTTCAAGTCAGTGAACTTTCGGAACTAGGTTAATAAAGATACTATTCGCTTACAAATTATAGACTTTAGTTGATAGCTTTAAATCGGTAGTATCCCGGATGCCGATTAAAAGTATTGAAACTACCAGAAATGGATACTTACTTCACGGAATCTCAATCGTCAATTTAGCTCGTAAATGCGGGAATAAACTTCATTCGATCTCCATTAAAATCGGAAGCAGATCAAATACAAATTAGATTTGACTCGGTTCACTGCACTGCCACGGAATTGGCTTTAAAGAAGCGTCCCGCGAATAACGAATGTCATTGAGCACATTCTGAAGTTTCTTGTCTGGAGTTAGAAAGTCCTCGGAACGGTAGTCAAAGACTCACAAGAGCTATACGAGAAAAAGAAACTCTACTGCTTAGGACTCGACGTCTCAGCGGGATACAATCGATCGAAGTCGTTACGTTGTCCTTTGGGGAGTTCATGAAGGATAAATCGAATTAGGAACCTTTGAGTATTAGCAGAAACTGTACTGATCTTTTTGCAGCAGACGCATAGTTGCAAACTCATCCTGCAAAAAGTATCCAAACTTAATTATCGCAGAGCAACAACTTTTCCTCAAGTCTTAATCTTCATTTACTATTCCTGCGAGGAAAAACTCTCATTCGTTTTAAATGCTTCTTTATAAACACAAAACACATATACTAAGATGTTTATTTGCCGACATTAATAGCTTTATAACTAACATAAGATTTTCCACACATATTCGACAAAAAATGAGAATGTAAAACTAAAAACGCCGAATGCTACTCGAAACTCCTTATGTCTGTCTTGAAACGATTTATTCTACTTGAAACCTTCTATGTCTGACTTAAAACGATGTATGCTACTGAAAAATACTTATGACTAGCCGAGACGTAATATTCATTGCGTTTTTATAATTTCACCTTCAATAATCCTTTCTTTCTTTTAATTTTCGCGTTTATCTTAATTAATTTATATTTTCTTGAATTCTTTAAAAACTCTTATGGAAAAAAGTCGAATAACGGGAGCACAAATTTCTATTAACCACGCTGAAAGATGTTACGTTTTTGTTGGCACACCATATACGCGAAGCTGGTCACAGCAGATATTACGAAGCGACCAAAAGCCACAGAATCGTGCCGCTGGAACGTGCTGTGAAACCGAATTGACAATTTAAAAAAAGAAATCCGTTCTCGTTCGTTTGCATGCAGATAGGACTGTTTTTGTTTTATTTTATTTTAAACTTTTATTAGCTTACAACAAAGCGAAAGATGCGCTGGCCCAGCGGGTGCAGACCGGTTTCTCTGTTGTGACCAATTTTTGAGGTTGCATAACTCTTCTCCTGGGGCTTGTTCGCGTTTTTTTATATATAAGGACAAACACATGTCAAGAATGCTATGTAAAAAAAATTACTCGAACTATTTCTTTTTTGGATTTCAGACGAGAAAATTATGATTGAGAGTACATATATAATTAAAAATGTTTTTTGGTTCGAAATTTTCTAAATTATTATACAATTATTAAATAATTGCGCGTTTTCAACAAAACTTCGTCGGAAGAGATGAAATACCAGTAGCTATGAATCTAATTATGCCAGTTCAGTTAACAGTGGCTGATATTGCTATTAAGTCACCCTAGGTCCTGTATCGCGTGTGCGTCGATCAAATACGTACAATATATGCTTCATTCATCTCACAAAGGGAGGTAAAGGTTCAATTAAAGCAATTAAATTCTCATTTTTCCTAAGTACAATAACTCTATGTATCCGTATCCTGTATTTTTTAATTCATAATGCAATTTTTATGATACAATTATGATCCGCGCGCTCTGCGCGCGATTAATTTCTCTTTTTTGCACACCTTTTATAGTAGAAAAAATAATTGAGAAGTTTTAATTCTTGAAATATAAAATTTTGTAATACGTTATCTAATTTCAAAAATCTCCATAAGTTTAATAAAATTCCTTAAAATAAATTTATTATCCTACAAAATTTGTTGGTGAAATTCCTTTAAATTTCGTAAATTCACTTGATATTTCTTAAAATTACTCAAAGTCCTATGAAATCTGATTAAATCTCTAAAAAAATTCGTGGAAATCAACTGAAATTTCTTAAAATCCCTTAAAATTCCTGACAATCCAATGAAATCTCGTAAAATCCGTTGAAAGTCCTCAAAATAAGTTAATATCCCGTTAAATATCTTACAAGTATTTAAAATTCCATGAAATTCCGTAAAATCCCCTGAATCCCTTAAAAGTCTTTAAAATTACTAAAAACCTCATACAATATCTTAAAATGCCTTTAACATCATTAAAAATATGGTGAAATTCCTTTCAATTTCATAAAATCACTTGATATTCCTTTTGATATTTTTTTATTTTCCATAAAATTCCTTGAAATTCCACAACCTATCGCTATAACCCTTAAAATTACTAAAAATCCTATGAAATCCTATGAAATTCCTTTGAATTTCGCAAAATCAATTGATATTTCTTAAAATTACTTAAAATTACTCAAAATCCCACGAAGTCTTATTATATCTTATTATATTAAACAAAATTCCATGAAATTTCGTTAAATTATTGAAAATACCTGAAAATCCAATATAATATAATCTTACCAAATCCTTTAAAATTTATGGAAATAAATGTCCTTAAAATTACTTAATATCTCGTAAAATATCTTAAAGTCGACTTAGAATCTCCTAAAATATCTTCAAATCATATAAAATTACTTAAAATCCCATGAAATCTTATGAAATCCCTTAAAATTCCTGACAATCCAATGAAATCTCGTTAATGTCTTAAAATTTCTTAAATCATTAAAATAACTTAATATCCTATGAAATATCGTTCAATCTCTTAAAATGCCTTAAAATCTAATGAAATTTCGTAAAATGCTTAAAAATTTCCTAAAACTTTCTCAAATTACTTGAAATTCCACAAAATATATAGTCAAATCCCTTAAAATTATTTTATATTCCCATAAAATCTCACAATTCTGATGGAAAATGATCTGTAATAAATAATAAATAAACGAAAATATTATTAAATATTAATATATTACAAAGTGATATAAAAAAACACTGGAAAAGTTACTGTTTAATTTAAAATCTGTTTAATTTCTCAAATAATGTTCACTAACCTTAAGTATATATTTTGAAACACTTTTTTGCTTCACTAATCATTTATTTTTCACATCAAAATAATTATTTGTATCACTTTATAACCTTTTTATTAGAAATCGTTTTGCCAACGAAAATAATCTGAAGATAGTTTTCAAATTCGATACATTCACACAAATTTGCGCAATTTCCAAAAGAACCAATCAGGTTTTCGACAACAATGTGTTCGATATATTGGTAACATCACTTTTTAATTAAAAAAATGCTATGTAAATTTTTTTTTCTCATAATTTGTCATATTTTCACAAATATTATGAATTCTCATACACTTATTTAGTTTATAAGTAAGTAAGCAGAGTAAAGTGTTTATCTCCGCAGTTTTCGGGCTCTGATTTTTTGTGGAGCAAACTCGTTATCGGGCAAACAGTCGAGCCTGATTTAAAGAACTGTAGACACTCCTTCGAGAAGTCTTACAGGAAATCCACGTTGAACTTTGTACTACAGTAGATATAGTTGCAGAAAGTGCCGTTTACTTCGAGCCAAAGACCATCGGTACTCGTCGACGTAACATCTTCTCTTCTTCGACAACTTGTTCTGGCACGGGTATACTCTCTCGTTAAGATACCACAAACTCAGGGAGAAGTTGTCGATACTCGACGGATTCGTACCAACCCCTCGTGCTTCCTCCTCTTCCTTTCTTTTCGTCTCAAATCGTTGGAACCGGTAATCTCCTATTACCGCTGATAGAGGAGCAAAGTGAGAAATTGCCAGCTGCTCCACCAGATACACCAATTTGTTTTGCTGTCCTTTATACTATTGCCTCACTTTACTGTTTAATCTCTCCACAGACAAATTATTTTTATAAGAATTAATATTTTTCACTTATTAGAGATGTAATAGTTATTTTCCTGGATATTATATATTTTCTTATAAAATCTCTATAAACATATCAGAACTGTCATTAATAATTAAAATTTCTTTTTAAATTCTTTTTTTCTTTAAATTTTTCTTTACTTTAATGGCGGCGAATGAATAAAAGTGCAAAGATACTTCCATTATAATTTCTTTACTTGCGGAAAATTTAATTAACCAGTAGTGAATAATTAAATCACTATAAGCTTCTCTTGCTTCTAGTACCACGATCACTTAATGGATTCAATCTTTGCTTAATATTTCATTAGCCCAACTGCGCATTTCTTTGAATGTAAAGTTTAAATGCTTTTCAATTTAATGCCTTACAGTTAAATAACTATTGCTTTTTCACTGAAAACATTAAATTTGCTGTCAGGTTTAAACCAATATTATATAATAAGCTTCTTCAGATTTTTTCCATTGCTCTAATTGATTTTGAAGTAAAGTCACAAACTATTTTCAAATCCTGAACTTTGAGCTTTTTCTAGTTTTCCCCCGAGGAAACTTAAACGCTCGGTTGTATAACACGATCCGAGGAAACATTTTTCTAGAATAGGCGACCTCACGTAACGTAATAACATAATGCGCTTCGACACACGCACGAACTCAGGAAACTAGCTACTTTCTTGCAATATTTTTGCGCGAATACCAGAACAAAAGCTTTAATTTCAAAGAGTGAAAACAGAGGGTGGTGTACCGACACGATCCAAGAACAGGCCCCGCAAAAGAAAACCCGAAGCGCTATTTTTCTCTCCGTCTTCATTCTTATCCTTTTCTTATTCTATCTCCATTCCTCGCTTTCTGTATTTCAAGATTCCTTGTTCCCCGAGACGATGCTCCTTGTAGACACCGTACTTTTTTTTTTACCTCTATCAAATACCATCTCCTTGCCTTTGTGTATCTTCGTTCCTCCCTTTTTTCATTGCACTCGTCTTCTCTATTTTCTTTGTTTTTATCGCCTGCCCTTCTTCGCCCACATTTTTTGCTTCCTTTTTCAGATTTTACATTCCATCTTTCCAGCACAGACTCAATCTTTAGGGCACACAAAGTGAGCTAACGTGCAACACCCTTCGAAGTACCCCTTTGATCCTTCTGAGATGTAAAAGGCGTCGGTTTATGAAGTGCTCTAATGTTTTTGAAATGGGAAATTCAATAACAGTTTAACGTATGCATATCAAGGACCTTTAATTTAATATTTATCTCCGCTTTCGCACTTTGATTAAATTATCATATTTAACATTGATTAAATCTGTAAGTAGCTAACTTATTCGTGGATAAAGGGGTGAACCAGGTTAAATCAATATACACTTCATGAGAGTCGGTTAACGTCCTATGATCATTGGTACTGTTGATATTAAATACGCTAACATGTACATTTGAGTTCTGCCTGGCTTTGAAACGAAATACTAATACAGCTCACAATTTACCAGCTGTACCACTTGCAATATAGTTACTTGAATGGAGCTTTAATAAACCATAATCAATCGTTTTAATTAATAATGTGAATTTAAAAATCCTGTCTTAAAAAAGTGGTGTCCAGTGCTCTCAGATAGAGCTGGAAGTTTGCCCCACCTTTGAAATTTGGCACACCTTTGAAATTATTATTCTTTTTAAGTATTTTCTTGAATTATATAAGAAAATTTTCCCACATTATATTTAATAAATTACTTTTTTTTCGATAAAATAGTGGATATAGAGGGGGTAAATTTCTAGCTCGATCTGAGAGCACTGGTGGTGTCACGAAATGTCTCGAAAATCTCGCATACATTGTTGTTGCAAACCTGATTGGCTTTATATCCTTTATATATCCTTTAAAATTTATTAAAATTATTAGAAATCCCATAAAATTCCATGCAATACTTTAATATTTTACAAAATCTTTTATAAATCATAAAAATCCCTTAAAATCATTGAAAAATTGTCAAAATTCCTTACGATACGTTAAAATCTCTGAAAATTCCTCGAAATTCCACGAAAAATTTTTTAATTCTTTAAAACCGTATAAAAACTGTTTGAAATCTCTTAAAATTTCATACAAAACCTTCCAAATCCCTTAAAATTCGTTGAAATATCTTAAAATTCCTCCAAATTTTACAACATTCAAAATCCATTAAATTCCTTTAAAATTCCACTAAATATTCTGAAAGCCCTCAAAACTCTACAAAATTATTCAGAAATTCTAAAATTCTTTTGAATTTAGTGAAAATTACTTGAAAATCGTCAAAATCCCTTAAAATTCTTAGAAACCTCTAGATAAGTGCAAGAAATTAGTTCAGTCTACTCTAGTTCAGTCTAACTCAGTAATTGCTGCCAATAAAATTCTTCAAGTAATTAAAAAATCTCTTCATTTAGAAATTCATTTAAGTCATTTTTCGCTCTTCGACTTCCGCTTTTCGTTTAGGTATCTAGATTTTTCTAAATTCACAGCTCCAGCCATTTTTGACACAACAAATGTTAGTAATTATATTTCAGAAGTGGAAATTACAATGATTTTAAGGTTTTTTCTTCAAACTTCTTTTTTTCTAAGAGCTTTTCTATAACCCTTTCTCCAAATCCCCTTTTAAAGTTCCTTTTGTCACCCCCTTTCTAAACAACTTCTCCAAACTAATTTTCTAAACTACTTTTCCAAACCCTATTTCGTACCTTTACCAAACTTCCTTTTCTCCAACTCATCATTCCAATTCTTTTTCCCACACTATCTTTTTTCAACCTCCTTTTTCAAACACTTTTTCCAACACCTTTTTCGAGCCTTCGCAACTCCCCAAAAGGTATAAATATAATAATATTTATAATCCCCTATAATTTTGGAATCTTCACATAATTTTTGAATTTTCACATAATTTTGGAAAATTTCAATTTTTGCGTTACGATATTTCGACTTCTACTCAATCATCTTTTTAAAATAGATAAATTTCTCAATTATCTACTACAAGGTCATCGAACTATTCTCCAAGGTCGTTCTATAAAAGTTATCGGCTAGTCATCGCCACATACCGTCTTTATTACCAGCCCCAAAGATATTGATCCGAGCATGCTTAGGCACGTAATAGGTGGTACTTTGCCACATAATACACTCTTTTCTTTGATGTCAAGTGCAAACAAAATTGTATCTTATTTCGCATAAAATCGAGCATAAAACTCGGCACGAAACTTTTTCTCACAGATTATTTTATAAAATTAAAATGTTTAAAATTGTAAAAAATACCTTGCATAATATATATGTATAATTGTATAAATTTCGACTTACAAAGAGATTTAAATTTTTTATTATGACACATACATTATTAACAACGTAAAGATCTCTTAAATTTCACGTATCGGGTGCAAGCAATTATCGGATTTTCTCATCCTGTCCTGACCTAACAAGCGGATGAAAGAGAATCGAATACCTGTCGTTTAGAAACTGCTCGACTGTCTCAGTGTTCAAATTCATCAGTGCTCAGCACTTTTTACTCAGTCTCCGATCCTGGAAAAAAAAACGTAAGAAAAAGTAATCCTTCATCTGAGGATATTTCTTGTCACACTTAGTAATAAAGATGAATTGTCGACTTAGCAGTTATTAAATTGTAAGTTTACTTTCCTCACCTCTTCCAAATCTTAAAGTAAATTTATCATTCTGTTTCCGATTTTCTATCCTGGATGCAAATTAAAAATCATAAATTGTGACAGAACCTGAAACTAGAGACTAATTTTATCTCGACAAGGTGAAAGCCGGGAATATGCGAGTCTCCTGACATGAAGCTCTTTTCCACTTGCAACTTGAGCCAAGAACCATTAGCCAATTTGAAGTTAAAAAAAAAAACGTTTCTGCCCATTCTTCAACTGATATGTAATCTCGTTGAGAATTAAAATAGTAGAAGTCGAATGATTACTCCCCTGAGTGTACAGTAAAAACCAAGCACTGAACCAGAATTTAAAAAAACGACTATTTCGGATTTCAGAATCCCGTTACATTGTTTTATTTATAACGACTGCATGTTTTTACGATTCAGCTTGATGGGAATTACGTGCGTATGAAACCAATACGCAAAGCGGTTACACTGTCTATAACTTGATTTAATTACTGATATAAGCACGGGAATGGTTTGCCAGTTTCCATTGGGTAAAGCCATAATATCAGTAGTCAGTGGCCCAACCGTGCATATTTCGCCAGTTCTTGCATTACAATAACCGATCCAAACGAGGACTCTTGAAATAGAGGTGTAAAAGACAATTAACAACTTCCCCAGAATTTGTACACAAAATTGGCTATTTCATAATAGGGACAAAATAAAAAAAATTGGAATTATTATTGATTTTTGGTCTTTTTTTCGAAGTATGTCATAAAAATATAAAACCTTTTATACCTAGAGACAATTCTTTCTGATCTTTAAAATCTTTAAATTAGGCGAAGAAAAATGGATTATTCTGCGAAATTCTGCTTCAAAAATCTGGATTATGCGAAATTGTGCGATAAGGAAATTCGAACTATTTATATAATATTGAAAAAGAACGTAAATGCGCGCTTTAATTTGTTATTAAAGCAATAATTTCAACTGTAGACACTTCCTTATTAAAATGCAGATTTTTTCATTTCCTGAATATCTCTGGAATTTGAAATTTATTTTCGCAAAGATTATTAGAAAAGACATAAACTTTCAAGGGAACGACGACATACTCTTGGAAAAAGCTGGAACAACTCGTTATATCTGAATTGTAACACATAATTCATTTCCAGATGCAGTCGTTTCAGAAAGTAACGGAAAGCAGAGAAACCCGAAGGCCGTGCGTGCAAAAGCTGCTATAAATCTCTAGTATATCGACGTAATAAAGAACGGCGCTAACGACAGGTAGATAACGTCATTTTTTGGTTTAGGAGCCGTTAAATGAGAAGAAAAACGTTTTCAATTAAGTTCAATCCCTCCTGTACTTGCCCAAGTACCTTGCGATAAAACTAGAATATTACTCAATAATAAAATGCTAGCATCGAAATATATGGTTTCTTAAATCTTTTTATTATTTATCTTCACCTCTTGACACTAGAACTCTGCTCTCTCTGTCTGAATTAGTATAGAAATTTGACTAATTGAATTATAGTAGCCTTATATTTGACTAAAGTTCATAAAAATGTATACATTGATTTTATTTTTAAATGGAACCTTTTTTTTCTGTAGTAACAAATAATTAATTTTATAGTAATCGAAAACTCATGTTGTGCATTTACATATTCTCCTACTCGTTAATAAGAATCACATTTAAACATCGCTACCTATGAATTTCCTGAAACATTGCACGCACAGAATTATCATTAATTTACATTACAAATTTAACTACCTTAACAGTTTCAACGAGCAACGCAGGGATATTCTAGGTCAACCAAGAGGTAAATAAGGTTCCGGTTTGAATGATCCACTTAAAATTCTCCAGAGAAGCTAAAAGTCGGATACTTTAAATTGCTATACATTTATAAACAAATGTACCAATTACCTGAACACAATTCGCAGTTATTTTTCGTGCTTTTATTAAATAGACTTATTAAGTTAGAATTTAAATTTAAAATGAAATTCCTCATGAAAACCTAGCAAGGCAAATTCAAGGCAAATATTATTATTCCGATTTATTAGATTTATATAAACATAAAATTTTCCAAAATTCAAAATTATGTTTCGTAAGATTATAAATATTCACGTATGCATATGTTGTCATATAAATATTCACAGACTTGATGTGGTATTCAGTGATTTATAACTCATAAGCATTCAAAGTTAGGAAACCGAGAACTAATTCTGTTTGAAACTTGCAACCTCAATTTTGAACGAAGAATAAACACCAAGATAGTACTTATTTTGCAATTCTTTTAAATGCTAAATAAATAGCACTCCCGAGGCATTAATTTATAGCGCAGAGCGATTTCGAAAGAAAAAATATTACCTCAACAAAAAGACAATCAAAATGTATTTAAGGATCGTTCAGCTACTTCAAATACTTTTCATTAAAACTGAGTTCTGCTCATTTGAAAGTTTACTTTGTAAAAAGGCTAATTATAACTTAATTAAGCAAAAATTCTAATTTCCTTCATTAATTCATTAATTCTTCTTCTTAAATAATTCTTAAAAGATAAGTCCATGTGGTATGATTAAAACAACATTTATAATCACTTTGCAAAAGATCGTTTTTCATCATTTGGCCAAGATAGATAAGCTGCTTTTCCTCCCTGAGAATATCACAAAGTCATGAATATGAAAGTAATTTATGATTATAATGATACAAAGTTCGGAATTGTGAGAAAATTGAAAACTCTTGATTGACCTGGTTACTAATCTATCTTCATCATTATTTCAGCAAGTGCTTATTAACATTTCAATGCCATCTCTAATCACTATTAATCCGTTTACAGAGTACCCAATCAATAGAAAACTTAAACAAATTCAACTTTACTCAAACGAACAGATTGAAAGCAAATTAAGTTGAATTAAAAGGAACTGATTGACAGGTGCATTGAACTGAGTTCAATTTTATTCAATTCTAGATTAATTTAAGTCAGTAGAATTCCAGCTGAAGCTTCTTTGAAATAAAAAATTCTTATTTACTAGCTAAAGCAATTTTCTGTTTGTACATAAACAGGGACTCATTTTTTGTGTTGAAAAGACGAATACTTGACTATCTGAAGAGAGAGAGAGAGAGAGAAGATGAGGAAAATGTAGATAAAGTAAGAGAGAGACATTGTCTCCTCGTACAAAGCCGGCACATTTTGGTCCTTGCTTGTGCGCAGTTAATTAAGAAAAACGGCTTTCGTGGCTTTACGCCGGTAGGAATTTAATTAAATCAACGCGCGATAAATTAAAAGGTCTCGTCCTTCCGAAACTCCTTGCGGCTGAAACTCGATAGCCCTTCCGGCACGTAAGATTCGTGCGACGGCGGCGCGCCCGACAGCATTTGGAAAACGGATGTCCTCGTATCGCATCTTTTATTCACGTCTCGTTCACGTTCTTCCTTGAATTCGAGCATCATAGATCTAATGAAAATATGATATACAGGGTAGTCGCATTAAATTCGGCAAAATTGTTTTTAAAGACTTCTGTTCAAATTCAGTGTAGAAATTGTTTAAAATTCACTGCCTGAAGACTCCTTTGAATTAATGATTATACGATATATAATATAATTATAT
>CAJFCO010000140.1:1064517-1090770 GCA_904066015.1 Synergus gifuensis
ATTTATATACTAGTTTATATATTATATTTTTATATATTTATATTTGCTTAAATACTCTCAAATTATAGGTCATTGTCACAAGTTTAAATTTTCATGTATTTCGAGGAATCTTTTGAAATTTCAAAGGATTTTGCGAAATTGCCTGAAATTTTAAGTAATTTTCAGAGATTTTACGATATTTCATAGGATATTAAGTTATTTTAATGACTTTTGTGATTTCAAGAGATTTACGAGATTTCATTGGATTTTCATTAATTGCAAGGGATTTCACAAGATTTCATGGGATTTTGAGTAATTATAAGGGATTTCATGAGATTATAAGTAATTTTATAGGATTTTATGATGTTTTGGGAGATTCTAAGTAATTTTAAGCAACGTTAAGATATTTTATGAGAAATTACGTAATTTTAAGGACATCTATTTTCAGAAATTTTAAAGAATGTAACGAAATTTCATGGAATTTTGAGTAATTTTAAGTAATTTTAAAAAATATCAATTGATTTTGCGAAATTTAAAAGAATTTCACCAGATTTTGAAGGACGAATTTTAAAGACCTTTATGAGATTTCATTGGATTTTTAGGAATTTCAGGGGATTTCATGAGATTTCATGTGATTTTAAGTAACTTTTTAAGATTTGATGATATTTTTGTGGATTCTAAGTAATTTTAAGAGATTCTGAGGTATTTTATGATAATAAGAAATTTTAAGGATTTTTATTTTTAGAAATTTTAAGAGATTTGTTAAAATTCATTGAACTTTCAAGTATTTTTAAGTATTTAACGAGATTTTATGGAATTTTGAATAATTTTAAGAGATTTATTGAGACTTAATGGGCTTTTGAGTAACTTTAAGTAATCTCAAGTGATTTTACGAGACTTAAAGGAATTTCATAAGATTTTATAGAATTTTAAGTAATTTTAAGGAATATAACAAATAATTGTCGAATTTTAAGGAATATCAAGGAATATGAAGTGAATTTGTAAAATTTAAAGGAATTTCATCAGATTCTGAATTTTAATGGATTTCATGATATTTCATAGGATTTTAAATAATTTTAAGGGATTTTACGATAATTTATGGGATATTAAGTAATTTAAAGGATTTTGAAGGAACTCAAGGGATTTTACGAAATTTCAGTTGATTTTCAGGAATTTTAAGAGTTTTAATGAGATTTCATTGTATTTTGAGTTATTTTAAGTAATTTTAAGAGATATAACGATAGGTTGTGAAATTTTAAAGAATATCAAGTAATTTTATGAAATTTAAAGGACTTTAACCAGATTTTAAAGGATGTTAAAGGGATTTTAAGATATTGTACAGGATATTAAGTAATTTAAAAGACTTTTATGGGATTCGAGGGATTTTACGGAATTTCATGGAATTTTAAATACTTATAAGATATTTTACGATATTTTATGAGATATTAAGTTATTTTTTAAGGACTTTCAAAAGGTTTTACGAAATTCTATTGGATCGTCAGGAATTTGAATGGATTTCATGACATTTCAGGGGTTTTAAATAATTTTATTGCATCTTATGAGATTTTATATAGGCTATTAAGTAATTTTAATAAGAATTTTGAAGGATATTAAAGTTATTTTAAAGAATCTTACGAAACTTATGGAGATTTCTGAAATTAGTCAAGTGATTACAATTTTCCATATTTCAAAAATTATAAATTTCTCAATTATTTCGTATACTAGCAAAAGGTGTGCAAAAACGAGAAATTAATCGCGCGCGGATCATAATTGCTAGTATTATAAATTTTATTCAATGTGTAATAAATATTACTATTTCGTAGTTTTCGTTGTATTTTTAATTCTTAAAATGCGAATTTATATAATTTGTTTATTTATTATTGCTATCATAAGGCTACTAATAACAGCATTTATTAAAATAAAGTCCAGTAAATTTGTTTGAAAAAAGAAAGCGTGATTCTATATCATCAAAAGTTATTTTGACATGGGGTGAGGAATTTTAGCGCGATGTTTATTTTAAAATTTTTATCAGATAATTAATCGAGTCTGGTTAGTTATGAAGTGCTAAGTTCATAAACGAAAAATTCCATTTAATGGTTTAATCGGTATTCTGCGTGCGTCCAATACTTACGCTTTTAAGTACACTTTTCCCATGCCTCTTATATAACGTTATAAATACTTAAACGATAAATCTTACCGTTTGCACACTGAAGTGAGGATCGATATACTCTGCTACTCGAAAATATATCACAACTACCCTCTCGATTCACCATTGCCGTATTATTCTCCCCTCGCATTCCACAGGAACATAAATTACTATTATAGACGTTGTCGTTATATTTCCGTTCACGTACACGCGTCTCGCGGTCCCTGATTGCAGTCCAGGGATGACGTTTTTAACGCGTCACATGAACTTTCTTATTACGTTCATATAAAGACCATCTCGCATGATTTATATTTAGTTTTTCCATTCCTCAAAAACCTCGGAAATCATTAGAAAATTCATTACATTACATTTATTTATAAATAAATGTATATATGTGTGAAAGTGCATGTAATGTCTAACAGTCGAAGTTTATCACGTTCTTGTTACATATTTCTGCTAAATAAAGAAAATTTTAATTTCTTCTCAACTGAATAAGAGACTGTTGCTAATATAAATTTTATTTGCGAGAAAGAAGAAATGATATTTCATTGAAATGGCGTGAAAATTATTCAATGGGGGAAACTTGTCTATCTTGAATCCCCTTACTTTGAAAGTATTCTATTTCGGGAATATTCGGCTTACATGGGACATGAGCTGGAAGAGAAAAAATAGAAGATCAAAGTCAGTGAGAGGGATACATTTCTATCCTTAAATATATTAAGTCCAGAAAACAATTTACTACAAGCAGACGTAATTATGCAACAGACCCATAGTTAAAATTAAAAACATTTAAAGAGAAGCTATCTTCAGATTGAATTCTATTCGAATATCAATCTATTATGATTTTACCGTAGTTACGTCATGAAAAGGAGAGCATTTCATGACCCTCTCTCTCATCATTCCTTTCCTTCTGTTATTTTAAGAACAACCAAGGTAAGCTTCGTCCTTTGATTAAGAAGATCTCTGTTTAAATCGATCTCGTTGTATGTTTTCTATTGGAGTGGACTGTTCGAGGTTCTGTGTTTCGTTTCAGACTTGGGTTTTCAGAAAAGTACGTGCTCGAACAAGCGCGTAAAATCAAACTTTAAAGCCTGCGGCCGATCTATATATTGCGCGATACTGAATAATTGAGAGCGTGGGGGGTCAGCTGGCACTGGGAAATTTTCATGGGGTTTCTGCAAGCACGTCCACGGGAAATCGCTATTCGACAAAAGATTTATGGATCGCTTGGGTCCGTAAAAATTGCACAAGATTCAGACGTAGTACATATGAAGGTACTTTTTCCTCCATTCCCATTTCACCTGCCCTTTGGTCAAGATTGACCTCGTGTATAAACTTTACTTTGAGATCGATTTTAATTAAGATAGTCCTTAAAAGATTTTCAATACGCTGGTCTGGAACATTTTACGTATATTGAATGTACTGCTTCAGTAAATTGGATGTAGTTGATAATACATACAGATCTGTTTCTGGATTATTTTTCAAAATAATTATACTCGCGTTTGTAAGGTTATAAATACTGAATCGATAGAAAAATGTTATCTCGCATGACTAATTAAAGTAAGGAAAAAAAAGCTAAATCATTGATCAAAGTAAATACATGTACTTTGATTTTACATACAATATTGTTTTCATGTCATACACGTTTAAAGTAACAGATTTTATCACACATGACACGGAAATTTTGACCCCACTTAAAATTAATGCATAATCGATATTTTGTATGGTATACCCTGCATTTAGGGGTAAAGCAAGTAAAATCTAATAGATGATTGAATACAGGAAATACTAGGTAATACAATACTCTAAAATTTTAAAAATCAATTTAATTTAAAGTTAATTTCGAAAAAAGTAAATTTTCATATATCTCATCACAATAGAGATATTCAATTTTTGAATAATGTTTTTGAATGTATGAATTTAACTATAAATTTAATTTCATGCATACTTTAGTCAATCGTATTATAAATTTTACTATACACAATTTCTAGCCTGTATTATATGTCACAATAGATATGTCGCTATAAAATATATGTAAAAGCGCTTTCATTGTAATGAGGTCTGTCAGTTTGCTGTGAATGCTCCATTGAAAATTTGAATTAACTTTTCAATAATTGTTTCCCGAAATGTTTCACATGTCAGCAAGTTATTCCCAGGAGACACATTTGCATCCATAATTTTGAGGATGACATATTAGCCGCAAGCCTCAATAGGGTCTAACCATACATAATGGATGATCTTGAAATCAAAGTAATTCATAGAAATTTATAATAATATTTAAAGCATTATACAACAATAAAAACGTAAACAAAAGTGTTTATAGAATAAAAAAATGATAATAATCATGAGTCGATTATTTTCATACAGTTGTGTTCATTAAAAAGGTTCAATTCAGTAATTCTTTGACAGTAGTACAAGTCTAAGTTTAGTCAGCCATACTGAGATCAGTGGTACATGTAAATTTTGAGTCAAACAATGTACAACTCGATGTAAGTTTGATAATTTAATGATTGTAATACAAGTGAAAGTTTAGTCACATTGATCTCAGTAGTGCGGGTCAAGTTTTAGTCAAACAATGTACAAATCGATATAAGTTTGATAATTTTGTGACAGTAGTATAGAGCAGTGTTTAGTCAGACAATTTTTATTAGTAAAATTAGTATAAGTAGTATAAGTATAACTCAATTAGTAGTAAGTAGTATAAGTGGTATCAGTAGTATAAGTCAATCTTCGGTCGGACATTTCTGTGGCATTAGTGTAAGGACGAGTTTATCAAAACATTTTACAGTAGTAAAATTCAGTGTGCAGTCAGCCAGAATTCATGACACTGCATTATGTTTATTTATATGATTGTTGGGCAATTTCACTAACTAGTTAACATTGCAAAGTAAAAGATATATTATTTATATATATGAAATGTTGTGAAATGTTGTAGCAAATAGTATTTTTATAGTATTAGCAAAGAATATTTTTTTATCAGAAACATGTGTTGCTTTTGTGACATTACCCTTTACAACCTGCCATTTTAAGGTCTATTTGCAGCTCGTCTGCAACGTTTGTGATAGGCTTAACTGTAAACTCGTACGAGGCACGTATTACTGCGTACAATATCGTTTGGATGCACGTGACACTCGAAATGGCGACATTATCCTGTCGTGATGAAGGTAGTGATACGATTCTGGAAACAGCCATTGAATGGTTGGATTTCTGTATGCATAGCAGTTTAAAGCAAGTTCTTAATGCCATAAGCACGTAGCTAACAGGTGTTGCATTTTCTTTGTTAAGAAACTTTGATACTTAAGACAGAATTTATCGAATGCCTCTGCATCTACAGTAATTTATTTCAAATACCTTCGCCCAAAAGAGTAAAAGAGCTTCTGCACTTCTTTTCTTTTATGTGCTTCGAGTCCGTTTCTTTCAGTTCTTCCCTCTCATCTTGCTATCCGACTTATTCTTATTCTCGCTATGCAGCCCACCGGAAACTTCAGGATTTGTTTCTTCAAAGTTAATTTGCGTAAGAAGTGCGACTGCAAAACGACCAGCTTGAATAGGGATAGTATACCTATGATCATTCCCCTTAAGACCGACAGTCTACTTCCACTAGATAGAACAGAGCTCAGCTCTTTCGTAAAGACTCCTTAAGGAGAGTTGTAAGTGTTGAAATCGTGTTAAGTATTTCTTTTTCATTGTATTTCTTTAGCTCACCAAATCTACCTTGGCGTGAATAGATTAGATGCCAGAAGCACGTTGAGCTGCTTCGTTAAAATCCACTTCAAGAGAAGAGCGAGACATAAGTCTGAAAATTTTAAGACCACAAATATTCTACCCAATTTTACTCGAACAAGTAAAATTGGCATTTATTAGCAGCATATTCATTTCTATTAATGACACTATTTTTTCCAACGTAATACCAATTAAGCAAGTCATGACATAAATTATTCGCGAATAATCTGGAAGTCAGCATAATTTGCCAAATAGCAATTCGTTTGTCGTGTCTTAATTAAGGTGCAATGCAATTATTTTTATTTTATTCTGCAGCAAATATTCTCGAGTCAGAAATGTCGCTACTAAGAAATTCGCTGGACAAACGAATGCTGCAGAAATGACACGAATTCCTGCATTCTACTACAGATATTTTCTCATTAAGTGCTGAACGAAAAACGTTCGGAAAATATATATTCGTAATGGTTCAATTTATTTCTCTTTCCAACGCAAACTTTAAGATTTCTCCGACCTACAATAATCAAATTTTTTGGAACTCACTAATATTTTTCTGAACGTTCCAACAAAATATCATCCAGAAATCCTTCATCAAGAAACGAAAGACTTTTGTAGGGTCTCTTCTCTCTTTACTCAAATGGTCTATTTAATTTAGCAACTTTCTACCAGGAAGTTTCATGTCAATCGAAAAATACTTCTAACAGGGGTACTTCAAAGAGAGAGATCGATTGCTCTCTGGGAAATGCGAACAGGTTGAATATTTTATACCTTTCTGAAACTCGAATTAGGGCGACTGCATTAGTCGCTGTTGACAGACTACGGGGCGCATTGTAAATGTTACTACCACCTAACTGCTAGTCGCGTGCAGCAGAAATTCTCGGAGTCGACTCTGTGCTTGCTAATTAAACTTAATTTAAGTCGGAGTCACGTTCAATGGTGGGGGGAGGGGGAAAGGAGTGGGAAAGGGTAAAGGGAAATAGGAAGATGGTGCGAGAAAGCTTTAAGAAAAGGCAAAATGGTACCAGAATTACGTTTTCGACTGTATAACAATTAAAAGCAAATTTCAATTACAGTGTATACCTTACTTTGAAACAATTGTGATACCAGCATCTGTAAAACGTAAATGTGTAAAACTCTAATCTAGAGCAATGCAGCTAAACTAATTTATTAATTAAATGGAGTGCTTTTTCCTCTTCGAAATTAGACTCCAGTAATAATAATCAGTGTAATAAAATAGCTGGGTGTAAAAAGTTTCCTTCTTTTGCAGTTTTCTCGAACAAGGAACAAAAGGTGTTTCACATTTCGTAGAAAGTCATGCATCTCCCCAGAAACTAACAATACACGCGGTGATATTTCGTATCCTAAGAAAGACAAATCTCTGGTCGGTATAACAATGTTGCGCGGCTTCAGATGTTCAGGCTAGGAAACACCGAGGAATTGGGTGATTTTGCTTATTTAAAGGCGCACTCCAAAGAGGAAGTTTGCGGCGACGAAGAAAAATTTCCTGACGTAATGAGAACAACCAGCGATCTTCCCTGTACATTTTTTTCTTAAATTGACACATTAATCTTTCTTCGTATAGAATTAGCTATATCATCTCATTTAGAGGTGCGGAAGTCATCTTTCAACCCGAACAATTATATTGTTAAATTCTATTTTCGTGTCAAGTAAATATAGTAAAATAAGAGAGTGAGTCTGATGTATCTCCAGGGACAAAACATGTGCAATTCGAGACGGGTTTCATTGCACAAAACCACGTCAACTTCAGTGAATAGTCTTTCCTGACATTGTCTACCATGCTTCTTTCATTTCTTTTAACTCGAGAGCAATATTTACACGATTTCAGCACTAAAGCGGGTAAGCATCAAGTTGCTGCCGTTGTACTCGACGGATGCCATGAACCTTAGGAGAAACGTGGGTTTCCATGAGAGACTTTACTTAGGAATTTAATCAGAACTTTCGATGACCGACTCGATAAAACAAGGAAAGAAGAATTTAATTAAGTCTTGCATCATGAACCGTGTATTGACTTAGAAGATTCTACTTTTTATTGCAGGAATTTATGTCGAGATTTCCTTCATTAGGACATACCGGATGGATGATTTCACTCTAGTGCGAAGTTGTTTACTATATAGTAAAATTAAATAATTAATTATATAGTAAAAATTTAATAATTCAATTAGTTTTTTTAGATGACGAACTAAATAGATTATTATTAAGTTGTTCTTACTAGCATAATACATATCTCCGTTAGGAAAATACGTCAATACAATCTGCTGTCGTTACTTTTTCGAAAGGTGGATGACACAAACGAAATAAACTGTACACAATGCTGTATAAAAACCATCTTGCACGTTTGTCATTCCCTTCTTTTCCGCCACTCTCGATTTAGATCCTCATACCTACCATATCATTGGAGAAACGTTTACGACGAGCGACTTTAGGATCTAATAACTGGAATTGGGTATCGGTTTGTGGACATCCTCCCCACTTTTTCGATCCACCATATAAGTTAGACGTTTGCTCTCATCCTTTAGATTTCATACAACTTCGACTAGATACGCTCTTTATGATTCTCTTCCTTGAAATTTCTCATCTGGTTCTCAAGAGTCTCTTTTATGGCAGATATGTGTATATTAGGATGGGTTGAGGAAGAATTTCATTCAGAAATGGAAATCCTACTAAAGCTCCAGCAGCAAGCAAATGTTGCTGAAGTGAAATACTGTTACTTTCAAATTAATAGTAAATGTCATGTGTTTATGCCATTTTAGGTAGATGATGCATCATATAACAAGCTTTTCTTTTGTAAGGCATTGTTCAGTTCAGAAGTGCGCTTCTGGAAAGAACGGGATTTGATACCGTGAACTGGTCATGGGGGTTCATTGTGCAACAACTGCAACGTACACAATTCGCGCAAGTAGTAAACGGTGGTGGCTGGTTATTTATTGCGGCTCGTACCGCACATATCTTTGGAGCAATCTTGAGGTAGACAGGAGAAAAAGCTGAATGTGCGCGATACTACTCCGTTGCAGAAGCTTACATGCTTATACGGCACGTTAAACTTTCAATGGCCGCGCTACTTTAATACTATCTTCAGGAAAGTACTACCATCATAGGGTAAAGCTTTTTGATAATACTCATATTTGTTAACAATTGTCCCTAAAGTCTTGCATACATTGTTATTTAAAATCTGCTCTCTAATTGAACGATATTTCAGAGGATATTAAGCTATTTTAATGACTTAAGGGATTTTAAGGCATTTACGAGATTTTATTGGATTTTCAGGAATTTCAAGGGATTTCATAAGATTTTATGGGACTTTAAGTAATTTTATAGGTTTTGATGATATTTTGGGAGCTTCTAAGTAATTTAAGCGACTTTAAGATATTTAATGAGATATTAAGTAATTTTAAGCACATTTATTTTTAGAAATTTTAAAGGATTTGGTGTGATTATATTGGATTTTCAAGAATTTGAAAGGATTTAAAGAAATTTTATCGAATTTTGTGTAATTTTAAGAGGTATAATGAAACTTCATGGGATTTCGAGTAATTTTAAGTAATTTTAAGAAATAGGAATTAATTTTGCGAAATTTAAAGGAATTTCATAAGACTTCATAGGATTTTAAGTAGTTTTTTGAGTTATAACGATAGGTTGTGGAATTTTAAGGACTTTTATGGAACAACAAGGAATATCAAAGATTTTATGGGATTTTGACATTTATGGACATTTATTTCCAGAAATTTTAAAGGATTTGGTGAGATTATATTGGATTTTAAGGGATTTCATATGATTTCATGGGACTTTAAGTAATTTTATAGGTTTTGATGATATTTTGGGAGCTTCTAAGTAATTTAAGCGACTTTAAGATATTTAATGAGATATTAAGTAATTTTAAGCACATTTATTTCCATAAATTTTAAAGGATTTGGTGAGATTATATTGGATTTTCAAGAATTTTCAATAATTTAAAGAAATTTCATGGAATTTTGTGTTATTTTAAGAGGTATAATGAGACTTCATGGGATTTTGAGTAATTTTAAGAAATATCAATTGATTTTGCGAAATTTAAAAGAATTTCACCAAATTTTGAAGGATCTTAATGTTAAATGCATTTTAATATATTGTATGGATATTAAGTAATTTTAAAGACTTTTAAGGGATTCAAGGGATTTTAAGATATTTTAAGATTTAATTTAATTTTAAGTTAATTTTAAGATATTTAAGATTTAAGATATTTTACGAGATCAAATTAATTTAATTTTGAGGACTTTCAAGAAATTTCATAACATAACATAGAATTTAAGGGATTTTACAACATTTTGTGGGATATTTAATAATAGCTCGCATTTTAATAGCCTGAATTTATTGCATCGATATATTGAATGAATCCAATATTTTAGCGGAAGGATACAGCTATTAAAAAACTCCTCGTATATTCTGTAGGTATATATATATAATAGACACGAAATCGATAAAACAATTTAACTCCAAGAACATCACTCGAGAAATTCTTACAACTCAATCAGAAGCAATCAGAGGCATCGTTCCAATTTTTGTTACATGCCAACTAGCGATTACCGCTTGGAAATTTTTGCTATACAAAAAGACAAAAGCGTAACAGTGCGTGCCGAGAGTAATATCATTCAATATAAATTAAATATAAACAATAACACGCATTGTTCTATAAAATTCATCAAATATAATTTACTAGTATACCGATTTTACTCGATACTGAAGGGCGCAGTGAAATTAGTAATATTATTTAAATCTTTCACGAAGAGGGTAAATAATAAAACAAATACAGATAACTGCATGGTATGTTTACGAGAACAGATGAAAATATCAAGTTATAAATGCTCGAGTCACTGCATACGTGCTTATATTTCTGTCACGTGTTTACAAAACCTGTCCTGCAAAATCGACTTTTTAACCCAACCTCCTTTTCTCTTTATATTCATTTCGCAATCGAAAATATGTTGGATATGTTTTTTCGAACATGTAATATTAACTCCCTTGAAATTTCTTAGAAGTTCTTAAAATTACTTAAACTCCCACAAAACATCATTATATCCCCTAAAATTATTAAATATCAAATAATCAAATTAGAATTATGTAATCTTGTATCCTTTTTTTTGAATATTATTAATTAGGCAATATTATTAATAGGCAATTTTTCCCCCATTTCTTTCAGAGCTGGAGTTATTTTTCTTGTTGTTTGAAAAGGTGTTTAAGAATAAGAGAAACCGCAAGTGTAGATTTATGGAAGCCATATCCCAAAGGAGAAAAGTAAATCGTGGACGGGAATGAGGTGGGGTAGGTGGTATAGTGTGACTATCCGGTTTTTAATAATGTGAGATATGACTGAGACTGCATGGTGTACGCAACACTTGAAGAGTCTGTGATATGAGACTTCACCCTTTTCTCAGCCACCCCTACCAGTCGCTTTCCTTGGTTCTCATTCACAGCTATCCCATCTACTTAGACACCAAGGACCTCGGGGAAATGGGCAAAGATAAAGTCGAGTCAGCAATTTTGACATATTTTCTCGACCAGTTCGAGAATCTCGCGGGATTCTACGGGGCTCCTTGTTACGCGCTCGCAATACCGAAAATTCTTCTTCTCGAAGATGAAAAAATGAAGATATAGGGAAAAGATCAAAACTAAATATTAGGTCCAAAAATATAGTGGAGGATATCACTTCTATATATATATATCGACTTGAATATATGTATACTTTATTTTTAGAGAAAGAAAAGAATGTATTTTCAAAATTTCGTTTTTTATGGAAATATTATTTCATGAGAACTAACTGTGAATATATTTTGTATTATTTAATCGTATGCAAATTTTTGATATGCCAGGAGAGATTTTGATAGAACTTTCTCAGTGAATAAGTTTTATCTCTTGATTTTGCTTCGTACTTTGCGTCGTTTTCAGAAACCTTTTAAAGAAATTAACTAGAGCCGTCTAAATGTATCATAAAACTTTATAAAATACGGTGACCATCTATTCCTGATGTTCTATATATAATATTTTCCCTATCATGTAACGTCAGGGTTCTACCTTATGTTGCATAATAAACTGTGAACATAATTTACATGAACATATAAGTATTACACATGAATTTAAGTATATGAAACGTCAAAATTATTTACTGCAGTACTTTTTTCTCAGTAGTAAAAGTCAACTCGAAATTTACTAAACTCTGGTAAGTAAAGTGCAATGAATAATATTTTTTGTGAGCTATGTTTGTCATACATATAACAATTGTTTAATTTAATTATTATTCATTATTAATTTATTAATTAGATTATTCATATGCTTTATAAAATTTATGCTTTATGCATCTTTCTTTGTTTTTTTAATCAGCAGAGCATAATCACATATTTATAACATGATTTTACTACATTTTTAGGTGTCCATTGTGTTTTGTTTCATACAACACTGTACTTGTTTCCTCTTGTTCCCTCGGGATTATCAAATTATAATAAAGCCGCCCAGTCAACCACCAAACCCACCAAACTACTGAAATTAATCGATAATGTGCATCGAGTATGAAACAACTGAAAACTTTTGTAGCTGTTCCACATGATTCCACATCGTGACGATAATAATTAGCAATATAATTATATAATATGAATGAAGATTCAATTCTCTGTTATACATTTATTTATAAAATTAAACTAAAAATACACTTTAACGCATTTTGTGAACGAATTAAGTAGATACGAATGGCTTTAGTCAGACATTGAAGAAGTTTAATATGATTTTGAATTTTATTAAGATTTCCAACTCTTAATTAATTGTACTTTTTTCTTGTGTTGCAGGTATGTCAAGCACGATGTAAATGATGGCCTTAAGAATCTTGTAACAGTACTATGGGTAATATAATTTTACATTATTAACCAGAAAAACATAATACTTGTTATATTAGAGAAACTACTTCTCCATCATTAAAATACACAGAAAAATGGTGAAACAAAATCTTTTTACAGCTTTTATGGTGAATTTTCTCATCATTTCTGTAATAAAAAACTAGGGTATCCATGTATCGTTAAACTCGACAAGCCTGCAAAACTTATCATCGTTTAGTATTTACCTTCGTTCTCTTCTGTCACAGACTGTCGATTTCATTAGTTTCAAGCTTTAAATAGCATAAAACCAAGTGGAAGATATTTTCTTGCCCGTTTCAGTTTATAAAGCGCACTGGTATCGTCCATGACACGTTACAATAGCTGAGCGCGTAAAAGTCGTAGCTGAAATATACAACTGGTGACGGTGTGTGACTGTAGAGTAAAAAATGGGAGAAAACAAATGGCCACTAGAGCAAATTTGCCAGGACTGGAACGGACGGTATTCTAGATCGGCAGTTAAGCTTTCGCAAAGGGTTTCGTACATATCATCTACACTCGTAGAAAAATACTCTATTATTGATGTAGGGTATTTATACCGATTCTACCACACTCGTATTTGAAGAGAGAAAAAAAGCACATTATTATTTTAACCCTGATTTCGACGCTATAAGAATTCAATAAGAATAATAATCAATTCAACATTTTTTGGCCCTTAAAATACGTTTTTGTTAAATTTGAATAAGAAGTGAAGTAATATATCATATCTTAAAAAAGTTATTGGGGTTTTATAGAATCTAAAGAAATTTAAGGAATATACAAATCTAATAAAGAGTTTTCATTGGATTTTCAGGTAATTCAAAGTATTTATCGAGATTTCACGAGATTTTAAATAATTTTAAAGGATTTAACGATATTTTGTGTAATTTTAAGTGATTTTAGAAATTTTAAAGCTGTTTCAAGGATTTTCACGAAGTTTCACTGGATTTTCAGATATTTTAAGGGATATTAAATAGTTTCAAGGACTTTTAAGTCCTTAAAACTTGAAGAACATTTATTTCCAGAAATTTTAAAGGATTTGGTGAGATTATATTGGACTTTCAAGAATTTTAAAAAATTTAATACGAAATTTCATGGAATTTTGAGTAATTTTAAGAGATATAATGAGACTTTATGAGATTTTAAGTAATTTTAATTAATTTAAGGAATTTTACCAGGTTTTGAAGGATGTTAAAGGGATTTTAAGATATTGTATGGGAATTTTACGAGATTTCATGGAATTGTCAGGAATTTTAAGGGATTTCATGACATTTCATAGGATTTTAAATAACTTTAAGGGATTTGTTCATATTTTATGGAATTTTAAGTAATTCTAATTGTAAGAGATTTTACCATGTTTTATGGGATATTATGATAATTTTAAAGACTTTGGATCCAATAGATTTTACAAAATTTCAGTGGATTTTCAGAAATTTTAAGAGATTTAGTGAGACTTTATGGACCTTTGAGTAATTTTAAGTAATTTAAAGAAAGATTAAGTGAATTTACGAAATTCAAAAGAATTTCACCAAATTTTGAAGGATAATAAAGACATCTTAAGGAATTTTATAAAACTCATGAAGATTCCTGAAATGAAATAAAGAATTACAAGATTTTATATTTAAAGAATTAAAAATTCTCAATTATTTTTTCTACTAGCAAAAGGTGTGCAAAAATTATTAATTCAATATTTTGAAATTATTATTGCTTTATTAATAAAACCCTCCATAAAAAGGAAATATATACATATATATATTTTTTTTCCAGATATATTCTACATGTTTATCAGGCGTAAAATTTACAGACACGAAATTCCGAACAAGGGACAAAAATTATTGGATGCATTAGTTCAGATAAAATTGATCATTTTGAGTAGCAGACAACCGATGCAGCTATTGCTTTTTAATGAAAATGCAGCACCTGTTCGATGCCGGAAACTCGACATGCGAGATACCTTAATTGAGATGAACGTTTAATTGTTCGATTATGATCCAGGCTCGTCAAATCTGTACTCAATGGGATGCGATGCAATGCAATGCAATGCGCTGAGTTTCGATTTAATTGAAAGTTCGCGCGGACACGTCTATCTCACTCAATGGGGTAAATGGGGTTGGGGGTATAAACAGAAGGGTTCGGTGCTAGGAGTAAAGTTGGCTTTTCTGCTTTAGGATGTGGGTGGGGAAGAGGCTCGTAGTGGGGGCTTAGTATATCGGCTCTTGCATTCAGCGGAGTGAAGTATCTCGCTTCGAGAACGGGAGCCCCATAAATTTAGAGAAGTATCAACCCATAAATTGAAAATGCAGTGCAGCGCGCTCGGGCTCCAAGCTTGGGTGCCGCTCGTGTAAGGTTCACCAAATGCCTCCCTATTGGACGTTAACATCGCCGTAGTTTCTATCAAAATGTTAAGTGTGTATGTACGTCTGAATGTAAGTACTTTGAGCTTCTTGCACGCGCATATTCTCAACTTGGTTTGTGTACATATATGTACACACACATATATATATATATATGTGTATGCAGATAGTTCCATATAAAAGCTGCAGGCAAAGGCGAAATATCATTTGAAAACGGAGTAATCGATATGAAAGTTTCACTACTACCACGGTCGATATACAATTTTGAATACAATTTTCAATTTTCAAAGAAACTTTTGTTTCACAATTTTTTTAAACTAACAAAGGTTGAAAGCATATTGTGCTAATGCATACAAATTATGGTACTGCAATTGTTTGGACTCAATTGGTCTTCCATAATTTTACTTGAAATAATAGCTTGATAGATGGTTTAGAGTATATTAGATTCAAGAACGGGTTTACAAACGATTTGCTAAGAGCAACATGGATATTCATACAACATAGAATTGGCAATGCATAACATATTCGGTGACACGCGCATGCATTTGTCGAGCTCGAATTTCTCGCATACGGTCATATATGCAACACGTTTCGTGGAATATTTGATTTCTATGTGAGTTTGTATGTTTGTTTATCTGTTTGCTGGTAAACACTGTAATCGAAATATATGAATAATCAAGTAGAGTTATGCGAGATGCATTTATATGTTTATTATTTTATTATTTTATTATTTTTGTTTGATTTATAATTAAAATCAGAGAAGTTGGAGTATTTCAATGAGTTTTGAGGAATGATTAGGAAATTTATTTCTGAAATAGATTTCGGAATAAGTGGAGCGGGGTGCATAAAAAGGACGATGGTGGAAACGAGAATGCATTATAGAGTGAGGCAGAGTTGAGAGACCAATGCCTGGTTGAAACTTGAAAGTCAAATTCTATCCACTCAGGTTAAGCTAAAACGAAATGCATTGAGTTGGTTGCCATTCAACCCAGTTACATACTTTAGTATACTGTGCGTACCACGTGTGACGGTACCCACATACAAATCGCAAGATTATCCAATAGTCCATTTCGATTTTTCGAATTCGTGGAAAAATCCTCGGGAAATAAGTTTTCAATCAGAGTTAATGTAGAATTTATTTTATTTTCGACAAAATGTTGAAATAAGATCGACATTTTCATGATGCATTTATTTTCTTCATTCTTATTCGCACATTCTTTAAATTTTCATTGCATTATAGGGATATGCTACCCTAACAATAGACCAGGACACCCCCCTCCTTTCATTGTTAGGTAAACTTCATTGTTCTAATTTTTTCGCTCAAAATATGGTTTTATACTATATTAAAATAAACTCCATGTAATATGTAGCTAATAAATATATGTCAGAGTTTAATAACCAGACAAAGTGTTTTTTAGACCCTCTAATTTAAAATTTTTCAATTAAAATTCAACACAATTGCGTACAACGTTTGTGTGTAGGTTTGCATGTATGTATTTGTATATGTATTATCTTTTTTCTGTGTCATTCCATCGGTGAAAACTTTTAATCAAGAAGGTCTGACACATCCTGAGATGAAAACGACACAGCAAACTTAAATTTCGTGTACACGAAGTAAAGCTAATTCATTAGTGTTCAACAACCAGAAAGAGTCACATAAAAAACTAAGAATAAAAGTGAATGTAAAGAATTTACGAGGCTGAAACTTACCTCTATTCTCTACAATGTCATTGCCTGAGTAGGATTTCTTATTCTCGTTTTGTACCTTGTTGCATGAAAATGTAAATGGATATTCAAACAATTCTCTTTTTGGTGGTATAACAAGAAAAATGTCATTCACATTTTCTCATATTTATATTTAAAACTTCAACTACCAGAAAATATTACAATTTACATTAGCCATTTAAACTCCCGCCCGCATTTTCCCTTCTTCAAAAGAATATGAGCCTACTACGTAAATCGAAGAGATGAAAGAGAACCTGCGTAAGGGATGAATATATGTCTCTCTGCAGAAGAGAGTAAAAGAGCCGAGACTAAGTCACAAACAGATTATAGTGTGAGATAGCCACAGAGAATTTTACGGCACAAAAAGAACTATAAACGAGCTCGAAATAAAAGGAAATATCCTCGAGCCAAGGTATTGTATTCGTATTGGATGTTTGTCAGCAAGAGGCTATTCTTGAAATTCATTAAACTTTGCAGTAATATAAACTCATAAAAGAGATACACAGACGTTATTTTCCTGCCTCTTTTATATTTGTTTTTTCTTCCTTTGTTTCATAATTATTCTACATATAATATATTATATCTCATTATCATAAAAGGTATATAATAAATACATATATCTATATACAGTATATGTATTTATTACAAGATTTGATTTATTGTTAGTACTCTACACAGGTTTGCTTTGTAGAATTAATTGTACTGAATCGCTACTCGAATTTTTCATGATTTAATTTAATACTATTGAATACTTAATCTATTCATCTATTGAATCAACTAATTGTAAATGTATGATTTCGCCTCTCACGAAGCGAATTTGAAATGAATGCAGATTAAAAATGTCAATAGACGTTTTATACTATGCAGATTTTTCGCGTATGATATTAGTCTCTATAAAACCGTATTTCATCCAGCTAAACGTATTTGGGGGACTCGAGGGGCTCACTTTTACTCTCTACTGAATGATATACCGTGGTTTGGATATACCAAAGCAGAGCAGTCATGTATCTTCATGCAGCCTTGTCGGAACGAGACGCCTGCATTATATATACTGTTGTTTATGTTCTAAACATTCATGTTTCACTTCCGCTGCTTTGCATATGACTTTTTTTCCGGAAATTCTACCGCAGGTTACTTGCAGGACCGTATCCAAAGCATATGCGTCGAGTATTCGAAACACGTGCAGCAAATTTCAAGAACTGTGGTGAGAAAACCACCAGGCTTAGGCACGTAGGTGATACGTGTGAAAAGCAACAAACACGACTGACCAAATGGCTCATTATCTTGATGGTCCAGCTACAAATGGAACATTTACACAAACTAGCAATTATGATCTGCGCGCGATTAATTTCTCGTCTTTGTACGCACCTTTTGCTAGTAGAAAAAATAATTTAGAACTTTTAATTCTTTAAATATAATTTGGTGAAATTCCTTTAAATTTCGTAAATTCACTTGATATTTCTTAAAATTACTTAAAATCCCATTAAATCTGATTAAATCTCTTAGAATTCCTGAAAATCCACTGAAATTTTGTAAAATCCCTTGAATTTCTTAAAAGTCTGTAAAATAAATTAATATTCCGTAAAATATCTATTCCATGAAATCCCTTGAATGCATTAAAAGTCTTTAAAATTACTTAATAATCCATACAATATCTTAAAATGTTTTGAAAATTCTTGAAAATTTGCTGAAATTCCTTTAAATTTCGTAAAATCACTTAATATTCCTTGATATTCCTTGATGTTCCATACAATTCCTTAAAATTCCACAATCTATCGTTATAACCCCAATAAACTCCCTTAAAATTTCTAAAAATCAGAATAAATTTAATAAAATTCTTTGAAATACCATGAAATCCTTTAACATTTCTAAAATTTCAATAAATTTTCTAAAATTCGTATTCTCTATCTTAATAATTTTTTTGAAAACAAAAATAGTCTGAAGATTGTTTTCAAATTCGATACATTCACACAATTCGCGCAGTTTCTAAACCAATCAGGTTTTCGACAACGTTTACCGTTTCACTCATTTTAAAAATCTCCGTCCATATACTATATAATACTTTTAGGGGGAAGGGAGAGTTTCTGTTATGTTTCACCAAAAAATATTATTACCGCGAGCGTAATAATAAATAAAATAATATTGTAATATTCATTCCAGATACTAAACCCACTGAAGTTGTGCTCCAAGGATTTTGTGCCGTGTTCAATGTTTCCGTGAAAAACCAAAAGAAAAGTCTTGTGGTGAAAAGTTCAACCCAAACTTAGTTATAGTATATGCATATGGTTTATATATAACACGATACTAATGCTCCAAACCAGTTTATAAACTTCTAGCGAACACAACATTCCTATTCCTATGGTTGAAGGAAGTAGCACTAGTTGAAGTAGCACTTGCTACTCGAAAGTCGTAGGAATGTGGTTCATGAAAAATTATTATTCACAAAATAAAATTATTTACAAACTTTAATCCATATAAGTGATTAAAAGTGAAGGATTAAATCTTCTTGGAAAGACTAAAGCAAATCAATTTCAAGAATATATTCCGCGTTATTATTAATGTTAAGCTATAATTTAGTAACACATATTCAAGATAAGACAATTGCATGGAACAAAATGGATGATCTAAATTTTGTCGCGGGTATTGTCAAGTTTTAAAGTTAAAGATAGCGATCAAAAGTTTAACGTCAACTTGTTTCAATAGTAAACTTCTAACGATGGAAGCTGTCGTGCTATACGGCAAAGTTTCGCTGTCGAAAACCTGTACCAGGCGCGGCGCATATTGTTTTTTTCGAATTATTATAATATTTCATTGCGTTGATGTTTACATAGGTACCAAACCACTTCTTGAAGCATTAAGGCATAAGAAAGTAAATTGGGAGGTTCCTTTTACTTTTTATACTTAAAAAAGTATTGTAATTTCGAGAAGTATCAGTAGAAACATTTCCGTGATACATTTGTTTTCATCCAGTAGTTTTAGAGAAAAACAAATGGTTGCATTGGACACATTCAATTCATTTTCATTGCTTTCAGACTCGTTCATTTGTCACAGTGTCCATCACAATTTCTACATTTAATAACGAGAAATTGATCTTTCGAAGCGATATAGGTAACTGTATAAAATATTATGTTATTCAATTTCAAATGTTGGAGGTTGACATTTGAAAGATTTACATTCTATGGAAATGGACATTAATAAATACTACCTGAGTCACTCATGAGAATAATCAGGTCACGTACTCTTCATAAATTCAAAATATGTTATTTTTATATCTAATAAAATCTATAAACTACGGTTTCTCTAACGGTGAAGTTTTTCAGGAAAAAAAAACAAGTTTTTCATTCTGTGGAAAAATCTGAGACAAAGTTATAAAATAAATTATGGGCTCAGAGCCAGACACCAAGTGGTACGCGCTATACATTTAAGTATGTATTCGATGAATGGTTCTGCACGAAAATGTTTTATTGCGCGGTCACAGGTATCACGAGCATTAAAATTCAAATGCATAGCACGCGCGTCATGAAAATTAAACATTGACGTATAGAATGTGCAGCAGGTGCATTATACTCGCGACTCATTGATTAATAATATGAGTACATTCAAGACTTATGGAAACCTGCAAAAAAATTTCATCCTCTTTGCACGGCAACATAAAAATAACATAAAAGTCCTGAAATTTTTTACAATTCCCAGAAATAATGGCATAAAGTTTCTAAAAGCTTTCTGTACTACCAAATTTTATACGTATTTATAAAATAAATTTCTATTACGCATGATGAATGATAGCATTAGCTACACATATGTCATGAAATAACGATTTGGTACACATTAGTAGCTTCACCTCTACAGTAATGAAACATGATTTATGTGCGTTGTTTCATGATTATAATCAGCTTTCTATCCATTTATTTTGAACCCTTGTTAATTTCCATAAATCATGTAATAAAAAGATGAATTTGATAAGTATTTTATCAATTTTGATCGACTCTAGAATGTCATGCATGCGCTAGCCCGCCTTTATCAATCATTTATGCTTATGATATTTTTTAAAAATTAGTCTCAAAAGAATTCTGACATAGAAACTGCTTCTATAAACGGGAAGTACTGAAATCTTGTGAAATCTCTCGAAATATACGAATATAAATCCGCAACCAATAAGTAAAGGAAGAATGTGACTAGATTTCAAAATTACTATTTTCGATATAATCGCAACCTCTTTTTTATGATACTAGCAAATATTAATTTGAATTATGAATAATTATGAATAAATTAATTTCTCGTTTTTGCACACCTTTTGTTAGTAGATGAAAGAATAATTGAGAAGTTTTAATTCTTGAAATATAAAATCTTGTAATTCTTTATCTATAATTTCAGAAATCTCCATAAGTTTCATAAAATTCCTTAAAATGCCTTTATTATCCTCCAAAATTTGGTGCAATTCCTTTAAACTTCGTAAATTCACTTGATATTTCTTAAAATTACTCAAAGTCCCATGAAATCTGATTAAATCTCTAAAAAAAATTCCTGAAAATCCACTGAAGTTTCTTAAAATCCCTTGAATTCCTTAAAAGTCCTTAAAATTACTAAAATATAAAATATCGTAAAATTCCTTAAAATCATTTAAAATCCCTTGAACTGTCATGAAATATCTCTTAAAATTCCTGAAATTCCTAATTCCTAACAATCCAATGAAATCTCGTAAAATACCTTTAAAGTCCTCAAAATGAGTTAATATCTCGTTAAATATCTTACAAGTATTTAAAATTCCATGAAATTCCGTAAAATCCCTTGAATCCCTTAAAAGTCTTTAAGATTACTTAAAACCCTATACAATAACTTAAAATTCCTTTAACATCCTTCAAAATCTGGTGAAATTTCTTTCAATTTCATGAAATCACTTGACATTCCTTGATATTCTTTGATGTTCCATAAAATTCCTTAAAATTCCATAACCTTTCGCTATAACCCTTAAAATTACTTATAAAATTACTCAAATTCGATACATTCACAAAAATGTGCGCAATCACTCCCTAAATTTGAAACAGTAAAAACTCACTGATTCACAGTAAAAGTGGAAACCTAGAGACTGTCAGAAACAGTGAAAACAAATTTCACTGTTCCTACAGTAAGTATTACAGTTTTATCAGTACACTTCACTGATAAAACAGTAAAAAGTAACTTTAATAAACAGTAATACTTACTGGCACACAGTTACTTTTTACTGTTTTGTCAGTGAAGTGTACTGATAAAACTGTAATACTTACTGTCGGAACAGTGAAATTTGTTTTCACTGTTTGCGACAGTCTCTAGGCTTCCACTTTTTACTGTTTCAAATTTAGGGAGCACTCTGAACGCATTTTTCCTGGAATTTAGTAAGTTTTGCTATTTCAAATTGTAACTCTTACAATGAAAAAGCAGAATTTGTAATTTTCTTAGCAAAAATTACCATTTGAAATAGTAAAACTTACTAAATTCCAGAAAAAATGCGTTCAGAGCGCAAATTGACTATTTTAAATGGTATAAAATTCAGCTATTTTCTTTTTTCCGTGAATGTGTTCGATATATTGGTAACATCTCTTTTTTAAGATAGAAACTATGAATGTTAAACGAGGTCAATATGAAAAAACATGCCAAAGAGAACGCAAATGTCAAATAATTGAAAAATAAAGGCTATTTTCGAGTGCTTTCGAGTGTCCCTTTTGTTATGAAATTGTCGAGATTGTCCCACTGAATAACGGGACGCATTGCTCACAGGTTGCACACTGAGAATGGCTTCGCTCTTTGACACTCGTTTTCCTTCTTGCACCCATTTCAATTCTCGTCCACTCCCCCATTTCTCCTTCTATTCCTCGAAGCGCACCCTTTTCTTCCTGGTTATCTAGCTGCTTCAGCGCAAAGAGATTCATTTAGTATTTATTAAATTTCATAAAGCATCCTGGCAGACAACGGCTGTATTTTCCATTTTCTCGTCAGAAGGGAGCAAGAGGAGAGTGGCGTGGGAAATGGAGAACGTGGTAAATGAGTATAGCGAAGAGAGCAGCTAAGGGAAGGGAAGGAATAGGGGTTGAGCAGCAGAGGAGGATGGTTTCCAGCGAGCAAGTTAGGTGTCACCATCCACTGGCCTGTTTTACATTTAAAGGTTCTCTCTTATACGTGTTTCACTCCTATTTTCACGTATTTTGTGTGTGTGTGAAACTCAGACACGTATGTGAATCCGCAGCTCCTCTTCGAATGGGGTATCTGCAAACAAGCGTCGAATGCGTCTAGGTGGTAAAAAGTTTGTTTTCGAGCACCAGAGAATTTCCATTGAAAAAGCAGATTGGCACTTGAACTCTTTTTTTTTTCTCACTGGATGGTGAGCAAAATGGTATTGAATATTCTGGGTGAATTAAATAAATAGAAGTGGAATAGCTATTAACCTTCGCTTTTTCAGAAACTTTATCTCGAATTTACAAACAGATTTTTTTCACACCTTACAGTATTATCTAGACGGACGTACATTTTTCTACACAACAGGAGATTATAGTTAGAATCGTATTATATAATAAATTGTATAGAATTGTATAATATTCAGAATTCAATTCCACTGCGAAACTGTACTTTTTCATAAAAAAGGTCCTTGTGCGCCTGTATAAACTTTTATGATATGAAGGAATCTTTCCGAAAGAGATTGTTTTCCGTACCTCACAAATTCTATAATTATAAGCGAATTTTCCCAGGTATATATATTTTGTCAGAAAATAACTTTTCTGTCTGCGCGTATTGGAAAGTAAGGAGCGTATGGAAACTTTGTTTTTGCATTCCATATTCTTTATTCCCTTTTCATTTCCAGGGTGGTTCACGTACTGCGTGAAAATTTTAACGAGGAGACAACGTCGGTTTAAGTGACAACTAGACAGTTGGAAAATCCATGTTATTGTAGGTAAAACAAAGTTTTCTCGGCTTACGTCGGTCTGAAAACAAATTTTGACCTCATAATGTACAAATTTCTCGTGTGACATATTCATGTTTTTATCCCACAAAATAAGAAACGTAAATACTAAACGTAAATATTAACACTAAAGAAGTTCGTGACAATGGAAGTTTTGTGCTCTGATAATGTAACTGCCGTTTGCAACGTTTATAAACGAAAATCCAAATTTTTTTAAAATTCATTAATCATTTTTAAAATTCATAAATCGTTTTCTATCGCTTAAATGGGGAAACTTTTTTTGGTATCACATATTATCATTTGCTAGTAATATTTAGAAAGAAATCCAACAGAGTATTTAGAAGAAAATTGGGAATTTTTTCGAGTTTTTTCTCTTATACGTAACTAGTTTTGGGGATGAATTTAATCTGCGGACCCGGGATGATATAGAGATGGAATTTTTTTTGGAATCACATATTATCATTTGCTGTCAATATCTGGAAAGAAATTTGACAACAGAGTATTTAGACGAAACTTGAAAAATTTTTTTTTTAGAATTTTTTTTTGCAGAGTCCGGGGGTTGTAAAAAAAACATATTACTTTCTTCAATTTCCGGAACCCAACAGAAATCTTTTCTGCCTTCAAGAGTTGCCTTTAAATTAAATTTTCAAATTCTCAACACTTCTTTGAGAGAGAGTTTACATTCCAGAATCACCAGAACAAAGCTTTCTGCAGAATCAAGACATCCGTACTACACAAATCGAACAGAGTTGCTCCCGATCCTTCTTCTTTTCTAGCGAGTTTGTTATGGCTGAGCAGCTTACTGTGCAAATCCGTCCAATCGGTGGCGACATTGCCACTGCTGCTGGTTAAATCTCTATGCAAGTTTCGTTGCATCGAGCAAGGTTGAATGTGAGGGAGGAAAAGGGCTGACGGAGTGCAAATGAACTAGAGAGAATACTACTGTTATAGATGAAAGAGAGAGAGGGAGGGGGAGAAAGGGACAGAGAGAAAAGAGAACATATTGTAAAGCACTAGTGGAGGGTTAAAATAGAGTCACTGACTAAAGTTTTCGCAACTCACCACTGCCTAACTCACAACTCTATTCTCTGTTCCGACACACCTAACTTCATCCCTTCCTGCTCTCCGCGTGCACCAGCTCGTCTCACGACTGCTAACGTTCCAGTAAGGATTTGTACGCTTTTAGCGGTAATCCTAGTAAGTGTAACCTCTCGCAATCCAGAATCAGTGTTCAAGCTCGCGACGAGCTTCTGCAAAGAGGACCTGCGAGAACAGCGAGTGATAAAGGGAGTCGAGTGAGAGCAAGAGAGTGAAGGAGGAAAAGGGGGAAGAAGGGTAGATGACTAAAAGAGAGGGATGAGCAAAGGTGGGGTGAAGCATGCACGAGTGCTTGCCTCGAACTAGCGGATTAGCAAAACCCCAAATTAAATTTTAATTAAATTTCCCGTGCTGTCCTTTCCTACTCCCGTGCTGTCTAGCTGGCCTAGGCACCGACATCCACATACAATGATTGTCATGTGCAGAATGCTTACTGCTCAATGCCAACTTTTTCTTGACCTGTGGTATTTTACTGGGCTCCTATATAAAGCCTCTTAAAGGATAATACACCATAGATTGTTAACTCAACTAACAACCACTGTCAAGTCCATATATTGAAGACTGAGCCTATTTCAACTAATGTTAAATTTAATTTTTAAATTTCATTTTAAAAAAAGCCAGAAAACTCCCCATTATCACCCACACTTTTCTTGATTACGCCCTAAGCCACTCCTACTTCCATTTATATCCCTTAGCCACGATATAGGACACGCCCTCTACTTAAAGAAAGTAACCACGCCCCACGTTGAACTTATGTCCCTTCAGAAAGTCTTAGAACACTAGGCCTTCTTGATTAATTATGCCTCTCCCTTTACCACATTGTATTTTTTGGACCCTATACTTTCACCACGCCTCATTCAGTTGCAGACATGTCCGTTAATAAAGTCGTATACCACGCCCTTTTTCTTAATTACGCTCCTCCCTTCGCCACGCCCACTTTATGACCCTCTCATTTTTATCTCTTAACCATCCCTTCAAACACTTAAAAAAAATTGTTTTCAGAAAATGAAATAGTTGAATAACCAAATATTATGAATAATGATTCCGCAGAATAGTTTTTTAATCCTGCTGGGGTATTGACCAGTTTTTCCTAGGTGGGGTATTTACTAGGGTATTTTTTGGGTAAACTGACAAGGCCCTAGCCAGTTTTCCTTAAGTAGGGCAATATTCTGCCTAAGCGTTACAAGCCTTGTGTGGGCCTTGCCAGTTAACCTGATTAGAGTCACATCATAAGCAGGGAAAACTGACCAGTACCCTGTCAGAACCCCATCTAAAATTCTACACGGGAATTAGTAGATGGAATATTATGTAGAAGAGCAATTTTGTGCTTAGCTTGGGTATATATATAATATATATATATAGCAATTTTGTGCTTAGCTTGGGTATATATATATATATATATATATA
>CAJFCO010000140.1:1090870-1155418 GCA_904066015.1 Synergus gifuensis
ATATATTAACTTTATCTTTTTTTATATTCATTAGTTTAGCTTTAGGATTAAAAAGATGAAGTTTTTGTGCAGATATGTAGTAATCTTGAGTTTTAAAATACTCACAACAATGCTTTCAGTGTGGTTTTGTAAAAAAAAAAAAAAAGAAAAGGAGAATGGAAGGAGGTGGCTAAAAGGGACGCTGTTGTAGTGAAACAGGAAAAGGAGTCGTGGGTGGAGGATCGTTATCCGCTTCAAAAAATCTAAAGATATTTGCACGAACCCCATTAGAATCAGCCCAGTCATTAATCGCAGGTACAATCTCAGCACAGCACAGGTAATACCTCTCAACAGGAACAAATTTCGTCTCTACTGCAAAAGGCGCGCATTGTGCGAGACCGACTGATGGCTCTTGATGAGCGGTATCCGCTTCCGCCACGTCGAACAAAGCTTCGTTCTAACCGGAAACGACGCAACATCGTTACCCCTCTAGCATGTCTCGGAACTCTTGTACTCTCTCCCACAATTTGAAAAATTCACTGCAGTGAGAAGGGAGGAGAAAAAGATGACTGAATTTCCCGGATGTTTGGCCTTTGACTTTGAACATTTTTCCACTTTCATCGTGCGAATTGTAATGAGAGCTGATTGCGCTGACTATTTTAATCTATTTTATTTTTCATTTTGTTGAGTTGTAACTGAAGAGTAGATGCAAAGCTAAGAAAATTTGAGAGGATTTCGCAAAGGACCCAAGATAATAAAATCTCTTGATTTTTTAATTATTTTTAATATGTAAAGTATACCCACAGTTAATATTCTTTTGTGGAAAAATCGTGGATGCATTTCTACATCAAATCTTAACGAAAAGTGATATCCTGAAAAGTGATAGAGAAGAGAACTTTCCAGGATATCCTTCGCCAGAATCAACATTGAATAGAACGGAGTTGATTGGTTTCCGTCGATGCAAGCGCGACTCGTCTCCGCCAAAACAATTTATGTACCGTGAATAACATCGTGAATAAACCGACGGTTCAGACAATGGAACCGTGGATAACGGATGTCACACAGTTGAAGTTCTCCGGACACGTGACGTCGATGGACCGGTACACGCGCCGTATCGCATTTCAAAATCGATTGTGCGCAATCGTCGACTCTGTGACGGGAAATTGAAACTTTGGAGGCGATAGAAACCGTAGATCTCGAGAGTTTCAGATAAATCCCCGAAGAATAGAGACACGATCTTAGATTAAGAAATTTCCAGCGCCCTGCGTTTCATGGTCCCATTACAAGACCATTTTTATCTCTTAAACGATCATTCTTTTTTCAGGCAATCAATAAATAATTAAATTAATGAAAAATATATGTTTCCGGAATGAATATAGTGCTCATTTGACATTAGGTTGAAGTTTCAGACGTCTAATCTGACGAAGTGTTTTTATTTTTTTATTTTTTATATTTTTTAATCTAATATTTTTATTTATTTACTAGTAGAAATTTACCAGGAGTTGTCCGGGATTTTAAGAGATTTTAGTGATTTTAGGGATTTTTAAAGAGTTTGAAGAGTTATCAAGAGGATATTCCCGAGATTTCCAAAGATTCTACAATATTTCAAGAAATTTTAATGAATTTAATCAGATTTTAAGTGACTTTAAGGAATTTCATGGAATTGATTTTAATATAGACGAAATCAAATGAATCCCTTAAAATATTTAAGCTAGCTGTGAATTCGATCTCGGGTGTTCCATTTAAGTATATTTATATTTTTTGTGCTCATTTTTTGAGCACTTTGCTTCCTCATTATAATAATATTGCAAATAAATTTGCTTCCTCATAGAGGAAGCATTTAGAAATGAAGATCTTTCTTTCCTTTACATAAGCTTTGAATTTTCATTATCTGAGAAGTTATAGTCGAAAAATCAATTTTACAAAAATTCAAAATCTACATAAAAATTTTCAAATTCAATATTTTGAAAAATCCTATAGCACGTTTTGAGATACTGGTGGTGCAGTACAAATTTCATCAATTTATCTACAACTGTCTTTAAGTTAATAGGGCGACAAAAAATGGCGACATCCATACACACATCCACACACACACACACACACGTACATCCGGACAATTGATTAGAATGTTGTATTAGACATTTATCACGTGAGGAAAGTTTAATTAAACGATTTTAAAAATATTGGAAAATGTATCGAAAACAAAGCTTCCTCTATGAGGAAGCAAAATTATATGAAATTTTTTAAATGTTCTGTAACTTTTTAAAAATCGTTTGAAAATTTCATTAGTTCATTAATATCTCTTAAAATATCTCAAAATATTTTGTGAAATTCCTTGAAATCTCTTATAAAGGGACTTAAAGTCCCTTCAAATTACTTGAAGTTTCTTAAGTGCCTGAAAATGACATGAAATCTCACAAGATCCTTCAATATTTCTTGAAATATCAATTAAAAAAATTCTTTAAATCCTGAAAAGCTCCTTAAAATTACTTGAAATCTTTTGTAAACCTTTAAAGTCTCTAAAATTCCTTTTTAACGTTGAGTACATTTCTGTTAGTAGATAAATAAAAATTTTGGGTTTTAGAAACATTTTTTAAAATATTTTTATTCCAATGGATATAAAAATAAAAAATCGTCCAACTGGACGTCTGGAACTTCAACCCAATTCATTTGACAATAAATTTTAGGCGACCCTATATGAAAATGTCTTCCCTATATGAAATATCCCTTATTCGTAAATATTTCTATCGATCTCGATAGAAATCCCGGCACTCGATTGAGCATCGAGTGCAGGGTAAAACGTGACTCAAGCTCTAAAGTTGAGAATCACTGCCAACCATAACCAGGAAACATTTATCCAGGGTAACAGCAGGTCGCAAACGGAGCAGTGATTACGACAGTTTTACGCGCGAAGGATAAAAAAAAAGGAAAACGAGGCCATACCCATTCCTCTTCACCTATGAATTCCTCTGAAGCGTGATTTTCGCACCCGGTTGTGATCGCACCCTCATATCTACTTTTGCCTTTTTTTCTTTATCGAAGCAACCCGCAGTCACTGAGATTTCTGTCTGGCATCGTCAGAGCCCAGATGACGATTATCGATGATGCCAATTCCACGCTTCTCAATAAATACCTTTCTTATATTATCGTAAACCTTTGATTGAGAAACAGATGCAAAAGAATTGATGCGATTTTTCAATCCGATATAGCCTCTCAAAGAATATGACCGAAAAGCTTTCAAACAATATTATATAAATTGTATAATTGCATAATTTCATAATTATGAAATTAAGTTAATTAAGTTTAATTCCTCATTAAAAATTCATTGCAATATGTTTTTGAGTGGAAGGATTTAGTCGTCATAGTTAAATATTACTCTTGCAGTATAAGTTATTAGTCCTTTAACCGTGACGCGAAAATCGCTGAGGGCCTAAATCAATTTTGAATTTAACCTGCAGGAGGCGGTATTACCAAGATACGAGATATAATCTACCCCTCTTGTTAAAAGAAGCGACGATCTTCCCATCTTTTAGAAGCTTTGAAGTCTTACGCACCTAAACTCCCAAACGTATACACTTGACGAATTTCATCGGCTTTTCCTTTTCCCATGAGAGGGATTTCATACAATATCAACTTCTATTTTCTACATACATTCATTTATTCATTTATTCACTTGAATAAAGTTTTAAAACTTGTTTTTGCTTTCTACTACATTGAAAATTACGTCTGCATTTGCTACATTCTGGATTGCCAATTTTTATTCCCTATTCGGAACACTATATATTATAGAACGAATAGCCTTTAGAGCCAAATATAATTAAAGTGTAAAACTTTAAAGGGAGAGAGATATTGCAGTTCTTAGTGCGTTAAACGAAAAAGATACTGGAGGATATCACTCGAAAGGTAGCTGATCGAACTGGTGGTGGATGGAAGCTCCAGGCGAGCTAAATTGAAAGTATAAATTACAGATAAGGGATGCCAAGCTCTTCGAATACCCAGGGACGTACGGTAAGGTAGAAGTCAGTCTATCGGTTATGCCTCGTGCGTGATGCTCTTACCGATCAGTCGACTTCCAACAGTTTCTTGAAACACTTCTGAAAACAGATAATCGTATATCTCCGTGAATTGAGAGACCTTTCCCTTATGAATTCATCCCCCTTTCATTCGGGTCAAGAGGTCATTCTAACATTTTCGGACGAACGAGAAAAATACAAATTGCCAACTCTTGAAAAAATTGACACTATCCTGCAGGAAAAAAGAGGTGCATGAATATTTAAAGAAGAGTAGAGAATTAGGAGCGAATATAGAAATATAAACAAGCTGGAAGCGATCACGAGAGAAATTTAGAGAAATTTTATTATAAATTTTATCATAAATTTCTTCTAAAATAAGATACTATCTGAAGATTGGGTTGAAGTTTCAGACGTCTAGTCTGACGAGTTTTTTTTACTTTTATTATTTTTTATTTTTTTTTAAGTTTCTACTGTTCCCAATACACTAAATTTTTATTTATTTACTAGGAGCAATTTTTGGGGAATTTTTAAAAGATTTTAGATAATTTTAAGGAATTTCAGGAGATTTTATAAGATTTCAAAAATTATAAAAGGATTTCAAGAGATTTATAGTAATTTTAAGGAATTTCAAGGGATGCTTAGAGATTTTGATTGATTTTAGGAATTTAAAGGGATTTTTAAAAGAGTTGAAAAGAGTTATCTATAGTTTTTTTTTCAGAGATTTCACAAAAATTTCAAGACATTTTAACTGGTTTTAACGAATTTTAAGGAATTTAAAGAGATTTCAAGATATTTCAAGAGATTTGAAGATATTTCAAGAGATATTAATGAACTTTAAGGAATTTTAATATATTTTAAACAATTTTAAGACATTTACAGAAGATATAAAAGTTTTTAAAGTATTTCAGCTAATGTTAAGGGATTTTAAGGGCCTCTATCTGACTTACTCCACATTAGAATAAATTCCTTAAAATTTCTTAAAATCAGTATAAATGTTTTGAAATCCCTTGAAATTCCTTAAAGTCACTTAAAATTTGATAAAATCCTTTAAGGTGTCTTGAAATCTTGTGAAATCTATAAAAAATTCTAAAAATCTCTGGAACATTCTTTTGATAACTCTTTCAAACTTTTATAAAAATTCCTTGAAATCTTGTGAAAACTCTTGAAAATCCTTAAACTGTTTTGAATTCTTTTAAATATCCTTTGAAGTTTCTTAAGATATAGCTTGAAATTCCCTAAAATGAAAAATCACTTAAAACATATATAAATTCCCTTGAAATTTCTTAAAAACCCAGGCAACGCAGGGTAAATTTTTACTAGTAAATAAATAAAAATAAAATGATTTTGGGAACTTTTTAGATACTCTTAATCCAAAAAATGCAAAGAAAATAAAATAAAAATTTTCGTCAGACTAAAGATCCTTTTCAGTGAAACTAGTTTTATTTTGGTCAGACTTCACATTTTCTTGTGATTATTTGCTCACATAAACTAACTTTCTTTCTTAACTTACCTTTTTCAATATTCTTATTGATTTATTTTGTCCAATAATTACAATATACCCGCAGTTTCTATTTTAAATTTATTAAAAAATGTAAAGCATATACATATATTCTCCTTACTTGTAATCTTGTAAACTTACTTTTTTAACTCGCCTTTCCAATCCCCTTTTCCAACCTCCTTTACCAAACTTCCTAGTCCATCCTTTTTTCTAAACCACTTTTTCAACTAGTTTTCCTCTCCCTTTTCCACCTCTTCTTTCTCAATTTGCTTTTTTTAAACTTTATACCAATCTGTACCAATTCTATTCAAAAGTTTTCCTTTCCCCCTCTTTTCCCTCTCTTTTTCTAACTAATTTTCCTACCTCTTTTTCCCTTCCCTTTTCCTACTCTTTTTCAACTTCCTTCCACTTTTCATTTCAATACACTAATTTTCTTTCTTAAATTATCTTTTTCAATATTCTTATTGCTTTATTAATGCAAGAATACACTTATAAATGATTAATCGAATTAAATCTCAAATAGGGCTTACATTTTCTTTTATTAATAATATTTTGTAAGAGTAGAAGCTACATTTCCTACCCTCATGAAATTACATAAACGAAAGAAAATCCTCCGTCTTAATTTGGATTTGCAACGGTAAAATACCCCAGCAAAAGGAAATCCGCGCGATTTTCGTGGACGCTTTCGCTAAATCTCAATTTTCTTGTCCATTCTAAATGAGATTAGGTTTAATATTGATTTATTTTAGCTCGTCTTCAACCTTACCTTTGTTGGGGTGCAATGCGTAAAGCTAAATTCTGCTTTCGGGAGATATAGGATAAAGTAGGGAGCAGTTGACCGCTCAGAAGCAGTTTACTTGTCACCCAGGATTTCTTTAATGTAACAATATATTTTTTCTTTTGACATCAGTGTAACCAAACCGGGAAGTAATTTTACTAAAAATAAATGTTTTTGCTCACAAAAAGAAATTCGGTAGCTGAAAATTTATAAAATTTAAATTTTAAATGTAATAGTAATAATTCAAAAGCAAATTACTGTATGAGAGTGCATTTGATAATGGTGAGTTTTTATAAGCACTGTGTCCAAAGCTGACGCAGACTGGAAATCTGCTGCTCTACGTTCTCTCTTATGAAAAGTACGCGGAGTAAGAAATTACTCCTAATTAACATAAATTGCTCGTGCACGATCTTTCAACTTGGTTCATACTTTCCAGAACTTTCTTAGAAGCGTTAAATCCCAACACGAAACTTAGTAAGGTTTATATCTAATTCACAAGCTCACGCTGATTAAGTCCTTTAAATACATAATAACAAGTCATAATATTATGCACAAGTTCATTAACGTAGTAGTCCATTTTCAGGAGAAAAATTTAGTCATTAATGTTAAAAAATGATACATCTAAAATTTTAGCTAAAAGAGAAACATTTCCTAATATAAAAATATACTTTTTTAATTTGCTTTTTGCATTGCAAGGAATTCATACGATTTATTCCGTGTTTCTAATTCACATAAACACAGAAATTTGTTTTAGGCAATTCTACAAGAATTAAAACATTTTGAATTGGATTGAAGTTTCAGACGTTTATCTGACGATTTTTTATTTTTACATTAATTGAATAAAAATATTTTTTTAAATGTTTCCACAGTTTCTAAAACCCAACATTTTTATTTATTTACTGGCAGAAATTTACCCAGCGTTGTCCGAGATCTGAAGACTGTTTGAAATCTCTTAAGATTTCACACAAAACCTTCCAAATCCCTTAAAATTCGTTGAAATATCTTAAAATTCCTCCAAATTTTACAACACACAAAACCCATTAAATTTCTTTAAAATTCTACTAAATATTCTGAAATTCTTTAAAATTCTACAAAATTTTTTAGAAATTCTAAAATTCTTTTGAATTTAGTGAAAATTGCTTGAAAATCGTCAAAATCCCTTAAAATTCTTAGAAACCTTTTAAAATTTCTCTCTAAAAAAATGGTGTCACAAAATGTTCTGAAAATCTGGAATACATTACTGTTGCAAATCTGATTGGGCTTTGAATGACTTGAAGTTGTAAGAAAAAAAATAATCAAAAAATACAAAATAATACAAAATACAATACAAATAATAACAAAAAAATAATACAAAATAATCGCGAATTTAGCGCGCGTATTGGTTTACTAGTATCAATAAATTTAAAAATACTTTCAGTAAGTATTTTCAGTGCGCATGAATAATGTGCACAACTAAACAGAAAATTCAATTTGACGAAACTAAACCTGCGAGAGGGACGACGAAACAGTTTATTGATGGATGTCATGTAGTTTCTATTAAAGGACATTGATCCGACGCTAGTCGTGCACGCGAAATTGTCAAAGAAGTAAAGATCTTAATGTAGTAGGACCGTTAACCTCTTTGAATGCAAAGGGTCCAGCTAGAAAAGGGGCCCTGGAGAACCTTCTTATACGAACGATCTCCGTTTTTCGCAACGGCACGCGCCCCGACGCTTCAAGAATATTAAATTCTCGGCCGTCGCATAAATTAAAAGATAGCGGTTTCTACTCTGGCTACGTATAAATTTTACAAGAGCCCAGAGTACGGATCCTTTCCCTTTAGTGTGTACAGAGAGAGAGTTGCCCATATATGAAGCATTTGACGTATATGAATATGTATATCACACATAACTTAAACAGTATGTTGTACATACATGAACTTTAATTTCTGGATTGGTTTTGAATTTGACGTATGTATCTGAAAATCCATAACTTCCTTTGAATTCTTTTAAATCCTTTAAAATTCCGGAAAATTCTTTAAATTCGGGTAATTTCTTTGCTTGTATATATATAGTAGATTTACTGCCCGAATAATTTACAACAATATTGGCTTCATAAATACAAAACGAATCGATATGTCTAAATAAAACCTCAAGACAAATCTTGATGTCCATGGACATCAAGACATCTTATTCCTTGCAAGGAATAAGAAAGTGATGTTCAAAAATATGCAATGCAGAATTTATTAAGTATTCCATTAAGTATTGCGAAATTACTTATTTTAATAACTGATTACACACTAAAGTGTGTAATACTCTTTTCATAACAACTTTAATAATAAATAGGCCTCCAGAATGGCTTTTGGTGTGAGCCAGGCATTCAAAGTGCACAAAATGGGGCAACGCAATGGCGCTGTCCCATAAAAAGCACTCGTTAGCGCTTCGTAATGTAGCACGTGATGGCACTTATCTAGAGATGTACATGAGCACACCCCAGAGACTCATAATTCTCGTTGGTTTTGCAAGAAAGAATAACTTGGCCGCTTGGTGGTTAAGAATATTATAGTATGCGAGCAAGTACTTAACGTGACAACATTGGTGGAACCCTTCTTTCCTCATTGAAGGAAAGGATGAAAAAGGGCTTTCCTTATTATTTTTTTTTTTTTTAAAGAAAAAAAAATAGTACCAAAGATGCTGTTTAATTCCTTGAATTGAAATTATATGGATTGTATAATAAATTATTATCACCATTAGATAAAGCATCTATCATGAAATCTACTTAATTTCCAGTACTTCTATTCTAATTAAGTTTATAGAAATTCGCCCATTTCTATAATTATGCACGTACAGAAGAAATAAAATATTTTTATTTAATCATAAACGCATCACATATTTTTCTTTTTTACATAACTTTTTAAGTGTTTTTAATCTAATTCCGTAATTTTCTAAATTATATGCCACGCAAATGCTAGTAACTCATTTAATTAATGTCACTGTTTATGTTTGTAAACTATATATATGTATGATGCATTTCTACGTGATATGTGTGCAAAACGTGTTGGTCGTTATACACCGGGTGATGCTATATCATTCTACAAGTCTAGCTACTTTAGAAATCCAGAAATCTTTTCAAATATTCATACTGATTACAGAAGTCATTTTTGCACTTTTTTTTCGACGTGAAAAAGGCACAAAATAAGAATTAGATGAGAAAGGGAAAAGAGTTAAATAAAAAGAAGTTGAAATGTTCATATTTGCCTACAGGGTAGAAAAAAAGGCAGAGAACAAAGATTATACCTGAGTAACAGAAAGTACGGAGGGCGGATTCCATGGAATAAAATATTTTCATTTGCATTTTTAAGCAGATCCAATTTTTTATCCAAACCACCTTTTCCTACTCTTATTCCAACACATTTCGCTCCTTACTTTTCACACCTAATTCGTTTTTTTGTAGCCGAGGAAGCTATCCTTTTATGTCTTGTGACACATTATCGTTTTACATCTCGTTTCGAGAGAGAGTCTTCCCCTCTTTTTTTTAGTAACCGTCTTCTCGAATCTCAAGTGTAATCGCTTCGAGTTTACTGTCTGGCCAGTATTACGTCTCAAACGCAGATAATTGCGCCTCAATATTCATTTAGGCGCAGTTTATAACATATTCTTTTGGGAAATTTTCCAGATTGTCAGTTTTCCAAAGACTGAGACTTCGAAATGATTAAATTTGACATTTTGCGAGACTTTTTCAAGATAGCAGTTGTTGGAAAATGTAAATGCATCTGAGACCGTCGTATGATTTGATATGCCGGAAGAATATTGAACGGCGCATAAGGTTATGAGCATAGTTTGCAATGGTGTGAAAATAGAGAGGAATAACGAAATAAAATTGCGTCATTTGCTGATACGGGTGGAGTATGAAACCCATTGGGAGAGAACTTGATGTTACAACTTGAAGATGATCGGAAAACATTTACTGGGAGTTATTGCAAAGAAACTCCCGAAGATACTAACTTTCATTCTTAATTCAATTCGTTGTGGTATAAATATAGTTAATTGTTTTATGTTAAAAGTTGAAAAAATAGATTACGTATGAAAAGTAAATATTCATCCTGCAAAGATTTTTCTAAATAATAATTCTAAGTCAGGGCAGATGGAAGAACACGTACGAAATATATGTGAGCCGTTGGTGGCTCGTAACTTGAAGGCACGAAAACATCACCAATTCATAAACCTTTCTCGGGAAAATGTAAACTCGACGCGTTATTCCCCCTGGATGGATGGACGTATGTATATTTAAAATTTTCCTCCGTGATACGGAGTCTGACTGTGTGTAGAGGCGCAAGAAATGTAAAATGCAAATTGTAACCGATATATTGGCCAAAAAAATTGGTCAGATGGAAGTGACATTTATTTAAGTATTTTTTTATGTAAGAAAAAGCTTTTAAAAATGTGAACAACGCAATACAAGATTATTAAATTAAGTCTCAATTTATTTCCCATTCAGGGGGTCAATCATTTTTCCCATTTTCATATTTTTTTCTAAATGGGAAACAGCATGAAATTTCTTAAAATATCTTGAAAGCGTATAAAATATTTGGAAATTCTCGGATCGACTTTTAAAGCGTCAAACGCGTCGTGTTGTGACAATTTAAGAATTTGTAATGAGAAATTTATGAATGTATGGAATAATTATGAATTTACGATTCAAAATTTCAGTTTCCCGTGTAGAAACAGGGCATTGAAGAGTTTTTTACGTATATCTGGTAAAATAGGGAAATACCAACATTTTTCAGACTTGATTATTTATGAAAATATAAAAGATGGTTATATTTATATATTGGAAAATTTAATAATTTGTACATTGTTGTCAAAAAAAGAAAAATATATTTCTAGGAATTTTAAACAGGTTTTCATGAAAATTATTATTAAACTACATTTTATGTTTATATTATTTTCATAATTTTTAATAACTAGAGATTTAAAGGGATTTAAAAAAATTACAGTAGTTTTTAGTAATTTCAAGAGGTTTAATAAATTTTAAAGAATACAAAAACATTGTATTGAAATTCATTAAATTCACTTGATATCTTTAGAAATCCTTTGGCATGTTTTAATAACTCTGAAATTTCTTGAAAATTCTTTAATTTTTTTATATTGTTTTAAAATCCTTTGACATTTTTCAACTTCATTAAAAATCCCTTACAATATTGACAAACATTATAAATCTCTTGAAATATCTTTAAATTCCCTGAAATCCTTTAGGAAATCTTGATATCTTTGAAACCTTGGAAAATATCTGAAAATCATTTTAAATTCCCTAGAAACACTTAAAATTTCTTGAAACCCTTTTAAATTCCTTAAAATCACTTGAAATCTCTTAAAATTCACTAAAATCTCTTAAAGTCCTTTACAATATCTTGTAATTTTTTAAATCTCGTGAAAGCTCTGGAAAATCCTTACATTCTTTGGAAATCCTTTTAAATTCCCTAGAATCACTTAAAATTTCTTGAAACCCTTGTAAACTCCTTAAAATCACTTGAAATCTCCTAAAATTCCTTTAAAATTCTTCAATATCATTTAAAATCCCTTCAAACACTTAAAAAAAATTGTTTTCAGAAAATGAAATAGTTTAATAACCAAATATTGTGAATAATGATTCCGCAGAATAGTTTTTTAATCCTGATGGTGTATTGACCAGTTTTTGCTAGGTGGGGTATTTACTAGGGTATTTTTTGGGTAAACTGACAAGTCCCTGGCCAGTTTTCCTTATGTAGGACAATAATTTGCCTAAACGTTACAATCCTTGTGTGGGCCTTGCCAGTTAATCTGGTTAGGGCCACATCAGAAGTAGGGAAAACTGACTAGGACCCTGTCAAAACCCCATCTAAAATTCTGCACGGGTTGTAATTAAGTGAGAAAAATTTCCATCTGTAATTCTCTAATTTTCACGGATAACTCCTGCTGTATTTTTTATGTAAATGGTGATACGATGTAAGTTTATCGTTTTGGACGTGGAACTTCATATTTCCAAACTCGATCTTCCAACTTTTGCAACTCCTGTAGATTAAATTTGCATTAATTGCTCAAAAAGGATTTGACATCGTTCTACTGTAGCAAGTGAATGCCATACATATATGGTATATATATATAATACATATATATAAAAGATGTCTAGATGTATATAGGTAAAAAGCGAGCTTATCCGAACAGAAACTGTGGATATCACCTCCTGGTATGGAATGATGTTTGAGCGCATTTGAATATCAGGAAATGAAGCCGCTGTCCCTGGGGTGGCAGCTAGTTCGGCGGGGATGTTCGGGAGATAGAGAGACTGGCGGCTAGTTGGAAAAAGAAAGAAATAGGGAGGAAGAGTGAAAGAGAGCAGCAGTATCAGAAAGAGAGAAGCAAAGAAACGTCGCGGTGCCATTTGAATAATACTTTGCATTTAAATGCTCCACCCGATAAAAGAAACCATTGAGCCACTTGAAATATCCTATTACTTGCCATTATCTATCCAAACTCGGTATGCGAATCCAGTTACCTCTTCGGTCACCTGTGAATGAATCGAAACCTTCAAGAAAATTGGAAATCTATCGTCAAGATCGAGAATTCATTTAGAAAAAGAATTGATTCGAACTTGATTTCAGACACTGGATACTATAATATAAGGTTCTGTATCCACATTCCGTTCTTTCAATAAAATTGGATGCTTTTTCTCTTTAAATTCAAGTCGTTCACTAAGAATTTTTTCTAATCATTAGGAGAAAATAGCTATATTAAACATAATTATTTTCGCCCTCGGGGTTATTATTACTTTAGACAATAAAGTTTAATTATCTTTTGAAGGAGAATTGCTGAAAGCACTTTTCAGTGAAACATTAAAAATTTTTAAATTGTTTTCACGTCACATCCCAGGCCGGAAATGAGTAATAATGCATGCGAGGGGTAGACCACTGAGTTTTCGTGTACCAGAAATATATATTCTCAAAAAAGTATTCGGGAATATAGAGAATACACCCAAATATACCTAATAAGGAATTTGAAGAATATGGGTATAATTGATGAAAAATATTGCTTCACTTATAATAATATAGATATATAAAGTTTTTTAAAATGAGATAATTCCAAGATATTGTTGAGTATTTTAGGTCATTAAAGAATATTGATAGAATATATGGAAATTACTGAGTGGCCCGGTAAACTTCTCAAACGCGTGCGAAAATAGCAACCGGAAAATAACTTTTAATCAAACTACCGATGTGGATCAGCTCATTCTTCATTGTTCTTCTTTACTTAAGTTTTTGTAGGTAATTGACATTTCGGTATAGTAAACAAATTTGTGAAAAAAGTATAGGACGTCCTTTTCAATTTGAGAAGCATATTTTGCGCAATGTTCAGTGGCAATCCGCTAATGGTATATATCGTCCTTCTAAACTATATACGCCAACTATAATATATATATATACATATATGCTTGTTACAATGAATATGTACGTTGTATGAAATGGAACGCCAGTATGTCTACCGCCGTATAAAAGCCATAAATACTACTTTTTTCTGTACGCAGTCGTAATCGCGTGAAGCGACGCACGAATCACGAACGTGCAATTAGGTAAATGGAACAACCGAAATCGTAAATCGTCGCTGAATCGTGTTACCAGTTTATCTATTTTCGACGCGCAAGTAATCTGCGTTTCTCTCACAATTTGATTTACAGCTAGAATATTTTATGGGGCTGTTTACTTTATTCTGTTCTATTTATATGTAATTTCAATATTTCAGTATTGATTCTTTATTTTTAGAAGCGCATACACGCTATAATCTAGTAGTTTCTTAATTATAGAAACTATTCAGTGAAATATAAGCTAATAAACAGAAAGGCTGAATAAACGTTTGGTAGTAAAACGTGATATCATAAAAAACGTTTCAACGGCCGCATAGTTGACCGATAAATATAATTTATAGCACGTTTGTTTAATGCTTTCTGAATAAAAGATTCTTCATCAACCGTGGTTAAAAAGTTTTTTTTAACTACTGTTATTAATTCCGATCTGACGCAGACTATTATTATTATTATCATTATTATTATTTCCACTTGAGAATTGAATGCTTGATTAGAACAATCATTTGATTTTCGTCTCAAAAACAATCCTGTCATAAAAACTGCTTCAAGATTGTGAGAATCTATTTTCAAAATATAATCCCATAAAATCTTTGATATTCCTTGTTGTTCCATAAAATTCCTTAAAATTCCACAACCTATCGTTATAATAACTCAAAAAACTACTTAAAATCCTATAAAAACTTATGAAATTCTTTTAAGTTTCGTAAAATCACTTGAGATTCCTTAAAATTACTCAAAAGCCCATGAAGTCTCATTAAATCTCTTAAAATTATTCAAAATTCCATGAAATCTCGTTAAATACTTGAAAATACTTGAAAATTTCATGAATCTCAACAAATCTCTTAAAATTTCTAAAAATAAAAGTCCCTAAAATTTCTTATTATCATAAAGTACCTTAAAATCCCTTAAAATTACTTAGAATCCCAAAAATATCATCAAATCCCACAAAGTTACTTAAAATCACATGAAATCTCACGAAATCTGAACTTCCTAAAAATCCAATCAAATCTCGCAAATCTCCAACCAATATATATAAAAGGAGAATCTGACTTCAGATTTCAAGATTGTAAGAATCTATTTTCAAAATATAATCGCAACCTGTTTTTCATGATATAATATTCTTTCTGATTTCTATATTTATAATCTATCCATTTCATGAATCATAACTCGGATCCATCAGTTGCTTTTGACACAAAATTATTCCAGAATCCGATACGTGAATTTGCCCGAGGATAATAGGCTTGAAAATTTTGATGAATTTAACAGAGAATAATTAGACAAACCGAAACCTCTCAATGGCATATGGTAGTACTGATTAAAACGTCAAAATTTATTCGAAATTTATGACAATAAAACATGATATTTCCTCAAATCAATGTAATGTCCTAATTTTCAAATACCTCACTTTATTATTAGAAATTTGAAAAATGATAAATTGTCTTTAATTCATCAGAATCATAATTACGATTCTGATGAATTAAACTGGTAATTGTCTCAATAATTTATGTCCACCAATATTCAATATTCTTATCTAAAAATAACTACACCTGCAAAATTACTCAGCATTAATTATTCTGATCATAATTATTGTGATCATTTCGTCTCTACCTAGAGTGGAATAATTCGCGCAATGATTTTTTCAACTTTTACTGCGAATTGCCTGACTTTTGTCGTCTACAATCGAATCAGTGAGTCCATGAAACTCTCGCAATTACACGCAGCTACCACACGAGCATTAAAGCACCTCGTAAACATTACGGTCGGCGACAGATCGTAGATTTCAACGATTCGCGTATAACTTCTCGCCCCGATGAGAAGGGTTTCATCTCGCACCAATACGCTGACGGGCAAGCACGCGTACATGCAAATCTGAATTTCCAGGTACGTATAAGGTTGAGTTTATCAGCAATAACTCGAGGAGTCTCATATCTCGCCAATAATTTCTCCTCGAGTGCAAAGCGCGAGCAGAGAATTCTTTAGCCCTCACCCGGAAAGTCCAAAAGAAGAGGGTAGGGTCCGACGAATGTGAAGAAATAGAGTGAAGAGAAGTTGTGGGGGTGATGGAGAGTGGGTACCAGGATGAGACCTCTCCTACCCCCTCAGAGAGGGGTAAAATAGGGGAAATTTATCCGACAGATAAAAATGTCTTTTAGAGTTTATATAGGACCTAGGCAGAAGAGATTTCAATAAAACCCTCGATTGTAAAGTTGAAACCCTGTCCGGGCCGTTACACGGGTCAACGGATCTCAAAGTCGATCTGGCTGGATACCCTCTCGCGCGTGTAAACGTCGCAAATGGTACATAGCATGCACCTTCTTATTCGATATTATGTAAGCGGATCGTCCTTACATTGGAAAAATTGTCCTGAGGTCGTTACGCAAACAAAAGATTCTGTCAGAGGAAAGTTGATGTTTTCTTTTTGTATAAAAGTAATACCTTTCCGACGTACCATTGTGAAGGGATTTCCAGTGATTCGAATTTGCTTGGGTAAGGTTATTTCGGGTCGTGTGATACCAAATATTGTCTTGTGAAAAGAAACTTTTCAATCTAGGTAAACAATTTATTATTTTTAACGTAATGGTAAGAAACATCGATGAAATATTATTGAAGAAATGAAAAATTCGAGTTTGATATAAAGTTTAAGAGACTTAAAACATCGCTAATCTAAACTGGGCAGTAATCTAAGGAGCTTTCCCCGTCCTACGTTGGTTTAACGATCTATAAATCGTACCACAAAGTACTGGTCCAGTACGTGGAGTCGTGTATTCTACCTGCAGATCTGTTGTAGGTGAAGCTATATGTATATCGTCACTATAGGGACACAATTAATCTTCTATAAGACCATGACTTGCTTCAATGTACCTATTATATACATTATTCCGTATATATATATATATATATATATATATATATATATATATGTATATGTACATATACACAGTTCAAATTATAGCTGTTGAAATTTTTATTAATATTCAAAAATTATAGGTAGACCTTTAAATAATGAGACTTTAATCGTCATCTCATATTTATGAATGTCATTGAACAGAATATGTTAATTAGAAACCCAAATAGGTTTTGCTGTTTTACTACTTCTGAATACGTTGTATTATGCACATTGTAATAGTAATTGACGTCAATTTAAGTTAATTTAATATACAGGCTTCTATGATTTAACGTGCCCTCTCCACTTCAGCTAAAAATATGCAAGATTTCACTATTCTTCCTGAAAAATTGATCGACTAGCCACAGCCACTTAAAAATATAAGGTTTAATATATAATAAATATTCCTGATAGTTAATATTCCTATCTTAAAAAAGTGATGTTATTGTTAAAAACCTGATTGGTTTTGAAACTTCTTGAATTGCAGTGTGAATGTACCGAATTTAAAAACAATCTTCAGACTATTTTCATTTTCAAAACGATTATTAAGACAGAGAATACGAATTTTACAGAATTTATTGAAATTTTAGAAATATTAAAGGATTTCACGGTATTTTAAGGAATTTTATGAAATTTATTCTGATTTACAGAAATTTTAAGGGATTTTACGATGTTTTATGGGATATCAAGTAATTTTAAAGACTTTGAATGGATCCAATAGATTTTACAAAATTTCAGTGGATTTTCAGAAATGTTAAGAGATTTAATGAGACTTTAAGGGATTTTAAGTACTTGTAAGGTATTTAAGGGATTTTAAGACTTGTAAGTTATTTAACGTGATATTAACTTATTTTGAGGACTTTAAAGGTATTTTATATTTTAGTATAATAATTTTAAGAACTTTTAAGATTTTAGAGATTTAATCAGCTTTCATGGGACTTTGAGTAATTTTAAGAAATATCAAGTGAATTTACGAAATTTAAAGGAATTTCACCAACTTTTGAAGGATAATAAAGTCATTTTAAGGAATTTTACAAAACTCATGAAGATTCCTGAAATTAGTTAAAGAATTACAAGATTTTATGTTTCAAGAATTAAAAATTCTCAATTATTTTTTCTTCTAGCAAAAGGTGTGCAAAAACGAGAAACTAATCGCGCGCAGATCATAATTGCTAGTATTATAAAAAAAAATGAGGAAGATTACTAAAGGATCTTAACGTGAGAGAGACAGAGCCACAATAGTGCAAGAAAGAAGATTCTGGAGAACACGTTTTGCAAAGAGAGGTGGTGCTGGATGAGGGAGTATGCTTGTGTCTGTGCAAACTGACTGGTAGATGGGCTGGAGTGTTTGTCCGAAATATGAGGGGGTGTTTAGGGACCACCCGGTATTCCCACTCCAATTGGAGTAATGGAGTCTGAAACATTCCTCTCACACCCTCGTTCACGACTTGCACGTATTTCTCTCGGCCTCTGCACAGTCTTGCTACACGCTCACAACATAAATATAGGATCGGGTCAGTCAGGCCAAAGCCAATGCAAGAAGGGGATGACTGCGATCGGAGGGGGTAGTTCTAGCAAGTCAGTCGGGCAGTTCATCATTATCCGGTAGCTCTACTACCGGCGGAAAGTCTACCTTCGTTACCTATGTCACGTACGCCAAAACACAATTCCAGTACTTGATCGGATAGCTGGACGTGCTGCCTTTGGATCGCTAGTCGAACGCTATCGATTGTATCCTTATAGCTGGGGTTGGTTACCCCAGCTGAGAAAAAAGTAAATACTAATTAGTACTAACGGCCGTTCCTGATTGAACTTGGCGAGATTCTCCAATCGCAAGAGTCTAACGTGTCTCGAGCTCGTTCTGTAATGTAATTAACCCACGGGAATCCAGCAGGAGTTCGCATTGCCTTAATTGAAACCTCTTATGCATAATAGTGTTAGCCGTACGCCTGATAGCAACTCGTGCTCACATTCTCTTTCTCACATCTGGTGTTTTCAAATATAGATTCCCATTACATTGATATCGCAAGACAAAATATATTTTTGATATTTATAAATACTAGCAATTATGATCCGCGCGCGATTAATTTCTCGTTTTTGCTCATCTTTTGCTAGTAGAAAATATAATTTAGAATTTTTAATTCTTGAAATATAAAATTTTGTAATTCTTTACCTAATTTCAGGAATCTCCATAAGTCTCACAAAATTTCGTGAAATTCCTTTAATTTTCGTAAATTCACTTGATATTCCATAACATTATACTCAAAGACCCATGAAATCTGATTAAATCTTTTAAAATTTCTGAAAATTCACTGAAATTTTGTAAAATCCCTTGAATTCCTTTAAAGTCGTTAAAATTACTAAATATCCCATAAAATATCGTAAAATTCCTTCAAATTATTAAAAATTCCATGAAATGTCATGAAATCTCGTAAAATTCCTGCCAATTCAATGAAATCTTGTAAAATCCCCTGAATCCCTTAAAAGTCAATAAAATTACTTAATCCTCCATGCAATATCTTAAAATACCTTTAACATATTTCAAAAATCTGGTGAAATTCCTTTAAATTTCGTAAAAATCGCTTGATATTCCTTGATGTTCCATAAAAGTCCTTAAAATTCCACAACCTATCGTTATAACCCTTAAAATTACTAAAAATTCTTTGAAATCTTATGAAAATAATTAAATTTCGCAAAACCAATTGATATTCCTTAAAATTACTCAAAATCCACTGAATTTTCGTAAAATCCCTTAAAATTTTAAAAAATCCCAAAATATCATGAAATCCCACTTCTGTTTTTTCACGTATCTTTACAATTTTTTCGTGGACATTATTTGATACTGGCGTTCATTGTGCAAGTTTGCAATCAAATTCAGCCATTGAAGGTTACATTCTACGGTATAGCAAGAAAGTAGAAAGAATGTGCAACGTATTGGATAGACAGTCGTTGACTCCATCGGTAGCAGATGGCTCCGCTATTGACGTACAAAAAGAGACGATGCTAGAGATTTTCTTCACTTTCTTCCTCTCGAATCCTTTCTTTCTTCCTGTCTCTTCTTTTCCCTCTTTTTCTCTTTATTTTTCTTTCGTTGTTTCTGCGATGGGGGAATATTTCGTCCTGATAGCATTCTTAAATTTGAGAGTCGAAGGAAGGAATCACCCAATTGGATCCAGGAATTGAATTGAACGTAATTCTTAACGCAATCGCGAAGAGGTCGTTACACAGTCACGTTGTTCGGTTCGTGACGATTTGCAGGATGCAGGATGCAGCATTCTCGAGAGAGATTCAAAATTCAGTATCCCGAATCGATCGAGAAAGGAGGCGCATGTGCGAAAATAAAGTTTTGAGTTACCTTTCCTGGCATGATGCAAAAACAACCTTGTTAGAGTTCGGGCGACCTGGTAAATACGAGTACATCAAGCTACGTCACGAACACTGCTGAAATTAGCATCCAACTTTACTTCACTTTGTAAAGAGACGTGCTGCGACCTATGATACCCTGTTATACAATAATTATGTTACTCTTTGAATCAGTGTTTGCCAAAAAGAGCTTTTCATCTCTTCAGTCGTTATACGGACGAGAATTTCAATGTTGGAAATTTAGCCAAGAATTTATCTAACTTGGACAAATTTTCACTGAACTCATGCAAAATTAATTAAAACCAAGGAAGTGTTATTATTTAAAGTTTGGTTGAAAACTATAAAATTTAACCGGGGCGATTTTTTCTACTGAGAAACATGATTAAGTGGAAGCTAGCGGAGTCTAAATGCGTCGGACGCCTGACCGAAGCCCTTTTAAATGTTTTCATTAAATTTGCTCAGACTTTGTTCATGCTAATGATTGTATCAACTTTTTATACATTTTGTGAGAAGTAACGTTCCTAGTTGTACAAACTCACTGCAGGGACGAAAGTATAGGTGAAAGTACCAGAAAGCACGTGTTTGAGCTTCTCTAGTTGTTGGTACATACTTTCCGGTGGTATGTTATGCCGCGGCAGTTCGCTCCGAGTGACGTAACAGTTATATGAATACATCGTAAGATGAATGAGGAATGTACCTAAATTCTCGTCGCTTCTCATTCTCATTAATTCACGTCATAGCAGTTTAATGAATATGTCACAGCGACGAACGAGAAGTGCAACTAAATTCTCGTTAGACTGTGTTACCTGCTGGAAAATCATTGCCCAACTACACCATTATACTTACTTTTTCTCCCTCTGATATGTCAAAGACCAGATTTAAGATATTAATTCTTGAAAATGGATACTTAACAAAATACAAATACTTAACAGAATTATGACATTAAATAAAGTTGTAATTATATAATTGTAACATTAAATACAGCTGTATTCTAATTCAAAAATATACCCAATACCAAAAGTTCTTTCTCTTTGGACAAGGTTATTATTGTTTATTAATAGCAAACTATTAATTTCCATAAATGAATATTCAGTATAATGTAACAACAATATCGAAGACTTATTGTTTTGAAGTTTCCTTGCAAGCAACATACACCAATTCATCGCTTCAATTCGACTTGTTTGACTTCCCAGCACAAGATACGTAACAAGTTTACGTAAATGAAATACATACAGTGGTTAGTGAAAGGAGATTAACAGAATGTGGAAGCTCGAGTAATTTATAGTCGACCACAAGTACCTACCCTTTGCAGAACCATTTGTATTAAATTATGAAGAACAGCATTGAGATGAATTTATTATCAATTAAAATTTTCTCTTAAATAAATTTCCTGCAGACTTTCGAAAAACTAATGGGCCTTAGATATACTGTTATTCAGAATGAAGAGAGAAAAATTAGTGATTATTCATATGATTCCAATGAATTTAAAGGTTTTCAAGAGATTAATATAAAATTTGAAAAATTATCATATGTATAAAGCATAAAGTATTGACAAAAGGGTGTGTATGACATTCTAATCTATTCTAAAAAGATGATTGAGTCGAAGTCAAAATATTGCAACACCTATTCCGCACTCTTCTGATTCGTCGTGTAAGTATCGATAGTGATTTTCGACAATTAATACTTGCCGAATCATAAATTCCGCGTGAATTGAATTTGAAAATTTGAATTTGGTTTCGTTAATAATCATTTTGTCACGAGTCTAAACTCGAAATACATTGAAAATCTAGGAATTTTAAGGGAATTTTATGGAATTTTTAAAGATTTCATGGAACATAATGGGATTTTAAATGTTATTGTAGAATTTTAAAGAATTTCAAGAAGTTTCTGGGAATTTTTAGAATTTTGCACGACTTTGATCAGATTTCATTCGGACTTCAAGGTACTTTTATGACTTTTAAGATATGTATCATTTAAAATCCCTTCAACTACTTAAAAAAGAAATTATTTTCAGGAAATGAAATAATTTAATAACCAAATATTGTGAATAATGATTCCCGCAGAATAGTTTTTTAATCCCGATGGTGTATTGACCAGTTTTTGCTAGGTGAGGTATTTACTAGGGTATTTTTTGGGTAAACTGACAAGGCCCTGGCCAGTTTTCCTTAAGTAGGAGAATATTCTGCCTAAGCGTTACAAGCCTTGTGTGAGCCTTGCCAGTTAACCTGGTTAGGGCCACATCAGAAGTAGGGAAAACTGACCAGGACCCTGTTAGAACTCCATCTAAAATTCTACACGGGATGCAGTTAAAAGTGTATAATATTTCTCCAAAAATACAATATGAACACCATTTCAGTAATTTCAGATAATAATAATACACCCTACCCCCTTTCTTGTCGCCACAACAACTCTTCCCTTGTCCTCTAACCCCTCTCAACCCCTAATACGTTTTTATGGATACTCCTTCCTACAACCCCCGTCCCCTAAGCCATTCCTTCCCCCCCTATTATTATTTGCGTACCACCCCCATACAGATATAATCCCCCTTCTCATAATATTGAAATTATCTTTTTCATGACATCTCTCCCCTCTAACGACTTGCCAACACATCATCCACCCCTTCCTCACTATTTTTTTCACTTCATTGTCACTATTAAGAACTGGGCGAGAAAAAGAGATTTGGAAAAAAGGTTTGAAAGAAGAGGTTTTGAAAGGGGGGAATAGAGATTTTAGAAATAAATTCTTTACAAAAGGCGGTAAAGGAATGGGTAAAGAAGGGGTTGAAATAGGTTTGAATAGGTGTCTGAATTAGGAGATTACAAATGGAGATTTGGAAAGGAATTTGGAAAAACGTGATGGGAAAAAATAGGAAGATGAGGTTGAAAAAGGGTGTGAAAAACGATATGAAAAAAAGGTAGGAAGACATGTTTGAATTCTAGAAAGCTGATTGGCACCTAACCCTGGCCAGATGAGACGTACCATATTAGGTTTAGACGTTCAAGATGAACGCGAGATCTGACATTAGACTGTCATGAAATATGATGTTCGTGTCTGACACCTAAGCTGTCGTTGTATTCTCTATATTCACATATGTAGCCGCTGTCGCAACCTATATATATATATATTAAATAGGATATATATTTATGGCGTAGCGCAGAGGGCGCGTGTGTATATGTAAATGCCGTCTCAAGGATCGCGTCCCTTGGGCGAAGATGCTTCTGTGAAGGACATCTATAATTTAGCTAAAGCGAAGGAGAGCTGAGGAATTGGGAAATAGCTCGAGCGGTCGAGTATGGCGTCGGAGGGTAAAAAGGTGCAAGAGATGGGCGAGAGGGTGAAACGAAGGAGGAGGAAAAAAGAAGGGGGTGGAAAAAAGATGCTGGAAAAGGAACCGCGCTTAAAGAAGAGCAGAGGGTAGAAAAGAGCAGCCCGTAATTCCTTTTTATCTTTATACAACCCGATTCCAGTAATAGCTCTTGCAGTTTCGACCCCTATTTATTGCTCATAGGGAAAAAATTGATGCTGAGAAAAGCAGGACAATATAAGAGAACAATCTCTTCTTTCTGGAAAAAAGAAAAGAAAAGTAAGTCCACAAAGTGTGGCAATGCTTTTGCTTGAGCTCCTTTGACACATTGCTTCAATGATTTATAATTTTCACTTGAATTATGCGAAGTTGCATTTTACTATGCACCTAATAAAAAGCTATGTGATTTTATGGGGTATCAGGTCAGAACAATTTGTGCTGATTCGGAGATAATCTGAATTGCAGTATCTCATGAAATATGCATAAAGGTCTAATAAACGTATTAATTCTCTTCTTGTTTGCACCTTTTTTTCCCCAAGTAAGAAATGAATTTCAGTTTTATGAATATGTATCTAGTAAAGACTTGTTATATTAAATAATTATTTAATATAACGTTTTATCGAAAGATAAATATACATATAAAATATATGTAAGCTTTAATCGAATTATATGGAAGAATAATCTGGGATTTAATATGCATACATATAAACTTTGTGACTGAGTTGGAAACATAAGAGTCAGCACATTAAGTAAGGAACTGACAATAAAACTAATAATATCTGACGTGCACGAACTCGACTATTTAGTTATTAGGCATGCAGAGCTATGCAGAACAGAAATTTATCTCCAAGATAAATTGGGTAAAGTCTTAAGGTAAAACATGAACATAAATTTTCTATGGTCATGCATTCGATTGGGGATTCATTCGATTCATGGGATGGAAAAAGAGATGATAAAAAGTATTGAAAAGAATAAAGTAAACTGAAAACGAGATAAGAGAATTACTGCACTTAACGTAATAGAAGATGCTAGGTGCCACTTCAAGGGTTGAAAAATACAAAGATCTGCAACTTCGCTAAAGAGAAGTAAAGAGGAAGAAAAAGGTAAGAAGCACAAACTCTATAAAGAACGAAGTTTGTAAACGAAACGTGGAACTGACAAGTTTCCTTTGACTGTGCAATCTCTCGCAATCCTTTTCTCCCTTACCATCCTTAATGTACGTGACGCTATAGCTTTAGTTGGTAAATACGACTTAATTGAATCAGATAAAGCAAGTGTGAGCTCTCAGTAAAGAAGGAACTTTCTACTTAAGAGTCAGGTTGTCGAATCGCTTACCTCGACTCGACGTTACAACTGAATCAGGAAACTCATTTTTCAAACAATTCAATTAACCACTGCGTTAAAGCGCGCGCCTTTGTCAATCGTTTATGCTTCTGATAATTCTTTTAATCTCATGTTAAAATATCTTAATTTTCAGTAATTGAATTATAAAAACAATCCAAAAAAGCCTATAAAACAATCCTGTCATAAAAGTTGCTTCTATACCCCGGAAGTCTCCAAGTTAAGGGAAAATGTGATAGTTGTAACAATTTACTGAATACGGGGGAATTATAATTAGACATCACCAAGCTGTAAATCAATTTATTTATTAAACTATCAATTTATTTATTAAACCATTTCTCACTTTGGTAATAATACTCTCAAGTGCATTTTCACCATTGAATAGATACTGTAACATTAATACATATTATGTCTTTCACAAAGATCAAATCCTAGAATTTGTCATGTGTTTAGAACACCGAAGGCATTAAAAAGTAACTATGCTATTAAAAAACTATGCTATGCTTTTAAATAGCAGTGATAATACTTATAAAATATCACATAGTCATTTTCATAAAGGCCAACTTACGCTCAATTTTGTCATTTACTTAATTCTTTATAACAAAATAATATTAGAATAAATAAAAAGCATACACTCGATGTTTTCTTGGCTCGTCTCGTAATCTTGTTTATATTAAAAGAAAGAAATAATAAATATCTTGGATCAAGCTCCCTTTGGTAGAAGTCAGGACGAATATTACTGACATAGATTATACTTATGCTAATGACTAAAAATAACTTTTAGCGAACACATAAGACATATTTGAACGATTGTCAGATAATTCTAAGGCAATTTTAAGGTACTTTTCGTCACATAGCGTGGTCCACCTGTTTGTATTTGATCGAGCAGTTTCCTTTGAAGAGGACACTGGCGGTTACTGTACCAATCAGAAATCCTCTTGTACACTTTTTCTGTATTTTCCTCGTGCAACATTTCGCACAGTTCACATATTGTCTTTTGAGACGAGGAACCGACCGAGAAGTGTTTCTTCCAGCGGAAATATTTCAAGTACTCCGTACGGTTTTTCGAGAGATCTAGAAGATATTTTGCCAATGCTTCTGGTGAGTCAAAATCTAAAGCGTTTATATACGAATGTGGAGGCGCAAAGAGACTATAGTTTGCTGCGCCATAAACGACTGGTATCACATAATACCTGAAAATAATTTCTTGGACTGTAAAAGGCTGTGGAAATTTTAATTATGAAGAAGATTCAAATTAATTAAATTCATATTGAAAAAATACTGCAAAACTTACTGAAGCGCATTGAATAACTTCTCGGTGACGTAATCTTGGCAAAGAGAGTTCTCAAAAGATAAGTAGAAGAAGTAGTTTGGTTCAACAACCTTTGCAAAGCAATCAAATTCTTTAGAACAGCTTCTATCGCTGTAATAACAGTTCCCAATTTTATCAACGCTCATGTGTTTTTCCAGATCATGCACGTAATATTCTCGCCCACTTTGAGTATCGCAATTACTTCTAAACCAGATCGCCATTTTTGTCTTTCCCTTGACTAACTTCACAATATCTTCGTCGATCTTCTCATCTGCATCTAAATATAAAAATCCATATTACATTCTATCTAGATATGTATATTATGTATCTTATATCGAATAAGAGTTAAATACTTGTAGAATTCTGCATGCTTTGCTTATTACTGACGCTGCATTGCAGAAGAGAAAGCGAGTGTCGGCAACAGTCAGTTAATTAACAATTGCTTTCTGTTTCGTAGAGAACTTTCTACTTTAGATTGCAGCTGACTTTTCACATGACGTGTAGAAGGAACCGTTTTCTTTTTAGTAAATGAAAACACTGATTTGAATTATTAGAAAAAAATATAAATTGATGGGGATTTTAATTACTAGAATGTCTTCAATAAAATTACTAGAAAATCTTCAATAAGTTGATTTTTATCTCAAAAAACAATCTTCTCATAAGAACTGCTGCTATGAATTAAAATTTCGAAAGTGAGTGTATAATTTTAAGTAGATATATGAAATAAATAAAAATTTCGAAAAATTTTAAAATTTCTTTTGAAGCTCTTTTTTATGATAGGACTGGGTAATGAGTAATTCAATTTTTCATGTCAAGAGGCAATGGATAGATTAGATAACAGAATCTATGTACAATATGTGTATATGTTAGAATCAATAGTCGAAAGCTAGCATAGCATAGTTTCATATGCTTCAAATTCTAACTTGAGCTCGAAAAGTAGAAACTTTAAGTTATGAAAATTTTTCTCAAAAAATTGTAAATATAGATGTAGATGTCTTTTACCTTGATATGATGAATCCCATCTAATTGTCAGGTTCGGTGCCACTACAATTCCATTTCTCTTCTCCAGAATGTTTCCATATGGCCAAGGCAGATCACTGTCAAGAGTATAGCTCATTGTTAAGTTGAAATAGTCATCTGGATAATATTTCAGCACGTGTCTATTTGCCGGACTTTCCAAACTTACAAAAACATATCTTTGACTGATGTTTCGTTTCTTTGGTAAATCTTGCCAGGTCAAATCATCCACACCGTGAAATAGAATAGCATCAAAATCTTCCTCATTAATCATTTCTCTGTCGAAAGTGGCAACACATTTTTTGTGCACTGAACAACTCTGAAAATTGTTTGCATTAAAGAAGAACGTTTTGTTTCCGAACATTGAGTTCCAAAACAGTATTGTCTTCGTTGAAGGATCATTAAAATGTCCACGCTTTAACAATCTGTTTGTGTAGGTAGTCAAATTTTCCGCAATGACCTCAAAATAAACTGCTGTCGAATAGAGACATAGTATAATCAGAATACTGGCGAAAATGCAGGTTTTCCGACGATCCATCATTAACAAGTGGCAATTGATGCTATTAAAGAATGAGTCAGTCAAGGGTCAGTTAGTGAATCATCAGACTAATTATTCCGAGCGTGAAGCATTTGTAGCAAATATTTGTTATTTCCTATAGTGTTCTTTATCCCTAGTCTTTATAGCCTTCGAAATTGTACGGAAAAAAGCAGTTGAAGAGCTATAGGTGACTCACCGGTGTATTTTAAAAAAAAGTCTCAGGAGAAGGAAACAGAGACGTCCAAATGCCAATCCAAAAGGTCGGACTTTATTTCAAAGTAAACGGAACACACAAGTGTGTCACCTCAGGCTACATTCTTTGATCGATTTCTGGAACCACATATTTGTTCACACTACATTATCCACAGCTGTCGATATTTCCATCCTATGCTATTTCGCATTCCCTGAAAATAAATAATATGTCAGATGTTTGTAGGCATTTCTTAATTCTGATAAATTACTAGAAGATTCTGCAGACTTGTTTGTAAATAAGAAAATAAGGGAAAATTTCAAATCTACATCATATGTAAAATTTTTCACATTAAATTGAACACATAATATTTTATTAAAGAAATTAAAAATATTCGATCTATAATAATTCCAAGGAAGTTAAACATTTTCAAGTGTGTTGATTCTGGTTTTTGCTTGATAATTTTCTAGAGGAGAAACGAGTATATTACGTAATGTATGGATGAATTATCGATCACTGTGTATGCGCAATTATGCATATATTGAATTTCTATTCCATTCAAGACAAAAAATTTTTTAAATAATATGTCTGGCTATCGAAAACATATTTTATACACGATCTCTTAAATTTTTCGTAATAGGTACAATAGTTAAGCAATAATAGCCACCCCCCATAGAAGTCAATGTGATATATTAATTCACTGATTTCCAATGATTTGAATTTAGAGAGTTATAGACTTTTGTGAGTTTTACCTTCAGAGCACCTGTTGATTTATTCTCATATCTTTAACTGATACAACGGTGATTCTGTTAAACCTGATATCAGGTGATTCTGATATCACCCAACTCTAATATTTTAAGGACATGTAGTACATTATGACACGTTACCGTTCAATTATAGGAATAAATAATAATAATAATAATAATAATAATAATAATAAGTTGCTTTGAACTGTATTTACCTTTTTTTTGTATATATACAATATATCCGTATTCATAATTATTTAAGGCCATGTAAGACTTACATGATCCCTAACTTACCGACATTATTTTCTCTGTAACGCTACGTCTACATTTATTGAGATATCAAATTAAAAATAATCTAAAATTAAAGAAAATATGCTAAGGTATATTTATCTGGTCTTAAATTTTTGTAAAAATAAAAAAAATTTGTCTGAAAAATTTTTTTTTATAAATGTCAATATTTAGGACCAGATAAACGTACCTTAATGCTTTAGCTTCAATTTTAGAAATTTTCAATTTGATTTCTCAATAAATGTAGACGTAGCGTTCCAGAGAAAAAAATGTCGGTATTTACAGTTTTTATTAATTTTTTCAAAGAATTTTAAATGGTATTGAAAATTTTTAAAGGATTGTAAAAAACTTCCAAGAATTTAAGGATTTTTAAGAATTTTCACATGATGGTTTTAAATGACTTTAGGGAATTTAAAGATATTTTAAGAGATTTAAAATATTTGTAAATATTGTAAGGGATTTTTAATGAAGTTAAAAAATATCAAAGGATTTTAAAAGAATATGAAAAAATTAAAGAATTTTCAAGAAATTTCAGAGTTATTAAAACATGCCAAAGGAGTTCTAAACGTTTCCAGAGATTTCAAGTGATTTTAAAAAGTTTTTAAAATAAATAAATAAAATAAATAAATAAATAAATAAAATAAAATAAATAAAATAAAATAAATAAATAAATAAAATAAATAAATAAATAAAATAAATAAAATAATAATAAGATCGTAAATAAAACTTGTTTTTGGCGCAGGAAGGTCGCGTTCATTTCACAGGTTCAACTACCGTGGAATTATGTAATCAGAATGTATATAGAACACGTGTTGAGACTTGTTTACTACAGTTTAAAATTATTTTCCAAACTTTGTGACTACTAAGCAAATTACATATGAAAATAATTCTTCTTAGAAAACGATGATTTTTAGAAAAAATAATAAGTTATACTTACGCAAAATGCGAATGGCGGAATTATCGACTGCAGCAAAAAACATGAGTCCCTCATGTAGCAAAACCACTAGGAATGCAACAAGGATTATGAAATCTACAATGAAGAAACCAAAAAAAAGGACACATCCCAACTTGTTATTTACACGTAAAAGATAATTGTTGCTTAACAATTTTCGTGACACGTTAAAAATCCTTTTTACAAAAACGAGCGACCGGTTTTTTACGCCATATTTTTGTAAGCGGAGAATATCAGAAAGTGATATTCTAGCTCGGCTGCCTGCAGCAAACTGCTTAACAGAGCGGAGACCCGGAGACTTTACTGAGTATAGTATCTGTTGTTTAATCAAATAATCAGCTGGATCTCCCTACTTTCTAATATCTCCGATAAAGAAAATTTTTTGGACGTCACCATATGGCCAAACACAATGATATATCGCTTTGAAACTGGAATATAGGAAAGAAGACACTAAATTGTGTTCTGAGTTTCTGACATTTATTTTGAGTAGTAATTTTGAATAGTGGCGTAGCAACCGGGGTCAGGAGGGGCAGCTGCCCCCCCATAAATTTGGAGGCGAGGCAATATAGTCATTTTGCCCCTCCACTCAAAAACAATTTATAGTGATTTTTTTATTCCCTTCGAATTAAATATCTCTAAAATTATTTCACATTTTGCGCACATCGCAATTTAACATTTAAAAATTTGAACTATAAAGCTATGCCCCTGATTTTGAAAAAAAAAAATATATGTCGGTAAATTGTCGGCAATTTTAGAATTTTTTTTTTTTCAAAATTACTACTCAAAATAAATGATAGAACACAATTTAAATTTTTTCTCATTCGCTGAGCGTGTCGTGTACATATGCGCTTAACGTCAAGAAGGACCAATCAGAACACAGGATTTCGAACAGACTTACGTTTAGCGAAGCGTTACGCGTCAGCATATGACAACTGATATATTAGGCAGCTGCTTCATGACAATATATGAGGCAATTAACGTAAAATATTGAACATTTGTATTAGAAAAATTATTTAAATATTAGGAAAATTATTTCTATTACAATGAATTATGTAAAAAGAATGGAAGAATGAAGTTATATTGCGCTGACTTGTCTGTGTACAAGAAATGACTTTTCTGGATCGTGAATAATGCGAACGAGGTCGTCAGTTAATTTGATATGCAGAGGAAAAAAAATTATGAATATGCAATTAAGCACCTTCTAGATCGACATTTTCATAATCATCTACTTTAAATTAAACTTAAATATAAAATTCAGCGTGATGTCAGTATTTATATCATAATAAACAAAATGCAACACACTAGAATCATAAGAATAATTTTTTGACAATAAGAAACATAATATATTTTTAATTTTGAGATTGTATTACTTATTGTTGTATTACTTAAGGTAAAATAAATAAAAAGTCATTTAAAAATGTCTAAGTCTTTAATTATATCTTGGAATTTGTTCTTATACTTTTGAAAAAACGGAATCTTATAGATTTTAAACTATTAAAATTATGAAAATTATTTTAAATTACAGATCAGTCGTTTTGGTTATTCAGAACTGATAATTTAATATAATATAAAATTAAAAAATTCGAAATTAAAATAAAGAAAGTTATTAATGATCTAGTTTAAAATGTTTCGTGCGCATGAGTCAATACAGTGGCGTCGTTTTGACGAGGGAGCGGCTGCAACAGGAGTGGGTTAAGGACAAATGGATTATGGAAGGGCAGATCCGAAATTAGGGGTGTGTAAAATTGATTTTAGTTAATTTGAACTCATGCTTTTCATGTTAAGTTAAGCTGCGTTATTTTACAGTACAAAAAGGAACTGCATCACAGAAGAAATAAATCACATCTTATTTTGACAGTTATATAAATATTACATATATGTATGTATTTTATCGTGAAATGCAACTCAATAAAATAAGGACAAAATACCGTACACATTTAGTTACATCATTTTAATTTTGTTCTCTTACGAAAATGTATGAACTGACAATAATTTTGCGTACCGCGAACTGAAAACCGCATTGTATTAAACTTGGAAAAGTGTTTTTATAGAGCCCGCGCTCTTTTAGTTCTTTTCCCTTTTCTCTAAAAGGGAGACTGGAATGAAATAGTAAACTTTATACTTTCATGGGACCAACCTGGAGTCGAGGATGACGGTAGCCAGTTAATGTTATTAAATTTTTACATAAAATTTTCCTCGCTGAGATTACTTTTTCTATCTCAATTATATTTATAAATGGAGTGATAAAAGCTTTATCTAACACTCGAGAAAAGTTTCTGAGAAACTACCAATTTTTTCCCGTTAAAATTTTAAAAAGCGAGTCTTCATGTAAATATGCTATATACTTATTTTTCAAAATCTCGTATCAAAAATCAGTTTTCAATATTTCTGCAATACAATAAAAAATGCTGGCTCTCCTTAGACAATATCTAGTTAAAAATAAGTTCAGATTGTTTCAGCACGAATTTCGTAATTCCTCTGGTGCAAGTAAATTCTTTGAATAAACAAAACCTTTCTTTATGAGAAACCAACTGAGCACTGCAGCTAAAAGCTACTTTAAGCTCATAATCCATTTAAATATGTAAAAAAAATGTTTTCGCCTTTGTTAGAGAAATTCATGTGTATAAAAATAATTTACCTTCTAATTCCGGGGCGGAACTAAAAATTTTACAGCGGCATTTCATCTCATTTTGAATGGTAGCGGCGAGTATACTGTTGACTCGGTGGTAGTTTATCTTTCGAGCCAAATAATAATTTGAATTCGAAACTCCGTTGTGGCCTCATGGGAGTCATTTGGGACGACTCTTGGGACATCCGTGCTTCAGCGGAAACATCTATATGTTGTCGTTTAACCACAACGCCATACGCTAGGTACACCGTATTAATTAGGAATGTGTTTTCGATCCGACAGAATGCCATTAATTTGATAACTGTCGTCGTAAAGGTTGACCGAGACGATATATCAACTTGTAACGTCAATGCAGTCCAGTCATCAGTTCAGCAAACTGGACAATGACAAGAAATATATCAATTTCTATAGTAGACGACTAGCAGAAATTGACTCGGCATTGCCTGGGATTTAAAATAAATTTAAAATAATTTTAAGATTTAAAATAAATACGTTTTAAGTGATTTCAAGATATTTGAAGAAATTTGAAGAGGTTCGAAGATATTTTACGTGATTTGTTGTTTGAATTGGAATTTGCTGTAGTTGGAATTCCGGAATTGCTGATTATTTGTGATGTCTATGTTGACAGTGAACTTTACTGAAAGTGTCAGAGTTTAAAGTGAAAGATGAAACCGGAATCGAATGTTGCGGTTCTTCCGGTCAAGGAATCGAGTAATCACTTTACCACACTGTCACACATGAATGAACTTTAATTTCTTTGAAATATTACTGAATATTCCAATGATTTTAATTACATAATTAAACGGTCTGGAAATTGCACAAAATATGTAATTGCTGAACATTGATTTACCTAATAAAACATGTACGAGAGATAATGTTTTAAATATTAATTTGTTTTGCAGCAATAACTGAGCAGCCGAGATTTGCCGAGCCAATACCAAATGTCACGGTACCACTCGGAAGGGATGTCAGTTTACCATGTGTGATCGAGAACTTAGGAACACATAAGGTAAAGAAAATTTGGGTAAAACCCTTGAAATATTTTCGATTCTTATTCTTATTCTTATTCTTATTCTTATTTTCCTTAAAATATTGTAAATCCTCCAGAATCCTTACTAAATCTTTAAAATCATTAAAAATATCTTGAAATCGTTAAAAATATTTCGAAATCTCGTGGAATTCATTAAGATTACTTTAAACTTGAAATCTACTCAAATTTCCTGTACTTCCTTAAAATAGTTTTAAATGGCTTGAAATCTGTTTAAAATCTTTTGAATTCTTTTTAAATTAATTAAAATTCCTTACAAACCCTTGAAATCTCTTGAAATCTAGTGAAATCGATAAAAATGTGTGAAAATTCCTTTTGATAAATCATATATGAACTGTTTTAAAAATTCATAAAAGTATCTGAAATCAAATAAAATCTCTTAGAATTCTTTAACAATTTTTTAAATCCTTCATTCTTTTTATCACTTAAAATTCCTAAAATTCTTTAGAACACTTTTTAAAATCCCGCGAAATCCCTTAAAATACTTTTAAACTCCCTTGAAATCGCTTAAAATCCTGAGCAACGCCGGGTAAATTTTTGCTATTAAATAAAAATAAAATAAAATGATTTCGGGAACTTCTTTTTGATATTCTTAATCCAGTAAATGTTAAAAAAAATAAAATAAAAAAAATTCGTGACACTAGACGTCTAATACTTCAACCCATTTTATTTCTAAAGAATCTTATCAAAACAATATAAAATGCACTTTCGGCATAAAATATTTTGAATAGAATTTGTAAAGTTTGAAAAACCAATTTGGGAAAGAATTCGAGAATTAAGGGAAAAGGAGGAAGGAAAAGTATTAAAGTAGTTATAAAAAGGGGTTCAGAAAGTGGAGAAGTTGGAAAAGAAAATTGGAAAAAAGGGTGGAAAAATAGATAGAACAAAAAATTTCGAAAAGAAGGTTGGAAAAGTTGGTTTAAAAAAAGGGCATGGGTAAGGAGTTTTGGTAAAGGAGATTTGAAAAAAGGGTTGAAAAAGGGAGTTAGAAAATTGAGTATAGAGAATATTTTTTCGTTGACTGGACATTGGGTTACAGTAAGAAAGATTCAATGAGGAAAACAGCACAATAAACGAAAATTTCACCAGATATTCGTCGATCAAAAGTTACATTACAAGTGAAAGAGAACCACACTGACTCTCTTTTCTCATTCCCGATTACACGATGAAAGGGCTTCTTTTTCATGGGTTACATCAGCTTGAAACATTTAATACAATTGAAAAGTTTCCAAAGCGTTCCTCTCGGTGAAAATTGTGAATCAGGAAAGGGATTAGTAATACGATTCTGAGACCGATCATTATCGGCACCATTGCGCTCGAAGAAAGTTCCAGAAGAGATGTCATAGTCAGGGAAAAATATAAGAACTAGGGAAAAGCGAATACTCTCTTTGCAGAAGTGAATCAGGTGTGACCAAGGAAATCGCTCTGATTTTTTAAGATCATGTCGAATATGCACCAGTTGGACTCAATGGACTGAAGAGATATTACACATTTTTCCGGAAAATTAAACTCGTTCTTTAACGTAAGGGAGGAAGCAATCTACATTTTAAAGATTTCATAGAATTTAAGATTCAAATAGATTGTAGCATAGATATAGATTTATAGAAATTAGAAGTTAGAATCTAGAAGTTAGAAGTCTATGAAAAGTTTTTTCATAGGATCATTAACGTCAATATCAATGACGCATTACATTTCAAAAGTTTCTGCACGTCACAGTAAGTATATATAATACCCTTTCATAAAATTAGAGCTACTTATTAAGGTCATCCTATTAGTTACAAGAATAAGTCTACGTCTACGTGATCGTGACTTCAGAAACTCTCCAGATTAAAATAATTGAAATTTAATCATGAAAAATATAACGAAACCCCTAAATTTCGTAAAATACATTGAAAATAACTTTGTTTCCCTTTTATATTTGAATATTATCAATTATTTATCCATGCAATGATTCTCACGTGCTGTGACGCTGTATAATATTGATAATAAATCAATAATTCTAAGGACGAGAGGTTCCTTTTAACTCTGCTGAAGCAAACCATTTTTTCGTAAAACATAATGCGTCTTTATAACTGAAGTGTCATAAAAATCACATTTTAGGATAACAATTAGTTAACTTCAGCAGAGGGTAAACTCTGAACAAACGTTTTTTGTTTGGAAAAAATAAATCCCAGAGGATCCTCTTGAAGTGGAGCTTAACAGCAGGTATGGGATTCGTGAAAGTAGATTGATTGCTTTTATTGCGAGTCGTGGATAACAAAGAGTATGAGTTAACGCGAGGGGTTTAAGTGTATGAAAGAAGAGGAGGGTGGATGCGATACGGCGTGTTTATCGACTTAAACAAATGTCTCTGAGTAGACACCTGATTTCAGAAACCACTTTTACGTGTATTTTTTTGAGTGCCTCATTTACTGAAATAATGCAAGGTCGTTTAATTTGTAACTAGGTTCAATATTAAATTCGTTTATCCGATTATCGTGCATGCATTAAATAATTCGTTTCAGAGGGTGAAAGGTTTAGTTTGCAAGTAACTCATTATTTACAGCTTTTAGCTCTTACTACAAGTATCTACAAAAGTCAAATATATCAATCATCAGCAAACTTCTGATGGGTTAAATCTGACTTTTGAGGAAAGTTACAAAGTCTTTGATTAACAAAAGTTTTCGAGTGAATGGAATAAATTTAATAAATAATTCACGATGAAATATCGTCTTATTTTCGGCATGGTTTGGTTTTCATTAACGAATGCGATTAGTTCATGAATTAAAAAAAGTAATCCCTATCGTTTTTGTACATAAAGACCTGGATAAAGCCACGTCAGTAAAAATGAGATATGGAGAGGATTAAAATGAAAGAGTGTAGCATGTACGAAAGGTACAACCGACCTTGTGGGAAATCAAGCTGGTTCCTAATAGCTGGTATATGGTATCCCACATTTTTATTTTAAAAGAAAAGTTGATTAAAGCCCACAGCTCTTGTAAGTAAGAATAGGGATCTCTAAATTTATTATATTAATTAATATTTTGAACGAAATTCAGCATCTGCTCTTTGTTTCAATGAAAAAAAAATATTTTAAATAACAAAACACAAATAAAAGGAAATTTACCATGGCACTTAACTTTTCACTTAAGCGTATGTCGGTATTCTTGAAAAGTTTCCGACTAAAGGATTGGGGCTACTGCATGCAGAAGTGTTCTCACACAAGTTGCAAACATCCGGTTAAAAGCAGTCACTGCAGTTAGACTAATTCGCAAGCATAGGGAAGAGCGAAGTGGCTGGTTAAGATGGGTTTTGAACAGTTGCCAGAGATTTCAATCGTGCTTGCACCCTATAGAAACTTTTTCTCACCGCTTAAGACCAATAACGAAGCGGAACGCTTTGAGCGCTATTCACCTTATTTTCTCTCTCAAATCTTTTAAAATAAATTAAATTGTACGAGACACCCAACGAATAATTTTTACGATCAAAGGAATTGATTTCCCGATAGGAAAGCAAGGAATTCGCTCTGATGAAACATCCTCGTGACCTCGAAATTAAAATTACTGTTTACCTATATCAGTATAGAAATTTTTCTATGGCCCTGGTCGGGTCCAGATCGAAGGGTTTCAGACCGGTGATGAAACACGATTGTTTTATATACATCTCGATCTATATCCCAATGATTCTATTGTTAGATTTTATTTTTGAAATGTTTGGGTATTATAACTTCAGAGCTTACATTTTCCCATTTTCATATCACGTTCTTCTATGACAAATTGTCTAGGCTCTATTTGACTACTCCTCATTTATCGCGTGCTCTATCATGAGATTTTCTCTAATTCCTGGCATTGAATCTCTGTTTTATGATCGTGTACGGACGTTTATCACCCCAATGCATTCGAAATGTGTGCATCGTTTCGTATTAGATTAAACTATAGCTCGAGTCGGTTAATTTACCATTTCTGAACTACATGAAATGGAACTTCATGTCATTGGAATTGTGGATAATGTAATTATATTTCAGTGTAATTCTGATTTATTTCAGTGAATTGTTCATTTTAGTTCTGTTCAAGAACGTACAAGCAGAAAAATAATTCAACCAACTTTAGGTGTAAAAATTTTCAAATCTGGTTCAGGCCAAACTGGTCAATGTCCCATTCAAATTAAACAACCATTTTGAATTAATTAATGTTTATTGAAAATATAAATCCCATCGGAAGCCCATTTTAAATTTAGGCATTTAAAGCCCATTAAACAGATTCTGTTTAATGTCAATTGCTGTTAAGTTTAAATAAAATTAAACACAGGTTTGGAAATTATTAATACTTTAGGATAAAGCAAAAATCGAACAATGTCGAATGGAAAAAAGGCATAAAATTGAATTAATGAATAATTTCACAAATTTATTATACAAAATTAGATATGTATCTAAATCTCTAGGTTTATTCAAAATTTGTATATGTGCTGAATTAAAATAGATTTAAATTATTCGCTCGAATATAATGCTGCGAAATTATAATGTAGTAGGGATTATTTATTGAAAATTGAGAACACGAATAACGGAACACATTAACAATTATCGATTCATCGAAAACTGAACGTCAATCGTACTTCAATCACAGTAATAAAATCATAAAATAAATGAAAAATAGTAGCTGAAGCTATTATTATCAGTGCTTTTATTAAAATCATCTCTCGTGAAGTTTCGACTTTCGCGATCTTAATAATCCTAACGTGTAAATATACATTTTCTCTTTCTGTGGAATGTAATTTAAGAAAAAAATAAAGTATGATTTATCATAATAATTTAGTTGTCCAAAAAAAGTTGAGACAGCAAAATGATATTATGTTTTTTTACCAACAATAATTTCATTTTGACAACTAAAAGAGCTCCATAAAATTATTTTCTTACTTCAATTTTTTTTCTCATTGTCAGTGGAGAATAGACGGAAATCCCGAAAATTGGTATCGTGACATAATTCCCTTATTTTTACATATTTCAGGTTGCTTGGATCCACGTGGATCGACAGATGTTAGTTACTGTTCACAAACATGTGGTAGCCAAAATACCACGGTTCAGTGTCACCAATGACAATCACAAAACATGGCAACTGAACATTCGCAGTGTCGAACAACAAGACAGAGGGTATTACATGTGCCAAGTCAATACGGCACCGATGATTAGCCAAGTTGGATTTCTCCAAGTTGTAGGTTCGTAAGTTTTCTAGAATTGTTTTGAATCAACCTTTTTTCCTTAAAGCAAATGATTACCATAAAATTGCACAATAAGACTTCAGAACCCAAAGGTTCCAAATTTACAAAATTGCGGATCAAAGAAAGAATTAACTAATTGTTTTATAAAAAAAGGTTCGATGATATAGAGGTAAAATAGTGATTTTTACCAGTGTATAAATGCAATTTCTATCGTTCTTATTACAGTTCCACCCAATATATTGGATTCGCATTCAACCCAAAGCACAGTAGCCGTCCGAGAACATCAAAATGTTACTCTCACTTGTAAAGCTAACGGATTCCCAACACCAAAATTAATGTGGCGTCGAGAAGATGCAGAGGGTATTCTTGTGGATCGTCGAATGAAAGGTATGTGCTGTACTAAACAGTGATGACCAAATAGGATGAAATTACTATTTAAATCATCCATTTCGATGTACGCTAAGCTACCCGTCGTCGTTTCATGCTTTCAAATCGATTATCGAGTTGCGTTGCACTGTTTGCAATATTAGAGTGGATTACTCTGTAACTGCCAACAATCATAGGAGGGAAAAGGGAAGAAAGGAAATTAGGGTGTGGAGGGGCCAACCCCCTCTGTGCAGGAGGGGAAGAAGATAATGTGTGGAGCGATTATGTAACTTTTCACTTGAAAACAGGAGACAGAGAGATAATTTAATACCTAAAACATTTGAAAAGTCGCTTGTTTGCCTCATTTATTTGTGTCCTTTACTAAGTGAGGTAAATTTACATAATATGATGTAGCTATTTTTTTTGTCGTGAACGAAGGATGATAAAGTCTTGTGGTATAATTTTATTAAACATGATTGCATGCTTGATATGTGCTGATGCAAACACTAGATAAGCCGAGATTTATATGAAAAAGTAATCCCAGTAAAATTGCAACAAAATGAACGGAAAAGGGACTAAAAGATAGGGAGGGAAAAGGGGGATTAAGGCAAATTACTCTATTTTGAGCTTCTTAAATATTGTAGAGATTAATCAACTCCACTCTCATATCGTATAAGCCCTGAGCCTATGCGCTACTTCCTTAGCTGCAGACCAGAAATTATGCGCACACACGGTCCTGCATCCATGAAATATGCACAGACAACAAACATTATGCGGTCTTCTTTCTAGAATCTTTATTTTAATAAAAAATAATTTAATAACTTAAATCACCTTAAGAAATTATCGATGATTCTTTTCCAGTTTTTAAATAGTTCCAGATTCACTTGAAAGTTACAAGCTATAGATCCAAGTTTGTTGTATATCTCGCCGGCAACCAAGTTCCCTTCTCGGAAAACTTTCGAGATAAAGTCTGCGACTTTCATCAGAAATTTATAAAAGTTTACAATATGCTTTAACTTTAGTTAAAACTACTGTTCTTAAAAAAGCATTTTCTTTGATTAACTTTATAAAACTTACAAAGCAATTTTCATTACGTAAAATTCATTTATCTATTCGTAAAGAAATCGTACTTTCATAAAAAGAAAAACTTTTCCAGGAACTTGACATTTAAATATTTTAATTTCAACCTTATTTTCAACAAATAGAATCACTAGATCTATTTTACATTTTTCAAAATTTAGTTTTACCGCCCTGTTGATGATAATTCTATTTTTTCACTAATTTCTAATTATACTACTATTATAATTAATTGTTTATGGAATTACGATGAATTAGTTCTTATCTCCGCAATTTTTTCATCTCAAAGTACATATCGATTCCATTCGAGGGCATCTTTTTCTACAAGAGACAATTCTTAGTCAGTGGACTGCTGCTTCGGTACTTAATTACTGAGAAGACTAATTATTCAGACACTCGATAGCGTTCGTAGCTGGTACGGAGTCGTTCTATAAAAAGAGCAATTCAGAGAAATGTTTTCAGACAAAGTATTCTCCTCGGTTGGCACCGTGGAAGTATATAAGGAAGAAGAGGAATTTCAGTCTGACGTCTACCTCACTCAAACGAGAGTAATTATTCACGACGCGCTTAAAATTTACGTGTTGAGTATGCGCTTAGGACAGCTCTATAACTATGTAACGTATTTTTTATAAAAGTTGTTGTACAAGCGATATTTTTCTATTTAAATTAACAGAGTAGAAAATTAAACGTGGCGACCTTCTATAATGTCCTGTAATTAAGAGTAGGTGGAACAAAATGTACCTAAATTATCCTGAAGTTACACACCTATACAATTAAAGTAACTCAGTGGTTTTGATTTTTGAATATTTGACTGTTTCAGAATATTTTATAACAATGAAAACTAGCAGACCGATTATTTTGTTTTTCTTTTTACAACTTCAAGTCATTCCAAAGCCAATCAGATTTGAAACTATAATCTATGCGAGATTTTTGAGACATTTCGTGACACCACTTTTTACATTCTCATCAGAGAATGTATTATTTAAGATAGGAAGAATGTGAAATATTCCTTTTCAAACGAAAACTCCATTATGATTAATTATTAGCTAGTCTCACCAATAATGTGACTTTCGTTTTCAATTATAAAGACCTGAATTTGAAAGGCTGTTTGAATTAGTTCTCTTTTTGTTCGATCTAACTTAAAATTGCTCACTTTGTATAGCATATCCTATCAACCAAAGGTGGCATCGGATGTCGGCGAAACGTGCAGCTGTCTCTGAATTTGTATTACACATTCCTCTAATACTCTAGTGCACGTGTGACGAGAGGTGGCTTTACATCAGCAGGCTTCATTAAGACAGTTCGTATGTTAGGTGAAGTACTAATTTCTCGTGCACTGGAAAAGAGGAACAACCAATTTGTGTGAATTATTATTATATATGCAGAAATTAGTTAAAGAGAGGATGATAATAATATTTAAAAAAAAACTAGTTTCAACCAAATGTGTAACTTTCAAGCGAGATTACCAATACGTCATCCATTTTATGAAAAGGGTTTTCTATAATTTGACATAAAGCCGCTTTCAATCTTCTCAGCGAAAAGACAGCACTTTTTTATGGCTTCCAATAACAGCAAGCATAAAATCAGGTGTGGTTATTTCTGTAGGTTTTCAATTGAAAAACAATCGTAAATTCCAGAAGTATAATGTTTATATTTGCTATAATATTGTGCAAAAGGCATGTAAGCAAGTATATAAATAAGAATCATAACTTAATTTAATTTCTTCGTCACTTCTCTAGTAATTTATAATCCTGCACAATAAACTAAAAGATCAGACTAAGGATATGACTACTTTCGAAAGATTTAGAAGCTTAAATTAATTGCCACGAAAGTTCGACCAAATCCAGTTTCGTAGACAACTTGAGAGAGCAAATAGAAACAAAGCAAGGTAAAATATTTTAATATAGTAGATATCGTAATGTATATTGGTCACTAACTGTGGAAGTAAAATGTCGGCAGTCATTGTGAACAAAAAGTGGCAATAACCTTCACCATTTGCACCTCGTCCTTATCTTCTACTGATATATTTGATTAGTCTACCCAGCGTGTGCCGCAATTAAGATAGTAGTCTAAATTTATTACATAGGATCCTCTCCAGTAGCTTTACGAATTAACAGGAAACAGGAAACGCGAAACGATAAATACCATTGACCTGCATATACATAAATTATAAATGACATGAAGTTATAAAACCTAATTAAGCATCAACCAACGTGTTTTTTTTTTTATTATACTAACAATTATGATCCGCGCGCTCTGCGAACGATTAATTTCTCATTTTTGCTCACCTTTTGCAAGTAGAAAAAATAATTGAGAATTTTTAATTCTTGAAATATAAAATCTTGTAATTCTGAGTCTAATTTCAGGAATCTCCATAAATTTCATAAAATTCCTTAAAATTCCTTTATTATCCTTCAAAATTTGGTGAAATCCCTTTAAATTTCGTAAATTCACTTGATATTTCTTAAAATTACTCAAAGTCCCATGAAATCTGATTAAATATTTAAAATCTTAAAAGTTCTTAAAATTACTAAAATATAAAATAACGTAAAATCCTTTAAAATCCTTTAAAATCATTTAAAATTCCATGAACTGTCATGAAATATCTCTTAAAATTCCTGACAATCCTATGAAACCTTGGAAAATACCTTTAAAGTCCTCAAAATAAGTTAATATCCCGTTAAATATCTTAAAAGTCTTTAAAATTACTTAAAACCCCATTCAAATCTCTTCAAAATACTCAAAATTCCATGGAATTTCTTTAAATGCTTTAAAATTCTTGAAAATCCAATGAAGTCTCGTATATGCCTTAAAATACCTTAAGTCATTAAAATAACCTAATATCCTATGAAATATCGTTCAATCTCTGAAAATAATTTAAAATTTCATGCAATTTTGTAAAATCCTTTAAAATTTCATAAAATTCCTCGAAATACCGTGAAATCACTTAATATTTCTAAAATCTCAATAAATTTCGTAAAACCCTTTTAAATTCCTTAACATTATTCAAGATTCCATGAAATGCTTGAATATTTTTATTCTTTTATCACTAGACAAGATTATTGAGAAACTTTATTGTAATTTGAGCCCAAATCTTATGTAATTTCCCATATAGTATCTCACATCATATATATATAGTTAGTTTTCCATATAATTTCCCATCTTCCATTTTTTTCAGCGGTTCCCAGAATTTTTAAATATTACCATTTTAGACATTAAAATAAAATTAGGAGATGGAAAACTATATGGGAAAGTATTATACATAGGAGGAAAAAGTTTTCTACATAGTTTTTCATATAGTTTAACATATACTTTCCTATATAGTTTCCTACACGAGATTTTACAATAGGGATTGGCGGAATTTTTAAACTCATCTACTAATGCCTAGCACTGCTTTTATATACATATAAGAAAATCCAAAATCAGGGAACTGTGTAATGTTTGGCGTCAGAAGGCAAATGCTATCTCGTCCGTTCACGACGTTCCAGATGTTCATGACATTCGTGACGTTGTCGAGTTGGACGAACATCCCAACCGCATCGTTGAACAGGAAAACATTGTGGTTTACTGCAGCACACCCTGCACTCTCCTATCGCGTGATGTTCGTTATCACTGTAACGCCCACAGTGTAACTGCAGATCATGTGATCATTCATGAAAAAAGTGATTTATACACATCAAAGAAAGAGATCTTCTAAATATAGAAAAAGCACTTTGTTGAAAACAGTGACATCAGTCGCGCTTTTCTCCAACGTTAGGAATTCCGCGAGATATATAAATAATTTACTAAAAAATAATGGATATTTTTGTAATTTTTGTCTTTGTCATAGAGAGCAAGAAATGTAACTTCATTTGACAATACAGTTTTCGAGTATCGTATACACAAACAAGGCAAGTTTGTGTATACGATATGCCATTCTTACAGAGTCGTCGCTGAATACGTTTGCGAAGAACGAAGTTTGCTCTAATCTCGTTGGTCCCGCATTATATCCCACCAGGTCGCTACGTACGGCTTATTGCAGTAGAGTCAGAGTTGAAAAACTTTAGCGTCGAGTTGAAACGACCAGCTTTAGTAGCGAGCGAATAGTCATGCCTGACTACCGACTATAGACAACTTCATCACCCTCACCCCTTCGCAATAAAACTATCATGATTTTCATGTTCAGGGGTATTGAAAAATCAGTAAATTGTCAACTATTCTTGTAAACTAGAATCAACTTCCTCTTCTCGGTAAAAATGCAACTAATTTGTATGATTTTATTCTTACTCTTACTTTCTAAATTGAATTTTTGGACTTTGTAACTGATACCTGATAACTGATACTTTAATTGAATTTTAATTATTATACAGAGTTCCCCACTTTAAAATTAAAAGCATTTTTAAGACAATTTAAGAGAGTTTAGGTTCGTATATTATATTTTCCTCTTAGACAAAATCCTAACTTGCCTGCTTGCTGAGAGCTTTCAAAATTAAAGCACAACATAAAGTACACTTTATCTCTTTTTTTTTTTCTTCCCGGGACTCGGTAACAAACTCGTCTATTTAATTCCAGTAAAGATTCTCTGGAGTACGTACGAAAATGCTGGAATTAAAATAAGGAAATGCTTCAAGAACCTGAAAACTGCAACTCTCTTTGATATGAGTATTCTAAATATCATTTGAAGATGTTTACCGTTTTAATTGGATCACTTTCGAAATGTCATTTGCAGCGTCTGCTCCAGTTCTTCTAACTGCTTTGCTCAGCTTCTTGGGTTCTTGAAACCGAGCCTGCAGATGATAATAATTTTAATTTCGTGAAATTTAGCAACGGCACTCGAGTAACGTACGTAGCCAATTGAAAAAGCTCTTAAACTTTTCATGCTTGTAAATTTAGTTACACCAGTTATGGCAGTTCAAAAGTTTCATTTCAAGTTGTACCAAAAAGATTTGAAGATACGCCTGATACTAAAGCAAAGATTTCATACTTTATATGTTAAACACCTTTTTATAAACTGTCCATTTATAGTCGCTAAGTTTATTATCAATAAAAGCAACGAAACACTCAAATAGTTATGTCGGGGGTCATTGTCTATAGAAATATTCATGAGAAATGTGTGTAATAAAATAATGGCAAGGATAATATCATAGGAAATGGAATACCAATGAGTTTCGTTTCCTCTGTTACTAAAATTAAGATTTACCATACATTTTTATATATATTTCATATAGATTAAATATTTACATGTATATTGGATTTACATACTGCAGGCATGAACTCTTAAATTAGAAGCAAGGAGAATTTCCATTTACAGTGTACGTGAAATTTCATGAAAATTCCAATACAAATTCTCGATGGAATTTTTACGAGATTTATTTTTTATTGACACAGCACGGAATATTTTCTGTAATCAAGCTTACGTATATTGGTTTTTCTTATATTAATTTTCAAACATTTTTCAAATTGCAGTGAAACTTTAATTGAAAAAAGTTGCTTTCTACAGCCTTACTACTTATTTTATTTATTTATTTTATTTTTTAAGTGAAGTGTTTTCTTTTATAGGCACACCTAAATTAACGTGGAAACAATATTTGGGGTTGAACACTGACATTGCCAACTTACCCTAAAACATTTGATGCGTCAAACAAGACGAATGTCTAATTATGTTTCTGACAAACGCCCGACTTAACCGCACTTATGTGCACACGTGAACAAACATGCGTTTATACATGTGTATAAGCTTCACCGAGAAATGTGCCTCGCTCATCTCTCTACCCCTCGATAAACGTGCGGTATCATGAATGTGGAGTACGAAACGGAAATCGCAATGAACATAACGAGCATCGAAACCCAACTTTCTATATACATATATATATAATTATATATATACATAGATATGTTCGGTATCATTTTCTAATGAACTATTGAAACCCAGTACGGATTTTGTGTTTGATATGTCGGGTATTGAAACTCATAACTATTTTTTGTTGACGTAATACAACAGTTTTCCTATACTGATACAAAAATATGCTTGTTATATATTAAGACTGAACTTGAAATTTTCCTGCCTTTCAGAAAAAATTCCTCTCTGGCATTCAAAATTAAATAAATGAAAAATGACTTTTAATACAAATTATTAATAAAATTTTATTATACTTTATTCATAAAGCGAAGAAAGAAACCAGTTCTAATTAAATTGCACTGAAGTTTCAGACGTCTTTTCTGACGAATTTTTTTGTTTCCATTTTCTTGTTTATAATGTCCAAGAAATAGACACCGAGATACAGAAACCGTTTTTTTTATTTACTGATGCCATTTTAGAGTAAACAAAAAAAAAATTTTTATAAATTAAAATTAAAACACCAGTTAAGACTGAAAAACAAGAAACAATTTTTTAAAAAAACAAAGGATTTTACACAATTTTAAATCAAAGGATTTTAAAATCAGAAGTATGCAAAATAAATTAGACTTTTTAATTTTTGAATTATAAGAACTTGTGATTCCTTGTCTAATTTCAGGAACCTCAATAAGTTTCATAAAATTCCTTTAAATTTCGTAAAATCTTTTAAAATTACTCAATATCCCATGAATCTCATTAAATTCCTGAAAATCCCATGAAATTCCTTCACATTATTCAAAATCTCATGAAATCTCATTAAATCGCTTAAAATATCTAAAAATCCAATGAAATGTCGTAAAATCCCTTGAAATCCTTTAAAAGTTCATCACATTACATATTTATAATAAAATTCCACAAAATATCATTAAATCCTTTAAAATTACTTAAAATTCCATGAAATCTAGTTAAATACTTTTAAATTCCAATGAAATCTCGCCAAATCGTTTTAAATTTCTTTAGATTCAATGAAATCGCGGTAAATATGGTAAAATCCCTGAAAATTTCTAAAAATCACAATAAATTTCATACAACTAAAATAATCTCAAGATTGTTTTTAAATTCGGCAAATTGAAAACAAAAAATCGTCCGAAGAGACGTCTGAAACTTCAGTCCAATATTTTAAAAAATTTCAAAATATTTTGTGAGATTTTTTATTTCAAGAGTTTTTTTTAGAGATTTTAATGCACTTTAGGGAATTTTAAAGAATTTCACGAGATTTTTATAAATTGCAAACGATTTTGTAAAATAATTGTAAAGGATTTCATGGAATTTTAAGGTGTTTAAAGATGTTTTTAGGTTGCCAATAATTTTAAGAAATTTTTGTGCATTTTAAGAGATTCTGAAAATGTTTTATAGAATTTGGAAGAATTACAGGAAATTTTAAAAGATTTTTAGGAATTTTAAAAGATTTTGAAGTTTTTCTTGGAATTTAAAGTATTTCAAAGGATTCTGAGGAATTTTAAAAAGATTCGTGAAAATTGAAGGGATCTCATGAAATATTAACAGATTTGAAGGGATTTAGTGGAATTTTAAGATGTTTCTAGAAATTTTAAGAAATTCAATGAATTTTCAGAGCTCTATTCAAAAGTTGTTGTAAATTCGAGAGATTTTTACGAATGTTAAATGTTGTGAAGTGGTTTTAAATTTCAAAAGATTTAAAGTGATATTATACGAAATTTTAGAAAAAATTTCAATTGTATTATTATTATTGAAAATTTATACGTATTTTTAAAACTTTTCTGTCAGGGAAATTTGTCTGAAAATCAGGGAAATTAAAAAATTGAATCAGTCACTATTAACGAGTAACTAGAATTAAATTCCTTTGAAATTTTTTTCATTCTTAAAAATGTTTTGAAAATCCCTTAAATCTTTTGAAATATCCTGAATTTCAATGAAATCTATTGATTTTCTTGTAATCTCGTAAAATTCTTGAAAATCTCTAAAAGCTATTGAAACTCTTAGTACAATGCGTTAAAATATTAACATATTGTTAATATTTGTTATTTCTCAAATGAGTATTTCATAAAATTGTATGAAATTCAGTTTAAATGTTGAAAGAAAAAAATCAGAAAATCCTGTCGAGATTGAATAAGTATCCATGCGTTAATATACTAATTGTGGGAAACTTGTTGGTAATTAAAAGTTGTCCTTTAGTCTCGTCACTACAACAATAAGCAGACAGACATTATCGTACTATTATAAACTCGATTTTAACTTGACGTAATGCACGTGAGTGTCCAAAGTTAAGCTAAGTACCAGTTTACTGTCTAGTACATGGGAACACCTCTAGAATACTATACACTTATCAAACTTCCACATCTGGAACTTTCTCATTTTCAAAATCATTTAAATATCATCTAAAGAAACGATAAACGTAATTTAAAAATATAAGAATAATTTAATAATTTAAAATTATAAGAATGCCAGAAAAAAGTGAAAAAGAAAAAATGCAGTCGTTTTTGTAATTTTTGAATTCTGTAAAAGTAATCTGAGAAAAAGTAAGTCAGATCCGATTTCTATTATTGGAAATTTATAGTTTTGGAATTTGGCACTGCATTTCATTAAATTTTCATTAAAGACGAAGAAGTTTTGAGAGGAGAAACTTATCTAAGACGGCACATTGAAATATCTTTCATCGTTTCGCAATGAGGACTCGAGAATGATTGAAAGTAACTATCCACCGTAGACATTCAATTCCGGCGAGACGAACATTTTCGTAGATATTTGCTTGCAGGCGATTCGTACCCTTGATAGCCCGGCAATAATACGGTAACGAGCTTTTGATCGTAGACGTATCGGTTTTCAATAAACTCGCGTGCCCGATCACATTTCCTTTCGTCTCGTATATTAATGTATAGGAATGTTGCGGATTTTTGTCATATTTCTCATCACTGGATCGATCAGTATATTTATATTAATATATTTATATTTATATTAATATATTTATATTTATATTAATATATATCCTCCAAATTACTTTCAATTTCTCGAATATTTATTCGTTTCATATTAATCATCAATTCTAATTAGAAAATTCATTCAACTAAACTTATTTCTGCTAACCAAACAATATTTCTCTATTATTAGTTTTCAATTGTTCCATTTTTTCTCTCCGTGGGGAACGTTCTAAAAAGATCTTAAATACTCCTTATAGTAGTAGTAAATGTACCTGCTCCATCTTTCTCTCTATTTCTCCTTTTCCCCCGTCTTCTCTTTCACCATTTTATGGGCTCCCGTGCTTTCCGAACGCACATTACAATCGTTCTTGCTTGCTTTCGAGTCTGCAGCACGAGCACCGGAAGTTCTGCCGTAAATTGTCCGCTGAAGTTGATGCAACGTAGTGCACGAAGTCGATTTATATTTGAAGTAACTTCTCCATATAATGCTTTTAAAATAGCGATCATGCAATCCTGTAATAAGAATGTTTGCCATTTCGCTGTCGATTTAAACTTCCCGAATAATAAGATTCCATCCTTGTGATTAATAACACGAATTCATTCATATATGCCAATAAAATATATTTTCTATATAATTACTAAATACTTTTACGGAAACTAATAATACTAATAATAAACTAATAATACTAACTTTTACTATGACACAATTTTGAGTTTTTATATGAAGGATATTTTTTCTAATACAGATCTCACTATTTTTGGATGGACCTTCAAGTAAAATGCTAGGATCGCAGCTTACATAGTTTTTTTTTATAGGCGTGTTGAAAGAAACGCCTGATCCGCAGCGCAAAGGTTTCGCCTACCAAGAAACTCTTAAAATGAGTAAAATTTTATGACGGGGAGAGAAAAAGTTAGGGTTGAACTCCTTAAATTAGTGTTAAGTCCCTTCAAGCAAAATATCATAAAAAATTTTCACGAGATCATTTCATTAGAGAAATTCGATACTTTTTAAGATTTATTATTTGTGCGAAATAAAATTCTGCAGGAAATTAGAAACGCAAAACTTTAAAGTTGTTTTTTTTTTTAAATGCTATATGCCGAAATTTTTTCTTATCAACTATCTCATTCCTTATCTAAATTCTTATCAAAGAAAACGTTGAACTTTCAGGTGATCAATATACAGATCTGCCATTCCATAAAAAGATATCCTAATTTTAATTTAATGCTGAAAGCACAGAGGATTGAACGTTAAATTTGTAACACAATTATACTTTTCGTGTAATATGTGTATCTATAAAAGGATAAAACTTTATGAATTCATTAAATTAATTTCATTTGTTGTTTCAATTTAATTACAGTAAAACATTCCTGATTAAAATGAAATGGCTCGAAAATTCCGAATGTGGGCAGCTTATTTGTGAAATTTCGATCCATTTGTCCGATTATGCCGAATTGTACATGTACCTTCGTATAACATGCAAATGCAGAAATGCTTGTAGAATTGGCAGTGTATTATACACACATATTTGCACTCTCCAGCGGGCTCAATTAATTTCTGTTGGTTTTCAGTGCCAGTGTACGACGGTGAACAGCTGAACTTCACTAAAATTACGCGAGCCGAGATGGGAGCTTACCTTTGCATCGCTACCAATGGTGTTCCCCCAACAGTCAGCAAGAGGATCACAGTAGACGTTGAATGTGAGTAATACTTATTAAATCGCATTCCACAACTTGCCATACATATATTAATTTATTTATCCCGTGCGAACAAGAACTTTGCAACGCATTAAAATAAAATATTCAGCTTTTGAAATTCTCTTCAGCAAAGTAGAAATAATTGCAGAGTTTTAAAAATAAAAAGTGAAGTTTCAAATTTCGTTGCTGTGAAATTGAGCAAATGAAATGTTTTTAAATTGCTTTAAAATCGAAAAACCAGTTTATCAATATTCTATTTCACGGGTGCGATTCGTTTCTGTTACTTTTTTTGGAAATTCTTTAAAACCCTTTGAAATACTTGAAAATCTTCTAAAATCTGTTAAATTATTTATAATACCCATATAATGTGACTAAAATAATATAGTTAGTGAACAAACTGACACAAGTACAAATAAACTGTCAGGGTAACTCATCAACACTCACGCGAGACAAAAACACGCGACATGACAAGCGGAAACACAGGAGCTTTAATGTGAACAAACCATAGTGCTTTATTATTATTAATAACAATAATTTGTTATTATTTGCTTTAAATATAAAATGACTTTCTTTATCTCAAACCAGAAATGAAAATATTTCCAAATGTCCCAATTCATCGCGAATTGGTAAATACATGTTAAATAATTGTTTACCAAACCCCCTTTTCTGTTTCTTATCTAAAAATCTAAATCCACTCTAAATCCAACTCTCTTTTTTCAAACCCCTTCTCCAATTCTATTTTACAAACTACTTTTCCAAACGTCTTTTTCAAATACCTACTCCACCTTCTTCTTTAAAAACTAGCAATTTATAAAAACTATTTAATTTAAAACTATATTTAATTTAAAACTATATATTTAATTAAAACTATAGCAATTTATAAAAACTATCAATTTCTTGTTTTTGCTCACCTTTTTATGGTAGAAAAAATAATTTAGAATTTTTAATTCTTGAAATATAAAATTTTGTAATTCTTTATCTAATTTCAGGAATCTCCATAAGTCTCATAAAATTCCTGAAAATGACTTTATTATCTTTCTAAATTTCGTGAAATTCCTTCAATTTTCACGTAAATTCAATTGATATTCCTTAAAATTACTCAAAGACCCATCAAATCTGATTAAATCTGTTAAAATTTCTAAAAATCCACTGAAATTTTGTAAACTCCCTTGAATTCCTTAAAAGTCCTTAAAATTACTAAATATCCCATAAAATATCGTAAAATCCTTTAAAATTATTTAAAATCTCATGAAATGACATGAAATCTCTTAAAATTCCTGAAAATCCAATGAAATCGCGTAAATCCTTTGAAATCCCTTAAGTCGTTAAAATAACTTAATATCCTATGATATATCGTTAAATCTCTGAAGATTATTTAAAATTTTATGCAATTTCGAAAATAATCTGAAAGATAGTTTTCAAATTCGGTATATTCACACAATTCGCCCAGTTTCTAAACCAATCAGGTTTTCGACAACAATGTGTTCGATATATTGGTAACATCTCTTTTTTAAGATAGGATTTATGGACGGGATGTTGAGTAAAAGAAATATTACTGTGCTTTATGCAATTATCTCTCCAGGATATCTGGGGATGTAAAATCATTTTTAAAATTTGTTTTTGAATTCCTAAGGGGAAAGAAACTTAATTCGTTATCGTTCTGTATATACTCACCTCTATGCCGACACGCATACAGTATATACTGTATATAGTGGTTGGAAGCATACGAAGTGACACGAACGAATGGAACGCATAAAAGGGAAAAATGACCAGGGCCGTTGGGGCGCTTGTGCGGCTCTCTGTATTTCCCTGGGGTTTTCCTGCGCAATACATGCAACGCCAATCTACCACTATCAAGCCGTGTACACACACTGGAGGAATGAAATTTAAACAATACAGCGGCTTGCTATCAAAGAGGGAGTCCAGTTTTTCCTTTTTTCCTCAACGGCACTTCTCGGTCGTCTGCAGGGAGTGGACAATTCCTTCCCGATCTTTTCCGTTCGCCCGGTTTATAAATCGTTTTCTACCTTTCCATCGCACGGGAGTAAAAAGTGAAGTCACTCGTTCGATTGTCATGCTATGAATTATAATCCTTATCCTATGGGAGCTTCGTAAATTTATTTTGTAGGCAACGTTTCCTACAAAAATTCCTAAGAATCTTCACGAGTCTATGTATTATATAGTTAGGACCTGATTCGTCCCTCATTAGTGCCTAAATTTTGGCGCTATCTAGAAAGCCCCAACTGGGACAATTTGCTGCTTAAATCACCAATCACAATGTTGATCAATGTAAAATTCTTTCGTTATTTCCGGTGGATAAACGGGCAGCACTTTCTTCCTCCACACTATAATAATCCCTTTATAGATCTATATCAACACGATGGCATGCGGCAGGCTTGCCGCAAATCCGCAGATTACCGCATACTGACCCCTAATTAACGCATACTTCTCTCAATTCTCCTCCACTGGGTCAGTTTCATCACCCCTCTTGCTCTCACCCTCTCACACCCTTGCACACCAACCCTGCAACTATTAACTGTTGCCGAAATAAATGCAGATAAACAAGATTCAAGTTAGCAACCCTCCGGATTACGATGTAAATTCCCAGGCAAGGATTAATTTAACGAGGAACATTTGTTAGCAGTATTTCCAATATAGATTTGTATGCATCAAAGCGATGATGGACAGATTAATTTCCAATCAATAATTTCGAATTGGTACATCAATGTTTCATATATGAAACAATATATATATTTCTCATATTATCCACCTCTAATTTTTACTATTGGTAATTATTATTATTAATAACTAATATTATCAGTCGCCTGCTACGCGTGCGTTTCACTTTTTGTTTTATAGGGCACAGTAACTTTTAATACAAGTTTAAAATACGATTTTAAAGAATTTATAAAAATTCCAAGGGATTACAGTATTTTTTGTGAGTTTTAAAATATTTTGAATAATTTTGGGTTATGACAATGGATTCTAATAAATTTTTATCGATTTCGAGAGATTAATAAATAGAAATCTTATCTTGAAATCCCTTGACATTTTTTTAATCACTGAAATCTACTCAAATCCCGATGTCTGGCCAAACGCTACTTTTTCCACTTAAATGGCTATTCTTTTCTGGATTCGAACTTAAAAAATTAAATCTATATCAATATTTTTAGTTCTACCCCAAAAGTGATTTCGTTGCACGTATATATATTCTCCCTCAAAATAGCCGGAGTGAAATCTGCAAAAGCGAAACATAAATAATCAAGTTGGTCCATTTTTACGGGTATTTCCTCGTATCTAAATAAAGATTGATCGAGTTTTCGATATTAATAATAAATGCAATACCTCTGATTTCAAATATCCTTTAAGTTAAGCATTTCGAGTGCTATTGACTTCTACAATAAAATATATAACAATTACTCTCTCATATTGGCAGATTTACAATATGTACGATTTTAATAGCTCAAAATTAATGCATGATTTTTAAAAAATACTTTTTTAGGGCCTAAAATGTTTTAAATTTTAAAATGTTTGTATATGTTTTAATGTTATATTATCATAAAACGTTTTAAGTCCAGATTTCTTTCTGTTTCAAGTTTCACCAATGATCTGGGTGCCAAATCAACTGGTGGGAGCACCCGTTGGAACAAATGTAACGATCGACTGTAACACAGAGGCATATCCAAGAGCAATCAGCTATTGGATGTTCAATAGCACGATGGTCCTTACTAACGAAAAATATACAACCGATATCGAGGAAAACAGTTACAGAACCGAGATGAAGCTCACCATACGAAATTTGCAAAACGGAGACTTTGGCAACTATCGATGCATCAGCAAAAACTCCCTCGGCGAAACCGAAGGTTCCATTCGACTTTACTGTAAGCATTTCGCTGTAAATCCCGTATTTAGTGGAATTTATCATTCATCTTTTTGTTATGATATACATATATACAGTTTATAATCAGAGGAAATTTAATTCGTATTCTTCTTTGAAAATTTAGAGAGTTTTTGGTTTCAAACGACAGCTTTTTACAAAACTCTACTATTACTGTACCGGTTTCAAAGGAAAAGATTTGTTTACAGTAAATTCTCGTTTCAGCAATACAGAAGCCTTCAGCACCTCCAAAGGCTACGGAAATCAAAAGCAGTGCCAACAAAGAAGGTGAGGTTCGTTTTCCTGCTAGCTTAAGCTTTCCTCCTCGTTAAAACTAATTTCAACGTCAACGAAAATCGATTCCCTTAGCGAGGCAGCTTCTAGGCAATTTTTTAATCCTGAAACATATTGACGCGTTTTCCAGAACACCGTTTCCTAAATCATTCATTTTCCTTATATATTATATATATATATAAGTTTCCTCCTCCTTTGACTCTCGTTTTATGGCGAAATAGTATCATTAATGTCTGCTAGAGATTGGTTTCATTGGTTTCATTCTCAATTCATTAGCAATCCTGATTAAATAGTAAATTATTTTATTTTAATTCTCCTACTTCCTGCAGTACTTTTTATCTGATGCATGTTTCGTTTTAAAAACGAAACACAATCACAGCAGTTAAGCTTTTATTTTTCTATTCCGTTAAACAAACCCGATGATAAATTTTGAATGCGAAATTCCGCCCTTCCTGAGTATAATATGGCACAGGAAGTCCCTCCTTTTCCCTTCGTTGACGATAGCGAAACCCCACTTCTGTCGCGTTTTATTAATGAATAGTTCATTTGCATGTAATATATGAAGTTGAGTTCTGATACATTCTCAAATTATAAAGCACTTACCTATAAATCAAATACTCCAACAAACATTTTCCACACTATGTCATTTTCATTTTTTCACTTGAAGTGTATTATTATGTTAAGAAACATTGCTCTTATTAATTTATTTTTACAACTGTGTATTATTATTCTACAGTAATGTAAAATGTATATAAAAGCCACTGAATTGAAGTTACTGGGCGCGAAGCTTGTGATTTAAAAGAAAATCAATCTTGATACGGGCCGGTAATTAATGGTTTCTTTTAAATCACGATAATTCACTATGAATAATATTTATCATCTTGTATAATCCCTTTAAGGTTGATTAACCTCAGCATAGTTCAGAAATGTATGTATATCTGCAAAAATTATTACTCACGTGATAAAATTTTCCGTAAGACAGTTTTATATATATATATATATATATATATATATATATATATATATATATATATATAACGGAACAACAACTGTAATAATTTATCATTAATGGCGAAATAGAGGCGCGAAGAAAATGTTTTAAGAGGTTCGGTTCTCGCCGACGTGTCAGATCGAAACTCAATTCTTTATGCAAAAGCTTTTTATATCATAATGAAGTAGCTTGGGTGCTTTTACACTTGGCTATATAATAACACCCATACCATGACTTGTTGAAGGCTCTGTAAAAAATTCAGGTGAAAAACTCCTTAAAAACCGCTCTTTGGCAACTTTAAAGAGTGTAACTAGATAAAAAACGACTTGGCCCAAGTAAAATTTCTACTCAGAATAAAAGACAGAAAAATGATTAAAAAAATCTATTTCAAAAATGTTTATAGTGACAAATTCCTTGATTCATTTAGTTGTGCTATATTTCGATGAATGCATTTGCCTATTGTGAGATTGCTTTAATTTCATTCCAGATTTTAATTTAAAATTACGACATTACATCGTCACGCTTTAATAGGTGGCCTAATTAAGTGCATTTAAAATTCAATTACGACCGGATGCGGTCTGTAAGAGAGATGGAATGACACGAGATTGCATTGTAGACCGAGAATATTTCTACAGAGTATTGCGCATACACGTTGTGTTATGCTATCAGTGAAAATGAATTTCTGAAGAGATATTCTTATTATTCATGTGCTCTTGTATATTCTTTCAAGCGCTGTCAATCAAAATTTAGATACTTATGCATATAAATGTAAAATTACAATTAATGTGATTTTCCGCTATAAATATTTTTAAAAATCGTCTGGAAAAGAGACACTTTTATTTCATGCAACTTTCTCATTATTGATTCTTATTTGAACTGATTAACTGATTAGTGTGCTTGAAAACATAAATTGGCAGAACTTCCGCGCATTTGCATAACACCGCAGATAGACAATATAGACATGCCGGACAAGATTAGCCCATGGAGACTCGGATGTTTAATAATTATGAGTCCTATACACCCTGCAGACACCCATCGATCGTATAGACCTAATTAATTACCATCAGCCAAGGCTCGAAGATAGTAAATCCTGACGTTTATTACTCGTATTATGTTCCTCATCAACAATATCAAGCTAGTCATTTTGAGAAAGACTTATTGGGTTGAAGTTTTAGACAATAATTTTTATTATATTTTTTATTTTTTTTTTGCATTTTTTGGATTAAGAATATCAAAAAAGTTCCCAAAATCATTTTATGTTTATTTATTTACTAGTATAGAAATTTATCCGGTGTTGCCCAGGTTTTTAAGAAATTTCAAGGGATTTTATAAAGATAAGTGATTTTTCATTTTAGGGAATTTCAAGACAAGGATATTTAAAAGAATTCAAAACAGTTTAAGAATTTTCAAGAGTTTTCACAAGATTTCAAGGGATTTTTATAAAAGTTTGAAAGAGTTATGAAAAGAATTTTCTATAGATTTCTATAGATTTCACAAGGTTACAAGACTTTCACAGGATTTAAAGGATTTTATCAAATTTTAAGTGACTTTAAGGAATTTCAAGAGATTTTAGTGATTAAATTAATTTTAGTGATTTTTAGATTTTAGATTTTAGATTTAGATTTTTATACTTTAGATTTTCTTACAATATTTTTAATTCCTTACAATCACTTAAGTGATTGTAAGGAATTTCAATGGATTTCAAAAGAATTCAAGAGACTTTAAAAATTTTCAAAAGATTTCAAAACATTTTAAGTGATTTTAAGAACGTTTAAGGAATTTGTTCTAATGTGGAGTAAATCAAGTGAAATCCTGAGCAAGAAATCCTAGTTCGTTTCTATCCAGATACTGGAAAGGAAAAACTATTCTCGTATTGAATAAGGAAATTTCATTGATTACTAGTCAAGGAAATAATATTACTGTTCAAGAAATTTTAGTTAGGCTCTAATTAGGCACTACCTAGTTCCTCTAGTTTAGTTTTTCCCCATTAAAGGGAAGGTAAGGAATTTCAATGGATTTCAAAAGAATTCATGAGATTTTAAAAATTTTCAAGAGATTTCAAAACATTTTAAGTGGTTTTAAGAAAGTGTAAGGAATTTATTATAATGTGGAGTAAATCAAGTGAAATCCCATAAAATCCCCTAAAACTTGAAATTCTTTAAAAACTTTTAAATCTTCTGTAAAAGTCTTAAAATTGTTTAAAATACATGAAAATTCCTTGAAGTTCATTAAAATCTCTTGAAATACCTTGAAATCTCTTGAAATATCTTGAAATCTCTTTAAAATCCTTAAAATTCGTTAAAATCAGTTAAAATGTCTTGAAATTTTTCTGAAATTTTTGAAAAAAAATCTGTGAATAACTCTTTACAACTCTTTTAAAAATCCCTTTAAATTCTTAAAATCAATCAAAATCTCTCAGCATCCCTTGAAATTCCTTAAAATTACCATAAATCTCTTGAAATCCTTTTATAATTTTTGAAATCTTATAAAATCTCTTGAAATTCCTTAAAATTATTTTATATCTTTTGTAAATTCTTCTAAATTCTCTAAAATTGCTCCCAGTAAATAAATAAAAATTTCGGGTTTTGGAAACAGTGGAATCTATTTTTTTGTATTATTCCAATAAATGTAAAAAAAATCGTCAGACTAGACGTCTGAAACTTCAACCCAATGAAAGACTTTCAAGTTTTATAATGTAGTTTAAAATCTTAATTAGATCTCAAACAAAGTATCTATATTATGAATTTTACTAATTAAAAGCGTTCTTAATATAGAAATTGGTCCTAGTAGAAATTGGTCTGGTTTTTCCTTAACACTCTCAAGTAACTCGTAGGGCTGAAATGGGAAAAAACTAGACTAGAGGAACTAGGTAGTACCTAGTTAGAGCCTAACTAGAATTTTCTGAACAGATTTCAATGAGGAAATCCTTAACCATACGAGAATAGTTTTTCCTTTCCAGTATCTGAATAGAAACTAACTAGGATTTCCTGCTCAGTCTTAACTCGAAAGATTCTGCACGCAGAAAAATGAATCTGTTAAAGCTTCAGATACCTACTAGTAAAAAACTAATCAGATTCTTTCTAAATTTTCTAGTCAGTTCCTCACTCGATGCAGCGTTACATTCCTTACTAATAACTGACAAGTTTCCTCGTTGGGTGCTAACCAGATGTAGGGAAAAACTGACTAGAAACTTGCACAAAACTAGGACCAATTTCTACTAGTGTCAATTCCTAACTTGTGAATTATTTCGCGGGTAACTTTCTTAAAATATTTTTTAAATTAAATACTTTTATGCACCTTACATTGTCGTTCTTATCTACAAGCAACTTATGTATTTAAGTAAACCTCAACGACCTAAAAGACAAAAGGTACGTACCGTACCGGTTGAAATACTATCGTAACACAACTGCACGAGCACCATTTCTCATATATTTCGCCTGTCCTTAGCATACCTACAGACAGGTCTCGACCATATTGTTAGGAAGCTGCTTTCGCTTATATAATGCACACCGTGTCGGCAAAACAAAGTTTCGCGGCGTATTTAAACTTTTATTCGAAAACTTTTTAGTGGCTGCCCGCCCGTTGCTCTGTGGGGTTAAGAGGCAGTTGTCTGCCTTTTGAGACAGAGGACAAGCTTAAAAGGACGCTCCGGGGATATACATACTATGAGACTAAGAAAAATAGAGATATATTGCCCGAGCAGAATCCTAAAGAAAACTTCACAAGTCCACACCATGCTATCTTCTCTTGATCTATAGATACACATATATATCCCTACTTTCGAGGGCTAACCACTTTCAGGAGAAACTGTGATGGTTATTTCAAGTTCAAACTTGAGACCTTTCATAATAATTTTTGTATTTTTAATCTTATCCTTTTTTGTCTTATCTTATATGTTAAAGTATCCATAAAATTATAAGAGCTTGATATAATTACACGGAATACGGTAGAAAGTTGATAAAGAAATTTTCGAGACCTTCTTTATTGCTGGCTAGAAAGAACACAAGTTAGAGGCCCCTTGTTGGAAATGAACCAAAACTGTCCCCTAGCCGAGAATGCAAAATTATTACGGAAGAAACTTTCAATCTACCTGAAGGAGAGATCGTGACACCCATGAGACTTTTCGTAGCGCGAAAAAAGCATAAAGAATATTACGTCGGCGCTGTTACATGACTCCTATGATTAAACTACTACCTGGCAAAGATGCAAGGCTCATGCTACGCTCATCTACTTTTCCTTACACTCAGTCGCTTAGACTTGTATTCAGTTTTATGAAAATCCCATAAGACTACCGAGGTTTTCTCATCTATTGTACGTAACCTACCGCGGTTAAGATTTTCCAGGTTTATGGCTTTTAATCATAAATATCGCATTTTTCTTGACTTGCTAATCCAATGAACGAGTTTCATCTTATTCAGCAAATTCAAAGAAGTACTCTACATATTGAAAATAAGATAAAGTTGATAAGGGATTTTTAAGTCTTGATAAAGTTGATGAGGGATTTTTCAAAACTTCTATTAAAACTGTTGCTCTCGACCTTATTTCCGGATTAGTCGGTCTAGAAAAAGCATAACATCTGAACCGGTTTCGAATTTATACTCAGTGCCAAAAATATATTCACATCCGTTCACTTGCAAAAGCCCTTGAAACAACGTTCACAGAACTCTGCATACAATCAAATGCAACAAGTTGATCTTGGCCAGTTTTCAAAGAAGCTTCAGTATGCATTGAAACTTCCCTACAAAAGGACTATTAGAACCGAATTGAAAAAAATTCTACTCGATTTACGCGCTAGTTAGTGTCATGTAAGTTCCGAATAGATCATGAACAGATTTCTATTTAGATTGTAAAGACAATTTTAAATTCCGAAGTGGTTCCAAAGGATAACGATCAGCTGTATAGAAACCAGTAGAACCTAGTTGAAAATGATCGCATTTCAATTCGGTTCTATTGATTTTAATTGGTTCTATTCATTTTATGATGATTTTATGAATTTTCTCATCCAAGTAAACTGCAGTAAACATATTTTTTCCAAATCGTCAAATATTTATACAGAAAATATTATATGTCAAAGGAGATATACCTTATTTTCATATTTAAAACAGTAAACTAATATTAGTAAAATTCCGATTTTTCTTTTTTTGTGTTGGTGTGTAACAAATTTGTCAAACAGGCATTTTGCTACACGCGGGCGCCAGCAGACCGTTAAATGAAAAGTAAATAGGTATTATATCTTCTTTGTACATTTTGTATATAAAGCAGCTCGTATATATAATAAGAATTTTCAATTACTTTCACATAATAATTATTCGTCATGCTAAATAATCAATGCATGACATCGGTTATTGGAGATTTTTATCACTTTGTCCAATTTCGGAAAAGTACTCTGCATGGTATGATATCTCATATTAATTTTGTATATTACACATTTATTTTTTATATTTTTACATTCTCATCAGAGAATGTATTATTTTTATATATTCAATATCGATTTTGATGCAATTACATACTAATATTTAACATTCTAATTCTAAAATAATCTTAAAGTCATATTAATGCACGAGTAACTTGTAAAAATCATGAAAGTGGAATGTCTTGACACATACCCGTGCAGAAATTTCGTGATGGCCCCAGCTGGGTCCAGACCTAACCAAATCGGGCCGAGATCGGGAAAACTGGTCTGAGCTAGACCACTGATGAAGCATACTAAAATAAATCAATCGGGAAAAGAAATGGCGATTTCTGCACGGGTAGAATTGTCCTTGCATTAGGGAACATTCTTCTAATCTTTATATTTGAAAGAAAAACTGGCATTTTTCTCAGCAACAGCCAAGTATGGTGTGGAATAGTGTTTGGTACGAAATACCAAATGGTATTTTGTCAAATGGGGACTGTCGCGTTTTCGTAGGCACGTGAATCCTGAACCTGGTCCTTAATCTATTTTCAGGACGAAAGACCACACCAGCTCCGCCCAAGAGGTTCACAACTGCTTGGCCAGCCTCGCACTACCCTTATTATCCAAAGAGGACAGAGAAGCCTCCCGTGCGGGAGGAAAAGATCGAAATACCAGAGGAAAAGCTGCGCAGTCACAGTACAGGTGAGATCCTCGACGAATGCTCACCACCCCTGTCCACTTATACATGCCTGTTCCTTCATCTCCAAAACGCATCACGCCACTGAATTTCGCAAAAAAAGATCTCGCATTCCGCGCTATTCTGCACCATGCACTGTTGCCCTTTACTATTCATTTTTATGTTGAAAATACTGTACATACAAAATTATTTGTAGTGCACTGTACAAGTGTCCGTAGATTTCTAATTAGTAGCTAGTAAATATTATTTATTATATGTTCAGCTGCAATTCCGGAAGAGTATTAAGCCATTCACTTCATTGGTGTTGGCTTTTCAGAGCTACTCGATAAAAATCGAGGACTTTGATATCGACTCTGGGTAAATTTAATGAATTTTTTCCATTGCAAAAAGAACACGTTGCTATTGAAACGAATTCATTCAAAACCTGAATCCAAAGAGCAGAGCACAATTTTATCTGAGTAAACGCAATACGAAATTCGAGATATCAATATCAAGTCTGTAGAACTTGTGACATAGTTTCTTAATTAAAAAAAAATGTTTCAAATATTAAATTTTTTCATTAAAAAAATCATCTGTAGAGATTTCTCCCGATGGGATTTTCAACTGATTTCTGTTTCAAGGTTTTCAAGCCTCTTTTAGGGTGGAAATTACACTATTACACTAAATTACACTAAAGTACACTACCAATCAGTATTGTGAGTTATTCACCTGTTTTTCAATGATTGCGTTTAGATTCTCTTGAATTTAATTACATCAAAGATTACATATTTTTTCTTTTCAGTAAGTTAGAAGCTATCAAAGTTTTACTTAAAATGAGCTCTGGAAGATGTCACTTTGTCAATTTTTGAGAAGATATTGCAAAAATATTTATATTTTTGCTATGTAAAATTTGTTGATAATTAACTTTCTTGAAAACATTTAAAGACCATTTATGGCGTGTGTTCTCTAAATAATAATAAAATAAAAACACATACCGCAAAATAATCCATGACGATATCAACAAAAGTGGTTATCATTTTAATAACTTCTTCACAATATATATTTTTACTTTTCCTTTGTAAAATGTGCTTTTCGTGATGCGTATAAACAAAGCATTCGCTTTAATCAATACGAACAATCCTCTCCAATGTATACGCCCGTTTAACTGTTGCTTTTGCTTTGAAATGTTTTATTTTACTCCGAAAAGAATAAATAACAGAGTTTTTGGAACGGAAGTATATTCTCACATTAAACATCGAGTTTCCAGCAGCTGAATGTCATATAGCTGAAAAAATAATACACTTGCAGGAATCATAAAAGAATAACTGTAGATACTGTGACTCAAACATCGAAATGAAAATAAATTCTAGCGCATATCAATGTATGCTAGAACATACTGACGAGTGACAGAAGTACCGATGAAACGAGAATAGTTGACATTCAGTGACGATAAATCGAACGAACGACGACAGTTAGACGTATACGCGAAATGTACACTGAATGTGCGGTTTCTGCTGAAGGAGTGCATTAAAAATAGAGTGTGAAACCCTGTATACATCTTGTACATGTATTCATCATATTTTGTATGAAAAGTCTTTTTTGACATCAGTAATGTCATTTCATTCGACTCTCTAATACAGCATCACGGATTACAAATTATAATTCTGTAAAAACTTGAGGGCTTTTTGGTTTTTAAATTGATTTTATGATTTTTTAGAGTGTTTTTACATAGGGGATGGGTTTTAGAGACGGGTGCGAGTATTCTTATCCCCGCTATTATGAAGGAGATTATTGAAGAGAATTTTCCACGTCTTAAAATCTGAAAAAAGTTCTGTAGTTTTGTTATTGAAATAACTCTATTTTTTAAATTAAACTAGCAAATATAATAAATTTCTCGTTTTTGCTCACCTTTTGCTAGTAGAAAAAATAATTTAGAATTTTTAATTCTTGAAATATAAAATTTTGTAATACATACTTTATCTAATTTTAGGAATCTCCATAAGTTTCATAAAATTCCTTAAAATGCCTTTATTATCCCATAAATTTATAATTACATATATATTTTGAAATATTTTTTTGCTTCACTAATAATTTACTTTTCACCATCAAAATAATTATTATTATCACTTTAAATTATTTTCTATCTTTATATAACACAAAAAAAAAGTCTTGAATCAAGCCCAAAAGTCTAATTCTTGTTACAATTTAAGTCAATTTTTGGGCTTAAATTTAATTTTAAGCCCAAAAACTAACTTAAATTGTAACAGAAACTAGACTTTCGGACTTGATTCAAGACTTTTTTTTTTCTGTGTAGTTTTCAAATTCGATACATTCACACAAATTTCCGCAATTTCCAAAGAAACCAATCACGTTTTCGACAACAATGTGTTCGATATATTGGTAACATCTCTTTTTTAAGATAGGTAAAATAAATATCAAATTAAAACTTCTCTATATAACGTGAATAGGAGACAGTAAACATGACGGTAAAATATATATACTTTGAAATATTCACTGCCAGCGGCGGAGATTAAAAATGTGGTGAAAGATTTTTATTAAATTAATCACGTGCTTTTAAATTTCAACTACTCTCGTTCAATATTATTAGAGACTGAAGCTACGAAAAAATAATTGCAACAAGCCGTCAGTTATTACTCCTTAGATGTTCAAGTTCTCTTTAAAATACATGTGCCCAATATTTTTTTTTCTAAGTTGGCATCTAATAACATGCATCTT
>CAJFCO010000141.1:0-10805 GCA_904066015.1 Synergus gifuensis
TAAAAAAGCGTATAGAGATGAAATCTACAACTTATTAGCTTTCCATTAGTACATAATATATTTATAGGAATCGCAAAAAAAATGTTATTTGAGCCAGTATCAAACATTGGATAGCCGTTATGGTTTTACTCTTTTCAGTCGAAAATTCGAACGCCGATTGTAAGCCCCGCACTTAAAAATTTTTTTTTTAATAATATATAATAAATCACCGTCAAGATTAGTGAACTGTTTTTAAAACTTATGAAAATATGTATTTATTATATTTCTGAAAAGTGTTGGTGTTTTTTTTTTCTAAATCGTATATTTAACTCGTGTATCATATATGGGGACATAATTGTCTCATAATGGGGACTTTTACCTTATCCTGTTATAGTACCAGCAAAAAATAAGATAAAAAAAATGGTTATACATATGTATAACAAGTCACCAAGTTTAGTAATATTCTAAATTGTTTGTCAAATGTATAGATTGCAATTTATTAAACTTTTAAACAATTCTTTAATTATAAAAATAATAATATATTATTAATATAAAGATGTCTTTGGTTGCTTATTGTACTCTGTTGTACTCGCAAAAGTAAAGGTAGTGCCTGAAAAACGTGATATATTAATGTATATTGTATATTATATTTTAAATATTACTATACATGATGCATATTACAAAATAAGCGATTACACACATTAAAAATATTTAGTTTCATGATAAAAAGGCCAGAAGATACTTTCGTAAACTTCCATTGTTAATTCTTCGATTATTAATTCCTTCCCCTCAAGCGACCACATACATTTCAATGAAATAACTATTCAAAGTCCAGAAGAAAAAAAGAAAAGTGTTCAGTGTGCAATGCATTTTTATTGGAGCAAGCACTTTTAACAAAAATACAGACAATGCTTATTGATTAAGAAACAGTAGAGAAAACAACTTATTCGTTTATAAAAAAAGAGCAAAAATGCAGATTTTTTAATATTTACATGAAGCACTTCTGCAAAGTGAGAAGTTTCCCAACTCCTCAAAAACTTGATATTTACAAAAATATGCACGTAAATATATTCAAATAACGTAAATTTCACAAAAATAAGTACAAATACATTATCGGTCACAATTGTGAGTTTAACTGTTTTGCGATGGACGTTTCACCTCTCTTCAATTTAATTACATCAAATAATAAAATTTTTCTTTTAAACAAGTTAAAAGCTTTCAAAATTATGCTTAAAATGAGCTGAGGATGAAGTAACTTTGTCAATTTCTTAAAAAAGATATTGCAAACGTCACATTTCAATTTTTTATAAAAATATCAATAACTTTTGAAGTAATGAACTTTTTTTAATTTTTTGGGCTCATTTTAAAGGTAAATTTTTATAGAATATAACAAACTTATATAATTATTGTGCAATAATTAAAGAGTGAACTTAAGCAATCATCAAAAAACATATGAACTCACAATTCATCAATTTTGACCGGTAGTGTACTTAACGTAAATTTTTGCATCAAAAAATGTTTGATGAAAAATTAACGTTTTACAATTTTACATTATGAATATAATTTTAATATTCATATAAACAATTTCAAAAGAATTTTGTATAATATCTACCTACATTCATTTTATATTTTGTTCCGGGGTCCGATTAGAATGAGACGAAAGTCGATTGAAAGTAAGAAAATTTATAAATTTATAAATTCAATGAGTCGTATACAAAGTAAAAGTAAATCAGATTTCCTGATGCTGAAAAACCAGACCGACGAATGTATAGATATTGAAATATCTGATACCGGATAAACAGTAAATAAAAGAATTTTTTAAGAGGATTTTTTTATGAAAAAATTTGAACATATGCTATAGCTTTCCTGACCCCTGCTCCTCCTCCTTGTCCTAAAAAATAACGTTTCCAGCTTCCTCCGACACGACGTTGACCATATTCTTTGTTCAGTAACCAACATGTTGACAATGAGATCATTTTCTGCGACGCCGGATCCAATGGAATCTGAAAATCCAAAAGTGAAATTAATAATCTTGTGTTTTCTAAGAAGAATTTTATTCAATTAATAATTGAATAAAATTTTATTTATTTATTTATTTTATTTATTTTATTTTATTTTCATCCAAGTAACTCTTTCCAAATTTTATTTTATTTATTTATTTTATTTTCATCCAAGTAACTCTTTCCAAATTCAGAAGTAAACAATATATAATAATATAGTAAACAATAGTTTACTTCATGGTCGATGCATGGCCTCCACAAAGGGGTGGCTGGAATGGCTACAGTCGGGGGGCCCGGGACTGTGGGGGGCCCGCTGCTCGCCAGACGAGATGTTATCTTAATTTAAAAATTTTCCTTCAATAAGCATGAAAAATTTACGCTTATTAGTGTTAAAAAAGGTTGGGGGGGGGGCGCAAAATTTTGTGGCCAGGGGGCCCTTCTCGGGATGTGGGGGCCATGGGTCGATGTGAAAATTCGAAATTCAAAATCCAGTCAATTTAAATCTGTAAGAATCTGGAAGCTTGAAATTTAAGGATTTTGATTAAAATATTACAAACTACAAAACTTTTCAAATCAAATATTTTCTTATTTAATAGTTTAAAAATTTTTAATTTAAACACTAAAGTTTTAAATAATTGAATTTAAAGGTCTGACTTTAAGGGACTACACTACTGTGAAAATTTTTTTTTGCAGAAATCTTGAAATTCAATATTTCGAAAAATTATCAACGGATTTAGGTTTTCTCAGTTTTTCCCGTTCAAATAAAAGTAACATTTATATTTACCGCATAGTGCAAAGATTTATTTTAATTCATTACTCATTCTAAACAACCTGAAACACAATAGAGCCAAAAACTGCGGTGTTTTTTTCACAATATTTTTTTTCTCATATAGTATTGGGTTGAAATTTACGATGGCTAGTCTGGCAAAACGTCTAGCTGAGACAGCTAAACCATTTTTTTCAATGCGATTAAAACATTTTTGAGTGAGTTCTTCATTTTACGATTGAACAATTATTTTTTGCAATAAGACCCTAGACAGATGAGCTTGTTGGGATTTATGAGTTGCACTATATACTGTTAGAAAAAAGAAAAAAAAAGAAGATAGTGCACTCAACAAGCGAGACGGTTACATTTCTCTTGCCTCGTATAAATGCCCCCTCCTCATATCGATTGCATTCCCTCTCTCTCTCTCTCTTTCTCTCTTGCTCTCCCTCACTTATCTCTCATCTCTCTCTCACTCTCTGTATTTTCTCCCCATTTTCTCTCTTCATCCCTCGGTATTTCTCTCTCATTCTCCCTAGTTATCCCTCTCGCCCTTCAAGCTCTTCTCTTCATCCAACAGAACTCTTTCTGTCCATTCATCCATTGTCATAGCGTCAATGCAAGCGTGTGGTGGGAGTTCACTCACACCCCTTGCCACCCACATCAGAGTGGAACCTGAGGCTTGTGCACATGTTCACACATATATATATATACATAAATATATACATACATATGTCTAGATATATGTTGTATATATAGATATATAGCATATAAGAATATACTATATAAGCATATGTATACTCGAAAAAAATATACGAGATCTTCGGCAACGTGGCAAGCCAAACTCGAGCAGCGTAAAATCTGAAAAAGCGAGTACACGCGGGAAAGAAAAGCAATCCAGAAGTCAGGGTTGTGACAGGAAACTCTACGCTAGGAGGGATACAGCGAGGGGTCTCTCAGTACTTCAGTAGGGACCGTTTGGGAAAATTCTCATGCAAATCCCGCCTAGAAACAACCGCTATCCTACCCTTATTAGAAAATTTAGAATTTAAAATGTAGAATTTACTTCTAAAGTAAATTCCACGGAAACATTTTTTATTCTATGCAGACTATTTGTTAAATTATTATTTTTTTTTTAATTTATCAAAATCATGAAAAAACAAAAGAGCGTTTAAAATAGCTCCAGACTATTTACCATGCAATTTTGATCATTTTCTACTTTCGTTAATAAATATATTCAGTATATTTAAATTTCATTAATAAACACATTTCGTTTATATTATTTTTATTCAGGAATTTAAATTTTCGGTATTTTTTCATATTTCAGATTTTTTTATTTTTCGGCAAAAAGATATCGTTCCGATGAGTATAAATCATGTTTATAGAAAGTCAAATCAAGTGCAAATGCTTTCCAATTGAAGGTCCCTCAATTCGAATCTTAAGATTGGAAAGCTTTATCTGTCGGCGTTCGAAGATTCAAGGTTTTTCAAACCTAAACATCTCTGAAATTAGATATAAAATTCCAAAAACACTGAAAAAAATGGTTTAGCTGTCCCAGCTAAACATATAGCTGGATTTCGTAATTCCAAGAAAATATAGCTGTGTTACCTAAATTTCTAGCTGAGTTACTTAAATATCTAGCTGTTTTAGTTAAATTTTATCATCCAGAAATAATCTAGCTAATTTACCTAGATAATTTCTAGATGGCAAAATTTAGCTAAAACAGCTAGATATTTAGGTAACTCAGCTAGAAATTTAGGTAACACAGCTATATTTTCTTGGAATTACGATATCCAGCTATACGTCTAGCTGGGACAGCTAAACCATTTTTTTCAGTGTAAGATTCTTCTAAATCTCTATCCTTAATTTTTAAAATAGCAAATCAAAATCCTGATCCCCATTTTTTATATATTTATCTACGCAATATTCGTCACTGACCCCTTTAATTGGGATGAAACCTCTGTGAGCAAACCCGTGACTTCTTCATAAGTCGATTTACAAGTCCCAGTGGAAACTTTCCTATTTATGGATACTCCTTTAAAACTTTGTAAGACAAGTTATGAACTGGTTTACGTGCAAACTTCCGCGTATTAATATAAGTAAGAATGCATTCTTCTTTTCACCAATTCCCATTAAAAAGTTCTCCACTGGCCGTTGATCTTGCACTTGTCGTGCTTATATATTTTCCCTTTGCATTTTGTTGGCTTCTATGAGAAATGAAAACTCAATCTTGAGTCGTAGGCGATCGTACGATGCATGCATTGAGAAAAAAGAAACTTTTTGAGAAGGTTCTCGGAATCTAAAGGTAGGGAAGTCTTTGAAATGTCTCTGACTTTTGTGTGACAAGAACATGAGAGTCGTTGCAACACATCCTCAGCCGCCCCTTTTCGTGAGGCGTGCAGTGTCATTTCTTTATGGCCTTTATGCCTTCTTTTAAGAAGGACCTCCCTTTTTCAAGAACTTGGCTTTTCTTACGGAATTCTGCTTTTTCCCACTGCTAATGTTTCCTTTCAGATCTTTCTTTCAACTTTAAACGCTGACCTCTTACTCTAAATCGTTAAAATATATTATAGTTTTATATCTTTAAGGTGACCACAAGATTGAATTTTTAAATTTCCCTGAAGCTTTCCTGACATTTTTCTTCACGTAAAAAAGAAAATGACTGAATTTACTATTTAAAATATTCAATTTGCGCTCTGAACACATTTTTCCTGGAATTTAGTAGGTTTTACTATGTATTTCAAATTGTAATTTTTTCAACGAAAATAGCAACGTTTACAATTTTCTTAGCAAAAATTACCAATAGTAAAACTTACTGAATTCCAAAAAAAATCTCATGAAACCTTTTAAAATTCCATTAGGAACTTTAAAATACCTTAAAATTCTTAGAAACCTCTTAAAATCCCTTCAAATAGTTGAAAATCTTTTAAAATCTTTAAAAACCCATAGAATCTTAACTACTCGGATTTCTCTGATATTTCCCTGATTCTCTTTATCTTCCAGAATTTTGATTTCAAAGTTTTCCAGATTTTAAAAGTCGAAGAAAATTTTGTTTAATTAGAGCGCAGTCGAAAGCTTTTAAATTTCCTTAAATCAAGCCTACATATATCTTATCTTTCATTCTTTTGAATTTTCTGAGACTAGTCTGTGGTTTTAAATTTAATTAAAAGTTCATTAGGTATTCATGAAATGAGAAAGAAATCCAATAAGCTTTAATAAGTATAACTATAAGATTTTGTTTGTAACTAGATAATATCCAATTTAATAAAATTAAACATCACTTTTACACGAACTACACAGAAGCTATTTTGTTATTTTTATTTAAGGTTCTAACTAGTAATTTATATTGTTAGTAATAATCACTAGCGAAATTTATAATTAAATTTTTATTAATTACGAATGTGAATAATAATTATTAATCAGCCATTAGCTAATTGCAATTAAATCCTACGTCACTGTACCCGATCCTGCTGGGAATTCTTGGCAGGAGAACCTGTTTAAACTTACTCATTAAAGTCAGACTATATTGAAACTAGAAAATTTCCGAGTTCCTCATTTTATCAAAGTGCTAACCTTTTGCATATGCATACGTAGTTTCTGGATAATTTTATATAGGCAAATGTGTAAAACACAAAACTTGAATTTACTGAAGAAAAAAATCAAAATTAAAATCAATTATCTTATCTGAGAAATTTAGTTTGATTCTTTTTCTAAACCAGCTATATGTTTCATTTATTCATCTATTATACAAAATTAGATGTGATCTTTTTATCTACTATTCTTCTACTCTTACATATTTCAGAATTTTGAAATATTGAAATATTTATTAAAATAAGTTTAGAAAACAAATAAGATTTCATGTGCTAAAAAAGTTAAACCATTTGAGTTTTCAATAATTATTATAACGAATTATATGTATTTTAAATAAATTAAATGTATTTTTCTATATTCGTAGACTTAATTCGCATTGTGTAAAGCTTACACAATATAATTTATCGTTCATAAAATTCACCTAAAGCTTCATAAAACTGATTTTCAACGCTAAATAGAATAGTAGGAGTTTAAGGCTGTAAACACGGTAATAAAGATACCTATTTTCTTATTAGAAGAGGTATCCAAGTACGTATTCTAAATTACAGGGAATTGAAAAATTAAAAATAGCCAATGAAAAATCACGTAAAAATGAATTCGAATTAGAAAATCTTTAACTGTGATATTCAAAGATTCAATCAGGATAAAATAAAAATTCAAGAAACAATTTTGGAAAACCTAAATGAGTCTTAACACAATAATAATAATAATAATAACAACAACAATAATAATAATAATAGCCTGTACTATAAACGAAGTTAGAACAAAATGGTTAGAAAACTATCTGAATTCTACGAGGTTTAAACAGTCCTAAATTTGGATCCAAAGAAAACAACAAAAAGCAATTTGTAAGTCTCGAAATAGGTATCAGGGAACAACGAAGTATGTAGTTTCAAAATGACTAAGGGTAGAAAATAAGTAAAGTTTCCCTGAACATCAAAAATCAAAATGTTATTTATAACTTTCCAATTCTAAAAAGTGGAAAATTTGAGTGAAATAAATTGCTCTTATGGCAAAGTATCACATGTCCTTAAAGAATTTTAGAAGATTTTAAACGATCTTGGGAAATTTAAAGGGATTTTAAAAAGACTTTAAGGAATTACCGAAGATTTTAGGTAATTTGAGAGAACTTCAAGAGATAAAAAGACTTTAAAAGGATTTTAAAAATTTCAAGGAATTCTAAAAAATGTGATTTGATTTTAAAAAAATTTTAAGAGTTCAGATAAGTTATCGATAAGGATTTTGCAGGAATTTCTATAGATTTCACAAAAATAGATTACACCTCTCATGTTTTCAAGCTTTAAGTTCTTTCCAGTTGGATTTCTCAAAATTAAGATTGTTTTTAAATTTTCGTATAACTTTTAAATGCAGACAATTGAATTTTTTCCTAGGATGGCTTTAAAACTAGATCAGCTTCAAAATTTACATTCTTTTTGAATAATCCGCTTTAAGTTCCCGATAAAAAAAAAAGAAAAAAAAACCAGAAAATCTAGAGTAATATTTCAAACCTAAACCCTTCAAGACCAAAAAAAACTCATTTCCCAGATTCTAATTTTCAAATCACAAAAGGACTCCACCTAAAATCGAACAATCCTCTTCATCTTCTGAATCAGAGCCCAGCTTCCCGAAAACGAGAGCCTGAGCTATAATTTTTTTTTTTTTTAGAAATATTCCAGCGAGGAGATTCCTTCGGACTTTTAATATCGACGAGTTGATGCTCGGCGAGGCTTCGAAAAATCCGGTCGGTCATCGAAGCAGAAATTTTCGGACTGAACTTTCAGCGTGTCGGGAGGTCGTCGAGTTTAGGTAGACGGTTGAAATTCAGGTTTTATCCTGGTCCACTGGTTGCAGGTCGGTGGGAAGAGTGGGTGGGGACAAAGAATGAGTAAAGAGGAGCGATTCGAAGTCCTGGTGGACGAGGGGCAACGGGCAAAGGGGTGGGGTTGGAGGGGCGGAAGAGGGTCGGCGGCGACGACGCCGACGGCGGCAGCACACCGGATGGCGCGGCTGGCATGCAGGCAACGGCAAGCCGGCAGGCCAAGCAAGGTGAAGGTAACTTGCCTTTTATTTCACTGAATTGTAAGATCTTCCAAAACTCAGGTATATAAAATCTAAACCTGCGAACTATGAATTCCCTTCTGTCGAATCGGTGAATACGATCCAGTATCAAATACTCCCCCATCGATCTTCAACTCAAGATATTTCACTCACTACCCAACTCTCATCTCAGAAATAATAAAATTCCACTTCACTCAAAAAATATCTCATAAAATCACCTGTTATATCATTTCAATCTTTAAACCATTTATATCATTTCAGTTCTCAGACTCATCGTTTTGATAAGTTTGCAATGTAAATTTTAAGACTTTTCATTTCCTTCCGAGGATATTATAAAATGTTTATTAACATATTTTAAATATGTCGAAAATATTTATTAATGAAAGTAAAAAATTACTCAAATTTAAAATTCCGGAAGTTACAATTTCCTGAAATTGTAAAAAATCCGATTTTTTAAAGTCCCAAAAATTTCAATTCTCAAAAATTTTAAATTCCCAATAAAGAAAAGTTTTGCATAAGTTTTTGGACAAAATCATTTTTTGGGTATTTTTTCACATTCAGGATTTTGCTTTTTCAGAATGTCTAAAATTTTAAATAAAATTTAGTATCGCTTCAGAAAAGCGATACTTGCAAATTTTTTAAAATCGTAAAAATCGTTTTTTTTATTTGTTTATTTTTACTTTAATCAGCTTTAATACAGCTACCAGAGCAAAAATTTAGGAAATCAAACTGCAAATAAGCACGAAGGTTTCATTTCTCTGCTGATAAGATAAAACTGAAAAATTCGAAGATGGAACTTGAGTACAAAAAAATAATAAAATCTCGAAGAAGACTTCTTGGGCCTTAGTTTAATTAATTAAATTTAATTATAAAGAAAAAGCCTTAATTATATCGATTTGCCTAATTTGTTTCTAATATTAACTAGCCATCTAAGTTAACTTTTATATCTAATTTTCTATACCTTCTCTCTATGATCATTTTCTCGTTACAGTAAACATTTTTGTCCTCTCGTTAGTTTTTTCCTCCTTTTTGTTTTCCTCTCTCGCGCCGTTCTACTCAACTTTAATCTCTTTGGAAAGGTGGAGGGAAAGTATTCCTTTTTATCCTTTTTCTTCTCATCATTCCATTGTACGAAGCTTCAGCCTTCGTGAGCTTTGGTGGCTCTGGAAAGGGGGTAGAGCCACGTCTCAAAAATAAATAGGATTTCAAAAAAGAAAAAGAATAAAAAAAACTTTGAGAAAATAGTTTTTAACTGCAATGAAATCTCAAGTTTCTGCACTAAAACTAAATTTTCATTCAGAATATGTGAATACTTAATCGGGACAACATTTTTTTGAAGATAAACCAAAATCCCAAAGCTTCTAAAGATTTATTTCATTCAAGCAAAACATATTTAGGAATTCCTTTGTTTTTTAGAAAACAGCTTTCTTTTATCAAAATTCCAATCATAGCTGATAATAAAAATGACCTTCCAGTCTTATTTTTTTGTGAATGAAATTTGATACTGATTTGCCATGAATTCTTAATTTCGAAATTACATATATTTTTTTATGACAAATCTAGAAAATATACCGAACCTAGAGAGAAACTTTCAAGGTCTTTCAAATTTTTTTTCCATTTTCCGGATTATTGATTTGTTACATTAAATGTGAAAGTCAGTTCTAAGGACACTTACACCGCATTTGACTTTCGGTCTTTGATTTCATCCAATTGACCACAAATGACTCATTCGTACTTGAATCTAAAGCGTTTTTTTAGAAATTGTTTTACGTAACTGACGAAACAGTTTAAAAGAGATAAATGTATATAAGATTCTTTAATTGAAGACGAAGAATATTGAGAAAGAATACTCGGAAATCAATAAATATACTTTTGAATCAATAGGTCTTGTTCAAAAGTAGATTTTTTAATGATTCAAATGAATTTTTAATGAAACAAGAATTCATCATTTCTTTTCAATAGTGATACTATCCGTTCAATAATGATACTATAAATTTTACAGTATGTATATACATTTGAATCAATAAAATATTAAAATATCTGCTTTTGAACGAGATCTATTGATTCAAAAAAATATTTATTGATTTCTGAGTATTTTTTTCTCAGTGTAAAACAAGAGACAGTACTTTTTCATTTCTATTAATTTAACTGTTAACTTGAGAATGACGTTTCACCCAGAAAACAGTTTCTTTGAATCAAAGAAACATTTCTTTGATATACGGTCAAAGAAAAAATTTCTTTGAATTAAAAAGAATTTTTTTGATTCAAAAAAATTTCCTTTAATATAAAGAAATATTTTCTTTTAAATAAAATAAAATTTATTTGAATCAAAAAAACTTTTTTTAATTCAAATAAATTTTTTTTTTTACCGTATATCAAAGAAATGTTTCTTTGATTCAAAGAAACTGTTTTCT
>CAJFCO010000141.1:15805-34916 GCA_904066015.1 Synergus gifuensis
GTTTTAATTTTAGATGATTCGCAGAAAAGACCATTTAAGGAAATTTTTACTCTGCCGGTAGAATATTTACCCAAAAAGAAAAGGAATAGACTCGAAAAAACGGGAAAATCAAAGTTACCTTCCGTAGGGACCTCCGATGAGTGGTATAATCTGCATTTAGAGAAAGAAAATATAAAGAAGAAGAAAGAGAAAAAACAAAAAAATAAAAAAAATTGCAAGAAGAGAAAAAGAAATTAATGGAGCAAGTAAAAGAAATCCAGAAAAGAATCAAAGAAGTAAGCTAGGTAACGTTGACGTGATATTTTGTGTTGATTATTCGTTTAATCTATGAAAAATTTATAATTTGTTGTTTAACAAATAATTTAATTACTTATTTTATAAAAAAAATGATCTCATAATAATAAAGAAATAGTATAAAAATTTTTTCGTTCATTTTTTGCTGTCTCAAAAATAGGGACCTCTTCCATGAGACACCAGGGACAAATGTCTTTAGACTGTCTCATAAATGGGGACATACAGGTTACTTTTAAAAAATGCATATTTTTATCTATTTCTAAGTAAAAGTGTATTATAAACATGAAATATTTATCTAATAATCATAAAATAATTATATAAAACAATTAAAATTGTATTTTTCTCTCAAATACATTTTCAAATAGCTTAAATATTCGGCTGCCTTCAAATATGTCTCATAATGGGGACTTTTACCTTATGACTAAAAAAAAAAAAAGTTCGAATTCCGCTTACAAGCTATGCAAAATTCATGGTGGCTCCACCTGTACACACATCTGCCTCGATTACCCCCTAATTTATTCAAGGAATTAAGTTTCTGAAATTTTATTCACTTCTGAAGACAAAACTTTGTGAAGAGAAAGGAAAATTAAATGGGAATTTCAAAAACTAAAAGAGTCTTATTGCCAAGAAATGTATATACTCTTTTACGATCCGGCGTAAAAAGTTCAAAGAACATTTTTTACAAAAATTATAAGCAAATTTTGAAAAATTAAAAAATAAATTTTCTTAAAATTGGCTCAACCGATTTTGATGATTCAAATATATATTGTAATATTTTGAAATCATTTAAAATCTTTTCAAATTCCTTAAAATAAAGAAATAAACTAAAACATTTTAAATTCTCTTAGGATGGTTCAAATCTTTTCAAATCCCTTGAAAATCCTTAAAATCTTTGAAGTTTATCTAAACTCCTTCAAACTTCCTTAAAATCACTTAAAATAACTTTAAATCCCTTTATGCTTTGAAGTTCCTTAAAATCATTAAAAACGTCTTATGAAATCCTTTAAAATTTCTTCAAAATATCTCTAAAATCTTGTTAATCGCATAAGAAATGTTTTTTGAAAATCGTTTGAAATTTTACGAATTTATCATGATATCGATTTTGTTTGAACACAAAAAAATTGAACTGGCTGCAGTCGCTAATTTAAGTTAACGTTTGATTAGTTATCTCTGACTGCTAAAAAGTTCTTTGAGTGAACAAATATTTATCTAGAACAGCTAAAAATTTAGAATTGGTAGCTAAAATATTCGTAGTCTCAAATTAGCTGTAGCAGCGAATATAATATAGTAATAATAATATTATTTTTAATTCTTTTCAATTCACCTTGAATTCTTTTTCAATTATTCTGAAATCATCAAAAATTTTCTTAAATTTCCCTTGAATTCTCTTCAAATTACCTTAAATTATTTTGCATAAAATAATTTCAATTTCTTGAGAATTAACTTTGCGCTTTTTAAAAATATGTTTCATTCTTTTTAATTGTGTTAAATTCCTAAAATAAAAGTCATGGTTAAATAAATATCAAATTTACTTAATTCACTGTCCAATACACTGTAACATTGTAAATTATTTTACATATTATAGTGTTAGCGGAATGACGATTCACTGTAAATGTATAAGTTAGATTCAATTTACGCTAAATGTATACAAAAATTAATTCTCGAATGCATTAGTATTACACTACACACTACTCAGCAAACCAGAAATAATATCATTCAGGTACGCACTTCAAATACTGTATTATCACAATGTATTTAAATTTATATATTGTTTCATTTTCATTATTTGCTTTCTGAATAACGTAGCGCACATATCGTCGTAAATCTCACGTTCCGGTTGCACAAAATGACTTTTACTGGCTTCAATTATTGAAAAATTTAACAATAAAATATCAAAAATGTGTCGCTGATATATAAAAACCAGTAGAATCTAGAAAAGCCTCAAAACTTTCTAGAAATGATTCTAGCGTGCTCGAGAGCCTATTTCGCTTTTATTTACAGAATATAAGAGTACCCATTTCTTTTCTAAACATGTTTTCATTCTTAAATATGATTTATTTTTAACTGTGGTTTCTTTTTGAACTACGCTTGTTTTTTTACGTATGATTTTTTGTAAATACAATTTTTAAGAGAACCGTGAAGAACAAGTAGAGCTAAAGCTTTGAACCTTGATATAGAATCGAAACTCATGGTCGTTTCAATAGAAGTTGATAATACATAAAAGAAGTGCAGGAAATATATAACGAACTTACTTTAATAGATATTGCTTAAGTCGAATAAACTGGAACGTCGACGAGGCTAAAAAGCAAGAAATTCCCAAACGTTGGGATTTTAAATATTTATCAGAGTTTCAAGGTATTATAAAGACGAAAACACGAGTCTTGGAAAAACGTATTTGCGTAATTACCTTTTGAAGTATCAAATATTTTTTTTTCAAGACTTCTCTTTTCATTCTTAGAATACTTTATATTTAATCATTGAATAGCGGTGAGAGACTCAAGCAGGTCAAAATGTTTAATTATATCAACATTTTTAATCTCAATCTGCGTGTGGATTCAAAAGAGCTTAAAGACGCGGAAGCTTTATATTTATTATTAATAATTGTGCGCAGGCCATTTTTTATTGGAACCTTGTCACTCTTCTTATTTTCTCCTTTCTCAGTTACGAGATTTCTTAATCCTTTGAGATTCTCACCTTTCTAGCCATTTCAATATAAATATATCAATAAAATTTGATGTCAAATATAAAAAAAATTTAAAAAGTATCCAAACTCAAAACACCATTTTTTTAATCGAAAAACAAAAATTCCGAATTCGAAAAAATATCAAAATATAATTCCCGATTAAAGATAATATTACCAGAAATGTTTATTAATGAAATTTAAATTACCGAAAATATTAAAAAATTGCGAGTATTTTATATTTTTGGGAAATTGAAATTTCGGTAATTTTCTACTTGCATTAATAAACATTTTCGGTATATGTATTTTATATTCGGGGTTTTGTTTTTTGTTTTTTTTTTTTCAGCAAAAAGATGTCTCCCAAACTCATAATTTTGGATTTTAAAATTAAAACTTTGAAATTTAAAATTACTTCTTTTAAAAAGTATTTGAAATTTTCAATTTCAAATAAAAATATATAAAATTTATTATATAAATAATAAAATATATAAAATAAAGTAAAGCTTTCAGCTTTACTTTAAATTGAATAAAAAAAAAGTATAAAATATATAAAATGTAAATAAATTATTTTAAGATTTTGGAAGGATGACATAGTTCCAAATATCTCTACAAGAGATTCCTTTCTTAAAAATGTTCGTCTCTTGGGAACGTTCAAATTTTATAGAATTATTGCCTTAAAGTACGCAGAATTTTATAGAATATTTTCAAGTACGAATGAGACGTCGCAGAGTGTCTTGAGCAATGCGAGTCCATCCTTTTCTAAAAAAGGGTGTTGTCGATGAAGGAATGACTTTTATTGGCGATATGAAGTTGTGTCATGCATTTTGATTTGCGTATGAAGCCCAACGCGCATCATCGCTTTCATGAGTCAAGTATCTGCATCCAACTTTTGCCTCCAGTTCTCTTAGGTCACACCACATTTGATAATCCTATAAAATATGAAATATGTATAAAAAGATTTCAGACCTTATTCTTTCTCATAAAGATTTATTTTTGTAACCTACCTGTAGCCAAATATGCGCCAAACTCTTATCAACTGTATACCTTTTCCTTTGCTTCACTTGCAGCAAATTGTTGATCAGATCAATAGCTGGAACAAGAATTTAAACTCACTTATCCATTTTTAATATTCTATTTCAAATAATGAACGTATCCTTACCGTCGGAAGAGATTTCTTTCCAAGGATAAGGTGGATACATAAAAGCTGCGTTTTGAATCTGCTCATTGATGTCCTCATCTTCATTAAAAGGAAAAGTACCGCTTAGCGATACGTAAATAATAACTCCAACGCTCCACATATCCAAAGACCTATTATAACCCTTATTTCTAAGAACTTCAGGAGCCAAATAAGCTGGCGTTCCAACAACACTTCTTCTGAAACTTTTCTCTCCAATGATTCTCGCAAATCCAAAATCGCAAAGCTTCACCTGTGTAAAATCGCTGTCACTGCTCAATAAGACATTCTCTGGCTTCAAATCGCAGTGCACTATATTTTTGCTATGCAGATGTTTCAAAGCTACTAAAATCTGAGTGACGAGGAATTTCGTGATCCTCTCACTGAGCCTTCCCTTTTCAGAACTGAGAATCATCTCCAGCATATCTCCTTTCAATTTTTCCATCACGACAAATATTCTCTCAGGGGTTTCAAACATTCTATCTAAATTAACAACTCCATTGTGCGATAAATTTTGTAAAATAGCTACTTCGTTTTTCAGTTGAGCTTCTTGTTTAGTTGGAAAACGAAGTTTGTCGATGACTTTTATTGCAACTGCCCTCCCTGATTTCCGGTGAATTCCTCCGTAGACGATTCCAAATTGTCCCGAACCCAAAACCTCATCTGGGAAAATTTGGTAGAGCTGAGACATGTCAGTTACACATTCTTCTGGTTCAGTTGATTGCTCTTGACCTGAAATTTGGGGTTTATAGTAAGTGGATTCGCGATTAAAGTCAAAAATGTATAATTGAGATTTTTAATTCAATTTTAATTAATTAGCTTACTCGTTGCTGATGTAACAGGCATTAAAGCCTGTCGTATACTAGTTTCCCAGGATCTGGCTAAATGTGCCCCAATACCACTTTCCGGTGGTGGAACTTGGCCATTACTTCCACTAGCAAACATAGGATCTTCTCCTACGTAGTAATCCAAATTTGATGTCTTTAACTCAAAACAGTGCATCGTTTCTGAAAAAAAAAAAAAAAACTTTTATTGTACATTTCTTGTTTTTCCTAATTAAATTCCTATTAAATTCAAAGGACTAAAAATTAAAATACTAACGAGTGTGAGCTGCTGTGGCTGGCTCAACTGCTAAAATTTCACAAAGAGGTATTTCCTTATAATACTTTGATCCTGTGTCACTTTGGAAAAACGTTAAAGATTTGGAATCCAGCCTCCAATAATGCCTTTTTCTCTGTAATAAATAAATATATTAATAAATAATATTTAAGTTCTCTTAAATTTATTAAATTAAATATTATATTTTTTCTTTTAAGTAAGTTAAAAGTTATTAAAATTGTTAAGAAAACATAAACGATCATCAAAAAACAGGTCATCTCACAATTTTGACTGGTAGTATATCAAATAAAAAATATTCTTTAGTTTGAGGAATCAAAGCCTAAGGATATTTACCGCAGGATCTCGGTTGGTAAAGTGCACCATCCATCCTTCTTTTAATACTTGAGAGCCTCGTTTCTTTGTGTGTTTAACACTCTGAACAATTCTCATTAATGGAATATTGTTGCTAGGAGTTGAGCTACAACTGCAGATACAGAATAAATTATTTTAATTGAAACAGGCTTCAGAAATCAGGAAAAGAAATATCTTACCTAGATGGTCTGGATTTTTCCAAATTTTCAGTCGATATGTCATGAGGAGAAGCAAATTCAGAGTATTTTCCGTTCATCGTCTTTTCATCAGTGAAATAGGAAGAGAGCTGAGGTGGTTGAGGCAAAGTTTCAGCATCACTATCTCCGTCACCTTCTTCATTTCTACCATCGCATCTCCCTTCGGGTTCACTACCAACTCCACTATCAGGATATTCGATGCCTAAATACAATAATAGTAGTCTTAGAAATTGTAAAATAACTTTAAAATAAATTAATATTTCATATATGGACAACGCCGTTTTGTCGAAAAACCGAAATTCTGAATAAGAAAAAATACCATTTGATAATGGTTTGTTAATACAACGGCTCCCATCCGAGTAAAACCGAACCAATCGCTGCTTAACTTCAGTGATTTTATACGTCCAAAGAAACATCAAGTTTTATTCAATTTAATTTTAATTGAAGAATTATAACTTTAATTTAATTTTAATTGAAGAATTATAACTATAAAGTTATAAACAAAAGTTTATAACTTTTGTAGATTTTTATTTAACTTGGCACTTGGGGTAAATTAATTTTATAATGGTAGAAATTTACCCCCTAAATATAAATCAAATCCAAGCGGGAGCGCAGCTCAACCACACTTATCCGGCTACGGCCTTTAAATTTCAGGAATTTTCTACTTTCGTTAATAAAAATGTTTAATAATATTATTTATATTCAGAAATTTGAATTTTCGGTATTTTTTCATACTTGGGATTTTAATTTTTCGGTAAAAAGATGTTCCATTTCGCAAGAAAATTTAATTTACCTGTGTTGTCACATGGATTTTCTCCAGTACAGTCCTTGGGGATTTTCTCGATGCATTTTTTATGCGCATTATATTGGCAGTCTTTACATTGGAGGCCTTGTTTGAACAACCCACGTAATAGTTTTTTACAGAAACCACAAACTGTCGGTCTCGTATATGAATGGACTACAAACGTATGTGGGATTTTGACTCTAGTTGCCATTTCTCGTTCAACCCAGACTGGTCTTCCTCCCAATGATGGCGAGCGAGATTGTTTTGGTGCCACGATACTCGGAATTGCCTGAGAAAATGATTTTTTTTTAAAGAAAATTTCAATCCTCAACCTTCAGTTTTTTTTTTTTTTTTATAAAAGAGGGACTTGTTAATTAAAGATCATAAGAGGCCAGCATCACTTTTAAATACTACCAGACTTACTCTAGCAGAATATCATTCGTAATTAGAAATTTTTAGAACAAATTTCAAGTTTTATAAATTGATCAATACGTAGGTATTATTAAATCTCTAGATTAGACGATAAAAATTTCTTTAGTAATGATTTTTTCATCTAATAGAGATCTCGTTTTGGAAAAATAAAAAAACTACATTTTGGAAATAATAAGCTTTTATTTAAGTACTCAAATCACACTTCGTTTCAAATATTGTGAATTCTTATAAAATATTTATTTTTAATTTTAGTTTTACTATTAGATTAAAAAATATATTATAAAAAATATGTAGGTATAGAGTTCAACATTTCTTAAAATTCTGATTACAAAAACTATATTTTTGTATAAACTATTTTTAGAGGTATTCAATAATTTACAAATACTTTTAAAATACTGGAGGAAGCTAATTAATAAAATATTATTAATAGGAAAATTAAGTACTTCTTAAAAATCTTTAAAAATGGGGAATATTTTCGAGGTCATGGTATAAAAAAATCCTGTTGTTACTTCTGAAAAAGTTGACTTATTTAAGAAACTTTTTCCAGGGAAAGGAGCTCACCAGGGTGCTGTTGTTTTGACTCGTGTTAGGCGTGACATTCGTACTGTGGTTGTCGTCACTGGCACTTGTTAAGCTACTCGTGGAACTCTGACTTGGAGATCTTGGAACATTCAAAAGTGTCGAGCTATGTCGTCTTTGACTCGCGTCTTGAGAACAGTTATTTGGGACTTTTATAACACATCGCTTGTGATAGTTCATACCACACCCTGGAGCAAATTAGAAACAGTTTTTGTTAGAAGACGAATTAAACTTAGGCACCTGATTTTCAACTTTCAAATTTCGGTTTACATATTCAAATATTTCTGCTAATTTTTCTCCTATGAGTTTTATTTCTCAAAGAATTAATTTGAGAATTAAATACCTTCGCATTTTAGACCTTGGCGTACGAGACCAAAGAGCATTTCCCCACAAAAATCACAAAAAGTAGGTGCTTTATAGGAGTGAACTGATAAAGCATGTGGCCGAATGGGAATTTGTTCGGTTGGCACTTGAGCTGCAAAAATGAAGATGATACAAGTTATTGTAATGAAAATTTGAAGATATCAGAATCAAGCTTGAACTTACCAGTGAGAACTATTTCCACTAAAGTCTCGTCAACGATTTCCATCACATTTGTGATGAGCTGCAGGATATTGATGGAGCTGTAATCATGTTTAAATAACAGGAGTCTATCGAACAATTGACTTAAGCCGTGATCAGGACACTTGCTATTAATAAAATCACAGGCAAATTCCTTCAGGGATTTCAGAGTCAATTGACTGGCGTCTACAGTGACTGTGTCACGTAGCAATCCAAATTGGAAGAGGAATGTTACTTCTGCGGCCTCCATCTTTCTCCTTTTTCACTGAAAAGAAAAGAAAATAAAAATATTTTCCAAACACTCAAAAGTTTAGGGCTTTTCATCAATTTCTCAAAATTTGTACCATTTTAAATTGAATCTACAATAAATTGAAGAACAGAGCAAATATTATAACTTCAAATTTTGGTATTCTATCGTCTCGAAAATTAAAATCCTTACAAATCCAGAATTAAAAAAGTATGAAAATGAAAAAAGGATTACGTAGTTGAAGATGCTGATGAAAATTAGTTGATGTTCCATGAAAACTGTAGCGGGTTTTTGGAAGGTTGAAAGAACCGGCTGGTACAGCTTAATGATGATGATGAAAATGGAAAAAGCTTCTAAAGATCGGATTTTTGGGTAATTTAGTGAAAAATATGTGGTGTAAAGTTGAAAGCGGTGCACGATGCGACGTACAATATCGGCGTTAAAGCTTGCTCCGACACACTTTCATTGTGATGACATTTTACAGTTATCTCCAGTAGGTCGACTCGACTCACCTTATTGCTCCGATACATTCAATACTTCCAGGCCAGGTTTTTTTTCAGCTCCTTAACACTTTAACATTCCAGATCTTCGTGAGATTATAGTAAAACTTAAGAGATAAATTATTTTTTAATTTATCACTAAAGATTGTTTTCTTTTGACATTGTTGAGTTCGGAGAAAAGACTTCCACATACGGTGCAGTACAGTGGTACATACAGCACACACCAATGCAGCAACACAACCAGCACTTGAGAGTTGAGACTTGTATATCTTGACTGGTTTTGACGATCCACAAGGATAGGAGAATGTTTCCCATCCCACCAAATCGAAATAGCGTCACCCACAGCTGCGGGGGCGTACTAAAAAACCACACAGCGCCAGATTCAAATAAAAAGGGAATAAAAAGAGCCTGAGAACGTGGGAAATCCATGGTAAAGGTTTAAAAATAAAAAAAAAAGGTGTAGTTTAAATATGGTGCAAAGAGTTTTACAGTTTCGTATATTTTTTTTTTGTTTAAAGATATTTTTATTTGATGACAAAGAATTATTTTAATAATAAGGAGTTAACTTTTAATTTATAGCTTTTTTTAAATTTCATAATGAAGATTTTTGTTTAAAAAATGGAAATAATTGTGCAAGTTTTCATTTTTAAGATTAAATTTAATTAAATATAATGAATTATATTAATAAAATTATTAAGGAATAAGGTCAATAAAAACAACCGGAATTAATAGTAAACTTACATTTAATTAAATTATCGCCTCTTTTGTTTAAAACACAAAGATATTAAAGAATTACGAATTCAGTAGTCATGAATATAATAATCATAAGGCAAAGATTTTAGTTTTAATCATCTGTTTGGCGAAGACTGTATACGATAATGGTTTAATTTAATTATTTAAAGACGGTATTCATTGTTTTTAAAAGGTTCTTGGCATAGTAGTTATACAAAAACTTCTGGTTGTGTTAGAAAATTATGTCTTGAGCTTCTCTTCTTGTGCTAGAAGTTGGTTTTTTATTTTCTGAAGAAGTTCCTTTTTCACTGTATCAGGAACGAGACTTCTCGCCCTAGTTGTGACTGTCGCTAATAAAGCGTCATAGGTGACGTCTGTGTCATTCTCTTTAATGATATCTTTGCAAATTATCTTCACTTGATCTCTCCAACCACATTCGACAAGACGGCGACGTAAGAGTTCTTTTAATCTGTCAGATAAAATTGAATTATTTCATTTTTTCTCATAGCAAATTAATTTTCTTTTATTTCCTAAAAATAACTTGTGTCCCGTCAACAGTACTTTTATAAAATAAACTAAATTAACCAGATTATGTAACAAAACACAATTTTTAATTTATTATAATGATTATATTTTGAGATTTTGAGGAACTTTCAAATCTTTATAAGCAATACATAGAAAACATAACTTGCAAATGCCGTTTTAATCGTGTATAGAAACTGTTTTCTATGTTAGAGCATTTTCATACATAGTAACTTAATTTTATAATTAAAAAGGTAATCAATTAATTCAGCAATTTAAAACAATATTATTCATGTTCGACAAGAAACAAAAAAGGATTTTGTAGTAACTTGAAAAATGAGTTATATTGTATTGCTATAAATTAAATTTTTATTATCCAGAATTTATTGACAAACTTACCCATCTCGATCACCACCCATTACTAATTTTTGATGCGCTGCAGTCTTCATTTATTAATTTAAATTGGATCTTTAAGCCAGAAATAAATCCTTTTCAATGAGAACATATGTATGTTACTGTCAATCTTGTCAATTATTGTTTACGTTTGAGGTTATGTTGTAAGGTTGTAAAATGCCGTAAGATTCGTAAAATTTCATGAAACTTTCAAGGTCTTGTGAAACATTGCAATGTGTCATAGATGGCGGCGGGAAAATTCAAACTATACTTCTCTGACGGTATTTTTAAGTATTTAGATTTTTTTTAATTTAAAGAGATTTTAATGTATTTTAAATCTTGTTTTAAGAAATTTCAAAAGGTTTACAGGAATTTTAAAATTCCTAAAATTAACAATTTCTCAAATTCATTTCAAGGAATTCAAATGAAAATATTTATGGATAAAGGAGTTGAATTATATTTTAATGCTAGGTGATAAATAAAAGCAGTTAATAAATAAGGTCAAGAATAATTTTTATTAACGATCGAAGACTATTAAAATTCCAATTAATTACTCTCCAATATTTTAATTTTTTTCAAAGATCTGCTGGTCACTCATTTTTTTAACAAATGAAAAATTATGTCGATTATCACGAGGACGAGTTCCACTGAAACAAATTTGTTATTTTAATTCAAATCTTTGAAGCTAACTCTTTTAAAAATAGTGCATATTAATAATAATAATTAACATTTTATATCTTACCAATGCACAATATCATAAATACGAGGTATCGATTTTCCGCTGCAAATAAAATTGTATTCTATAAATTCAAATAGAGTTTAATACCAATTATGTAAGTATGGATATTGGATACATAATGAGTACGATGAGTACCTTTGTAATGAGTGTAACTTCCGTAATGATAATTATAAGTAACCATAGAATCTACGATCAATATTCCACAGCATATTAGAAGGCAAATTTCCTAATGAACAAAATTTAAAAAATTGTACAATAACTTTTAATATATGATTGCAAAATAGTGTATTAATTTATTATAGATAGACAAATGCGAATATATAGTCCTCTGATGTTTTTTTAATTATCTTACCGTGACTCGAGTTGATTCGAAAAATATCGAGGCGATCATCAAGGCGACAATGATTGTAAGAATCGTTAAAGGATAAGCACATCCAAGTGGAAGTGATCTATCTTTTGTAAAATAATTATGGAAATGTTCAATCACCACAGCGATTTTAACGATTCCGATAACCTGAATCATAACCATAATTTATTTTCATTAATTTACATTATTTATATTTATGCTAATGTTACACTTACCAAAACAAATAGTTTTAAGAGAAAATGTACATCTTTAACAAGCTCTTTAATATCCTTAGCCATTTTTGAATCTTCTTTATTTATATCTCAAGTTTTTATTCCTAAAATGCTAAAATATAAAGACTTTCGAAATCTCTTTAAATGTACGAAGTTGGCTTATAAATAATAGTAATCACAATCGATCGTCTTCTAAACTTTTTCACTGATATAATAATAATTTAAAATACAATGGCAATAAGAGGGTAAATTAATTTTTCCGATCACAAAACTTTATTTATTTCATTACTAATTTAAAAAAAATAACATTATACTTGAAGAACATACTTTTCTGTTAATGAAATTTGTCTAAAAGTTAGGGAAATTGAAAAATACAATACAACCCTCTAATGGTGTCTAAAAAATTCGATTCGAAGCAATTTCACTCGTGGAAAAAATATGCGTTTTTTAAAAATGCTATTTAAACAAAGTTTCACTTTCTTCATTAATTTCCTTTCAGAAATAACAAAGGAACCATTTTAAAAGTTTAAGGGTATCTAAATTATAAAACTAAGTAGAGTCAAGAATCTTCATGTACATATTATTTTTACTTATAAAGGTAAAACACACAAGCTTGATTTACTGCTACACAAAGATAAGTTATGTACTATACATTTTCACTCAAGTCTTCTCTTTTCGTTAACAATTGTGAAAAGCATTAAAAACTTAGTTACCTTAATTTGGTAGACTAGATGTACAATAAACATTCGAGTATGTATATCAAATTTAATACAATTTTACAAGAAATAAATCTCTCGATTGTCGTATAATTAGTTAAATTAGCGATATAGCAATGCCGCTGAAACGAGGCATTAATGATATTTCTCTTAAAATTAATTAAGAATGATCATCATCAGAATTGGGTTTAGAGTCGACAACAGGTATATTGTTTGGTAACAATTCAGAGTCTTTGCTTGACATCTCGATTCAATCCGTTCGAGTAACGTTTCTCGTAGTATTTGAATTAGTCTGATAAAGATAAACTTGGAAAAGGATTGATACGTCGATGATCACTTGAAGACCTCCACAAATTCCGAATTGAATCGGAGCTTCTCGTTGTATGAAGTAACAAGTCTTAAAAGTATCTCCACATGTCCACATTATCACCATCACAACACTGAAATACATTATTTAATTCATTAACTATACTTGGTATTATCATAATTGTGATAAAAGATTGTAGAGGTATTCATTTTATACGAACCTCATACCCTCTGTTGATTTATTATGGCAGTTTCGCAAAAATTGAGGGACGCCCAGCATCGCCTCGGTTAATACTGCTAATAGTCCCACGATTTCAACGAAAATAAGAACATTCAGGAAAAGATACATTAACGCTCCTCCGACGATTCCAAAGAGCAGGACGAAGTTCAAATATGATTGGAAGTCTGTCCATTTCCAAAAGAATTTAATGTCCAAATCTACCAAAATTAGTATCCAAAAAAACTTAATGGTTTTTTTACATTCTCATCAGAGAATGTATTATTTTTTTTAGTTAAAGCAGCTCTGTTGATGATTTTCGGTAAAAATTTCAATCCTTCCATGATGGGAGCATTTAACAAAAGCAAACATAAAAGTAATGTAAATTCAGGTTTCACAACCTTTATTATAAGAAAATTAGGGAAAACAGGGCTTATTAAAAAAAAAAGGTTTAAATTGCTTTAACTTTAGTAATTTGTTTACATGGTTATTCAAATTTTCCAGTTCAAAGCCTTCGACACTTATCAATATTAAATATTTTTGGCATTTAAAATGATAGTGAATGAAAAATAAATTGCACATATTCGCAAAACATGCAGAATATTAAATAAAGTTTCATCAGGAATAGATTTCGTTACTTCTTACCTGTAAATACTCTTTCCCTTGACTTTATGATTTGATTTTTGGAACGAACGTTGACACACAGCCTGATCATTAGAAGCATAGTAATTATCATAAGAATACTCTGTAACAAGAGAGGCAACTCAAAACGCTTTCCAAACCTGAAAAAATCAATAATAATATTGTTAAATTCATAGGATTTTTTATCTGGTTACCATATATTTCATTTTTCTTATAAATTCTGGAATTCAAAGATTAAAATACAAATGACTCATAGTAGAAAGTTTTTTTCTTAATTATTATATCAGAATGAAACTTTCTAGCACAAACGATTAAGCCTTATTGTGAATGACTCATTTTGAAAAGCTTTAAGAAATGGAATGTCTTTGCTCAGAATAGAGACATGTTGGGGAAATGTCAGAGAAATTGAATCTTATGACCACCATGAAGTGGTTTGAAGTTTCGAAATTCTTTCATGCATTTTTCTGGGTTTTTTCTAAATTTTACTAAAAAAATATGCTTACGTACCAAAACAGGATTCGGAGAGTGTTAGCAACTAGGAGAGCCAGGCATACATAAAGTGAAAATCCCTCTGGATCTTGTTTTTCTTTAATTTGTTTGTATTGAGGAATGTATGGAACCACTCCACCAAAAATCATTGCTCCCGATGCGATCCATCCAGCTACGTTTGCGAACGTTATATCCTCATAATTTTCCAGCATTTTTATTTCTTTTTACACTTTTTGCTTTCACTAATTTCTAGCCGTGGCATTTACATAGATAATCTTTGAATTGTATCACGTATCAGTCAGCATATTTTAGGTTATATTTCCTGTGAGTAAACAGTCAGTTCGATGATTCATTATACCAACAAAGACATGTAATCATTTTTTTTCTCTCCTTTTTTTATAATTTCAATCTGTCAATAGATACAAAATTGCGAAAGAGGAATTAGACATTTTTCATATATTTATGACAATGTTTAAATAAGAAGGCAAAAAAAGTATAAGTATGAGGCACGAGTTTTTAAGTTATGTTTTACTACAAAATGTGATTCATGTTAACATGAATTAATTTATATAATTATATAATTATATAAATTAACTAGATTCTTTTTACCAATTGCTGGAGTGTTTCTTATCAGCAATTAATTTTTAATTAAATTGTTTTTGTTTACTTATTATCGATTTATAATATTTATTATGTTACCTCAAAATATGCAGGTGAATACGTGAACTGCTAACAGCTGACTCATGATCATGAGCTGACTGACTGAGTACTAGTAGTAGTACTAACACCAAAGACATTGATAATGTCTTTGCTGATATAGCCCACACCTGTGTGAGTGTGTGGCTGATAGCCTAGAGTTTGGTGACTTTTGGTGACCTTTAATTTTTTAAAGGTTGGCAATTTCTTGTATTTCCTAGAATGGCGATTTTCGACGTCATTTTGTTGGCCACCCTGTTCTTAACCTCATCTGGATTGTTGGATTGTTGTAAATTTTTTATTAATTAAATGTAATAATCTCTTTATTTTTGTGAATGCAGATGAAAAACCATAAATCTCTATGCACGATTTTTAAATTGGTATAATTATCTTCAATTTTTAACAAAATTAATACTGTGAAAAATATTTTCAAGGTTGTCCTGACCGGTTTATTTATGCCTTCAAAACAAATGTACGTAGGTTTTGCAAAATCGAGAAATAATGATAGCAATTAATTTATTTTTTAAACTACTAATTGGATTTAAATCATATAATATTTTAAATAATCTATATTCTTATATTCTTTAGAATGTCATCTTCAAGAGTCGTGATCCAGTTTCTCAAACACAGGCGTTTATTATTTAATTTACCGACTGCATCTTCATGCAGTTTCAAATTACCTCATCTCTCTGTTTTTCAAGCTCCATATTCCACTCAAAAAGCTCGAGTTAAAGCTCAGCAATCAGATTCTGAAAATCAAGTTCAGGTTGGCTTTGCGGAAACTGGTAAGGTTCTTCTAATATATTCTACTACTTTTAAAAAAATAACAAAAAGTTTTTGTTTTAAAAATTCCAGTCATCACAAGTGGTCACGTATTCACCTTTTTTCACCTATTTTGAATTTGTTCACCGCCTTCACAATTTTTTACCATTTTTTCCTTGCCTTTTAGTTAAAGAAAACACGAAATCTATTTGGTACTTGAGTATAATCGTTGGCGGAGTAGGACTCACTGGATTTATTCTCTTTACGATACTTAAAGAATTATTCTCAGAAAAGAGTCCAAATGGTGTATATAAAAAATCTTTGGATCGGTGTTTAAAGGATTCGAGAATTTTAGATGCTCTTGGGGAACCTGTAAAAGCTTATGGAGAAGAAACTCGTCGGGGCCGACGAAGTCACGTTAGGTAATTGTATATAATATATTTTAGTCATTAACATTTTCCAACAATGTTTATCACCTCTCTTTTTCAATTACAGACACAACATTTTCGAGCAGAATGGAGTTCAACATATTAGAATGCAGTTTTACATTCAGGGAATTCGAAAGAAGGGTGTCGTACATTTAGAAGTACAAGAGGTAAATATTTTTTGTTTACATTATTAAAAATGTACAGGAAATATATTCTCTTTTAATTATCATAATATGGATTTTAAATTTTCAACGTTTTATTACAGAACCAGAAGACGGGGAATTTTGAGTACAAGTATTTAATCGTAAAATTAGAAGACATGCTTCGCACCGTGATCGTTTTAGAAGATGAAAGGAATTCCACGCAGAATACAATTCCACCTGATAACGAATTGCTTTCTCCGATCTAAGTATTTACCTCCTAATTCTATCAACTCAGTTGAAAATCGCTTTGAATTCGAAACGAGATTGATTTTTTATTTAACTAGTCGCTCATTACCTTTTTGTATATAAACTTTCACGTGATTCAAATTAATTGATGATGCTCTAACATCTAATCTAGTTTCATATATCCAGTTTTTGTATGTAAAATATTAGAATTTTTATATAAAGTTAATTAATAAAGGCATGTACATTTGATTGTTACAAATTCTCACATTAAATTTAGTCAAATTTAGAATTGGTTTCCCATTATGATTTTCGAGAAAAATTAGAATACTCGTTAAATTTTTTGGTTCAGTGACCATGACCAGATAATTAGATGGGTGCGTCTAGGATAGAGTTTGAGTTTGCCGATTCTATTGTTACTTACCAACTTTGTTGCAATAATTGAAGGTGGCAAATAATCAATGTTGGTCATTTCTAAATTTTTACGTCAAAAACTTCAGAATTTAATGAGTTTTTAGATTCTCAATTTTGTTAAACCTTCTCTAATAGTAAATAGAAAACTAGTAGGTGTTCAGTAGAAAAGGTCTCTATTTCTTTTCAGTTTTTTCATAGAATTTATCTCGCAAATAAAAAAGCATTTAAATAAATTACGACTATTAAAAAAATTACATAATTATCAACACCATATTTGATAAATAGAGATTTTTGATCTTGACATGAGAAGTAGCCTAGAGATTCTATCTGGCGGGAGACGGCGATTCTATCGAAGCAACATGCCAATGTAAAGCACCTTTTCTCTCCTGTCAGTTGGTTCTGTACCAGCAAGGCGAACCGTTTATTTTACACTCAGTGTCTCGCCGCCTACTTTTTCATGGGAAATACAAGTAGCTTTCAACATGATAAATGGACCAGACAAGATTCTTCGCCGAATTTGGTAAATCGATGTCATCGCCTTGCTGGTCATTTTCTTTGACCTAGTGTTTCCTAAAAGGACTCAAGCGATGAAGAAATTGCAATCCTAGGAACTTGAATAGTGATTCAGTGAAGTGATTAAACTTTTATCTCTGATAAATAATTGATCGCTCTTTTAATATACAGAAAAGAGGAAGATAAGAAAATGGGGAATTGCTGCTCTTCTAGTCCTTGTTGTTCAAGATTTAGGGCAGTTTATAGACCTCATGGGAGAAACATCGTTCCACTTTGCGGAAAACCAGAATGCATGCCAAAGCCACCCTCTATTTCCGGTGAGTTATCCCTTTCATGTTCTGTATCTGAATATTAGTTCCAGATTTATTAAAGTGGGGGGGGGGGATAATATTTAAATTTATCAATGGAGTTTTTTTAAAACATGAAATAAAATATTATTTTATATTATATGTTTAAAGATCTTTGGATTTCTTTAGAATTCTTTAAAATTCTTTTGACTTCGTTTGAATTCTCCAGATTCTTTTGAATTCTTTTGAATTTTTTCTGACTATGACTATTTTCATACAACCTTATCAGTTGTTTTTTATTATTATTATAAGCTGTCATATAGATGTCATAAAATGTTGTCTAATTTATAATAAGTATTAATTTATAATTGGATAGTATTTTTGTTTCTAAATTTTGAAATTATACATATGTTATCAAAGATTTCATAATTAAGTAAGGTGCTCTAATTCTTGGAGGAAACATTAAACTAAAGCGATGTCATAAATGTAGCTTGAAGAAATGGTTAGAACTTAGAATTATAGCTTCTGTAAGGCGAATGTAAATTTATTTTTATTGCAACATATTTAATTTTACACTTATCCAGATTCACAAGTTTATGAGATTCTAAAAATCTTTAGTTTTCAATCTCTAACTAATTTTACTTCATTTTATGCGGATTATCGACTTCTAGGAGAGAAGTAAAGAAACAATTGAGCGAAATGTAAATTAAATTTAAATTTGTGCAATACAATTTGTAAATGACAATTAGAAATCTAAATACTTTTGCATATAATTTAAAATGCAAAATAAAATAATGATTGAAATTTTGAGTCTTTAATTTTTAATCAATCAATTTGTGCTGTTTTATTTATTTCTTTTGTAATTTTATTTTTTTATATTTTTTCATTTATATATTTTTTATTTTTATTTATTTTTTAATTTTATTTTTAGTTTTATTTGTTATATACATGTATTTAATTGAGTTGTCAAATTTGAAAAAGTCTCGGAATTTTTGTGGCATATAAATTTATTTTGTAACTGAGCCTATAAAATATCCACATTTAAGATTCAGTGATCTGAACTCCACTCTCAACATACTTGATCTTCCTATTAAAAAGGTTAATGGACGATACTTGAGGTGAAAGATATGAATTAATTGCCACCTTATCAGCGAATCTGAACCATCAGAGATTTTTTTCCGAAAAGTATAGAAAGTTTGACTTTGTAAACATTTTTTACACTCTCATCAGAGCAGGTATTAGATTTGTGTAAAATTTGACCCCCCCAGTTTTTTGTCAAATGTCCACGTTTTGGGACCCCCTGAACCCGAAAAACATGTTGTACGAATTTGTCTCTCTCTCTCTCTCTCTCTCTCTCTCTCTCTCTCTCTCT
>CAJFCO010000141.1:54916-92188 GCA_904066015.1 Synergus gifuensis
ACCGTATATCAAAGAAATGTTTCTTTGATTCAAAGAAACTGTTTTCTGGGTGTTATTAAAAATTTAAATATTTCTCGCTTCTCACGCATATTTCAATTAATTCCAACTAATTGTTGACGTACTATGTTCAGGCCATATTTCGCTTACGTAAAAGTTGGTCAAATTAGATTAGCATTCGTTACGCTGTCTCGTGACAGAGGGTCTGCTTGGTGACAACGTTTACATAAATTGCGAGAAACTGGTCATACACGTTCCACTTGACGTAAAACATGTTCTCTCTTCGGAGTCAAAAATCTATAAATATGAGTGAATGTGAAATTTTCAATTTCACTGATAAAATTTTCTTATTTATTTGTCATTTGAACATTAATAATTATGTACTGAAATCATTCACTTTCATGTAGCAGAAATTCTGAACATTCAAATGAACGAAATATTTTTTTCCAATTCTATTTTACCCAGAAATATTGTTCCAACTAAAAATAAAGATAAGCGTTACAAACTTACATACAGAATTATTTTTAATAAATATGAATCAATATTTTAACTCGGTTTCTATTAGTTTAAAAGGCAATTAATATAGATACAAAGATTGAAGAAGAAGAAGAACGTTCAGAACTTCAACGACATTACTTTCAGTCAAATTCCAGACTGTCAAAAAACAATAAAAAATAATTAAGAAAGAAGATGATGGAATATTTTAGACTCGATTTTAACCATTTAGAATCCTAAGGGAAATTTTTTTACCTAGCCCGACTTCCCAACAATAAATTGGGTCCTAAAGTCTGGTCCTTGCCAATTCCAACTAGGAAATTTCTGTTTAGAACGGAGATCGTTAAGCTGTTAAAATTAAGGTGTAAAGTACTAAAATCTTTCGTTTATGATTTTTGTGCTTGTAAATACAGATGGAAAATTGAACCTGCAGAACAGTAAATTTTATGAGCTTGCAGGGATCAACCCAAGTCTCCAGTGGGTTGGCTCCAGCCCTTTTCTATCGTAAGTACCGTACCTAATTGGAAGTCCTAAGTAAACAATAATGCAGGACGATTCACCGTTAAAAGGACAAATTATTGGAATTATTCCTTCTGCGAATTAAGCGTGACAGCATTCAAAGCAGTAAAAAATTTCCGTATGTAAATTTTAGAAAATCTTTGATCTTGCAGTGTTATTTAAATTTCGACTCGGATTTTAGAAAGTTAGAGAATACTGATTTGTATCTAGAAATATGGGACTAATAATTATAATTTTAGTTTAGAACTTCAGGCTTTGGTATTTTTCCTATAATATACTTGTTATCTGTTGGTTTACTTTAGTTAAAAATAGGAATATTTGTAATCTTTAGATTTAATCTGACTTTAAATTTGTATCTGATAAAAGTAGTTTTACTGGTTTCTACTGTTTCTAGAAATCATTGAATTGAAGAAACGAAATTATAATTCAGAATTATAAGTATTATTCTCATGATTGCATAACTGTACTGTCATTGTAAACAATAAATTATTCAATATAGTAAGATTGAAGATCTTAAAAGGTGTAACTAAATTTTAGTTACACCTTGTCCTTACTAATTAATTTTGGTAATAGGTGACTCAATATTTCATTGAGTAGAAAGTGGAGAAATGAGACTAATTCAGTAGTCAAATATAAGACTACTAATTCAATTAGTTAAATTCTTACTAATTCAGATTGAGGGAGTCATTGAAAAAAAAAATCGAATAAACTCCTCAAACCTTTCGATATAAACTCATAAAGTCATAAAACCAAATAAAAACTCTGATCCACAAAAAAAAAGAATTTGAAGCAAACCCTATCAGCTCCCACCGCAGGGCAGCAAGCGTGGTTGCCTCGATTTAAAAAAAAGAAGAGTGCGAGAAATAAAATCACGTGTTCGCGCACGTGTGTGCGCGACGTGGTGCACGCAGTCAGATACGTACCATTCTCTCTTTGAGTCGCCAGGAAACCACTATCACCGTACATGCCACAGTCCTAGATTCAGTGTGCTGAGTTGTGGTAGCTTCATGATTCTTTCCAAACCATTCGTCGTGATCCTCGTGCACCCGTACAGATCGATGCACTTTAAATGTTTCATACTATCTGCAATCGTATGCAGTCCTTTGTCCGTTATTTTACTACACTGTCCAATGTTCAGAGTTTCTAGATCCTGTAGAGACTTGGCTATCTTGCAGATCCCTTCATCGCTGACCTGGCAGGCCGAGAGCGACAGGAACTTCAGATTAAATAAACCCTGACTTATGTGCACCAGAGCCTGGTCTCCGATCTTGTCGCAAAATGACACATCCAACGATGAGATCCTGCTCCCACCTTCAGCCAGATACGCCATCCCGATTTCCGAGATGTTGTCACAGGATCTTAAATCTAGCTCCCGCAAACTCGGCATCTTCGCCAAATACTTGAGACCTGAGTCCGTGAAACACGAGAACGATAGATTAATCGACTTTAGTGTCGTCAAACCAACGGACACGTATCTTAAAGATTCGTCTGTCAGCTTCTGACAATCCTGAAGCCCTAAATACTCCAGAGGAAGATTACCAAACGCGCTGTCCTTATTTAGCCCCGCGAGATTAGCTATTCCAAGATCCGAAATGTGCCAACAACTCCTCAAATCTAATTTCTTTAATTTCTTCAATCCCCAAGCAATGAGCATCAAGCCATTGTTTGACAGATTCCCACAACCCCCTAATTGTAAATTCTCCAGATTCTTCAAATACTGCGCTATTTTCTCCACCGAGGCGTCCGTCACCTGCTTGCACAACGACAAATTTAACTCCGTCAACACAGGAAATTCCTGAGTTAGAGCATTCGTCAATCCTGAGTCTGTGACACTAAAACATCCTGAGAGACTAAGGGCTTCTAGATTCGGCATCCCCTTGAAGACTTCTCCGAGTCCTTTTTTCAGTGAGAGCACTTGCACCCTCTTGATGCCCCTTCTCACCAAACTCGAGAAAAGTGCTGGTGCCTGTCTCCGCAGGTGCAGCTTTGCCTCGACCCCTCTCCACACAGACTTGTGGTAAGCTGCATCCCTCCAAGCTGAGCAAACTTGTGCAGCTCGACCCCTTTCTTTCACATCCAGGTAGCTGAAGATGTGCGCCAGGATTTCGGGATACAAATTTGTAACGTGTGTGCTAGTGCTGCAGAGAGTTGTGGTTTGGACTCGGGGACGTTTCGAAGTCGGGCCCTCGATATGAGTTAGACACAGGTGTGTAGAGGTCGGGGCGGACCTTTTTGTGGCTGTTATCGTCCCGCTTTCCTGGCGAGTGTTCGCCGCGGCCACGACCTTCGCAACCGCGGCCGCGGCCGAGTCCAGCGAGTCCGTCGCTTCGTTCTTCGGCTTCTGCTTCTTGTACGGTGGCGACGAGACCACCAGGTGAGGACGATGGAGTTGGTAACAGTGTCCTGAACGGTGTATCAGAGTCGCCCCTTGAGTCGGCGTTAACGCCGGAAGTTCTGTCATCAGCTGGCCCTCTTCCATACTAGGACTTGCCCTTCTCGTGGAATACTTCAATCCGAGCGGTCCCCATTTATCGAGGATGGCATGGTTGCGTGATGTGATGTGATTCAAAGAGCCTGCGATGTAAAAAAAGAGATGAGAAGGGCGAATAGGGGCGGGGTAAGGAAACGAGAAAACAGAATGGAGCAGACGGTCAGAAGGAGACGGAATGAGGGCTTGGAGAGTGCGTGAGTGTGCGTGTCCGCCTTGCCTGCTTGTTCCTTGTTGGTGAGCGACGGGTTTCAAGGCGCCGAGGCGAAAGCGATGCACGCTATTCTTTCTTCCCTCGATGAAACACCCTCAATTTTCGAAGAATCTAAAAGATTCTTCTAAAAGTAGTCTAGACACTCCAACTCCTAGAAATAGTCCACATGCTCTAGATTTTATCAATTCTGGACGTCTTGTTCATCGGAGCACTTGATATTGTATCCACTTTTTCGAATAAGATTGTAAATTCGTTCCTTAGAGCCGGTACTGAAATCACACGCACTACGTGGGCAGGACTAGTCTCGTATCTCGCAATCATCGATAGATAAACTCATGGAGAGAGAGAAAGAGAGAGAGAGAGAGAGAGAGATTGCTGAGGTATTGGACTGATTATGAGAATTGTTTAGGTTTTGGGGCATTGATGGTTACTGGGTTTGTTTCTGATGATGGGTTTTTGGAGCATGAGTTTATGCAAATTTCATAAATCAGAAACCAACGGTGGATGACGTACCACTAATCCCGAACAACATTCAAATTCAACACGCTTTCAGCCGCGGAGTGCCGTGGATTGGGGGACGGACTAGACTAACCAGACCAAACCAGTCGTCGGGCTCTGGTGCTTGTTCCCTCGGTTCCCTCGGTCTTTCGTTTCTCAGTCCCAGTAACGTAACTAGTACGATCGATACGTGAGCATCGATACCCTCAGCAACCTGCAAAACGTTAATGTAAATAAAGAGTCTCATGTACAAAAAGTGCATGAGACTCTTATTTATTTTACTCGATGATGTATTATTATTTACTTTACTTGAAGATTTACTTTTTACAAATGTCTAATTATTATAATTCAAAGCCGATCTAAAAGAAATATAGATTTTAAATTTTGTCACATTTTAAAGCTAATGTAAGGAAAATTATTAGTTGATGTTAATTTTTATTGACCAGTTTTGCTACCTGTGTATAGCTTAGTGGGTAGAATACCAGACCGGCAATCTGAAAACCTAGGATCGATTCCCAGTGAGGCTATAGAGAGAGAATTTTTTCACATAAAAATCGATGTTTAAAAAAAATATTGACAGAACAACAAATAGAAAAAAATAACATTATTTTTAAATTCTTTTTTATAAATGAGAATAATTAGGATCAGACAAACGTGTATTTAATTTTATTTTAGGATTTTTTAAATGGATATCTCAAGAAATGTAAAAATGGCATGTAGGGAAAAATTCCGGTAAGGTAGGGATCGGATAACTGACATATGGCCTTAATTATTCATATGGTGTATTTCCTTATAATTTATAATCATGACAACAGGACAAATGAAAAATTCGAGATTTTTCAATAAGTAAAACAGATAAATGAACATTTTTAAGTAATAAATGAAAATTGTTCAGGGTGGAATTAAAAACAAGTACGACACTGTTTTTCTCTCTTCGTTTCACGATCGGATCGTCACTTGTTCGGTTTAGAGTGCAAGTAGATGCCGAGATAGTCGGTGCATCGGGTAAACTCGGGTGTAAGGTGGAGCGAGACAAGAGGATACTAATCTTGGATTGGTCGAAATTCAACGAGGCTGTACCACGTGACCGGGTCGGTGAATATCGATTCCGGTTGCGCTGCGGCGGCATTTTTAAGTTTTCGCTCGATGGGGCGGGGCTATTTCCCCCGTAACACGCACGTGTATTTGTGTAAAATTTCTAAAGGGTTAACTTTGGGATAAATGATTAAAACAAAGATCTCAAAATTCCTTAAAAACAATTAAGAAACGTAATCCATTTATAAACAGTTTCTTATCATTCCTAATTCAATATTATCAGTGATTAATTTTTAAAAAGTAGTTCCAAAATTGATTTCCGATAATTATTATAAGTTGATATGACGACAATACATTTTAAACACATATTTGAAATAAGGGACAGAAGTTTTTAAAAATCTTTTTAAATTAACAAGATATTATCTTTTTCTCTGCAACGTTATTATTACTTTTAAATTTATTTTGAGATACCAAATTGAAAATTTCTATAATTAAAGTTAAAGCATTAAGGTACATACATACCTTAGCGTATTTTTTTTAATTAAAAAAATTTTCAATTTTATATCTCAATATTAAATTTAGATGTTGCAGAATCATCAGATATACATGTATGTATGTAGATGGTGGTAGATGGTTGCAGAGAAAAAAATGTTGGTAAGGTAAGGATCGGGTAAGTCTTATATATAATTGCGATCTTGATACTTTACCATAAGAGCAATTTAGTTTACTCGCAATTATACATTCATAATAATAAATATTTTTAGCTAATAAGAGTTAATAAACCTTCGCCTCATGTAGACAAAGGGTTATTGTCTCTTATTAGCTACAAATATTTATTATTATGAATGTATAATGGGGCAAACTAAATTGCTCTTATGGTAAAGTATTACATGCCCTTATAATAAAGGCCCTTTATTAGTTATCTGATTCCTACCTTACCAGCATTTTTTCTGTACTTCTAAATTTATTGACACTGGAAAATATGCATTTATAATTAATTTTATTGTTTATCAAGATTAATTAATTTCGTAGTAATGAACATTTTTATAAGTTAAAATGCTATTATTTATAATAAACAATACAAATATTTTTTAGCATTTTAAAATTTAAACTGCGCGCAATTATAATATAGCAACCAATCAGGTGCCGTTAAACGTTCGAAATGACCTTACCGACAATCTCATTATTAAACGCACTATGTAGTTCAATCAATTAACACAAGGCAGAATTTTATTTTCCCGCTAAAATCCTTGTCGCAGCCGTCGTCTGTGAACTTGTTGCGTGTTTTTTTTAATGTTTTTCTCTTGATCTGAACTATAAACATAACTAAAGTGTTTACATTCTCATTTTTCTGTTAAATTAGTAAAAAATGGAAGGTTTTGACGATCCCGGAATATTTTTCTCCGACAACTTTTCTGTCGATGGAGAACAGAATCAAGAAAATCAGGCGAATTTGCAAGGGGCCAAAAAGAAGTTGAAAGAGTTCATTCGTCAGTTTCATGAAGGCAATTTTAACTACAAATATCGGTAATTATTCTATTTTTCACTATCTGATAAATTTTTTATTGTATTTTGACAATATTCGCCTTATTGAACGCGTTACTTTATTTCTAACTCCCTGAATTTTGTAAGAGGAAGGTAGGGTCATATATAATGGTCTCACACATATTTACCACTTTGTTGTTATTGTTTTATAACAGTCATCACTATATCTATTGTCATTAAAAAAGGTAAGTAGGTGAATTTTTTTTATTAAAAAAAAGGTGAGAAATAGGTGACAAAAAATTGAAACAAACTTAAAGCAACGAAAACGAAAATATTAAAAAATTTAGCAAGTAAGAAAATGATTTTATATTAAGTTTTCTAATTTTACAGAGATGCTTTGAAACGAAATTACAATCTCGGACAGTTCTGGATTGAAGTCAACTTGGAAGATTTGTCTGCTTTCGATGAATCTCTCGCTGAAAAAGTTTATAAGCAACCAACCGAATATTTACCATTGTTCGAAGAAGCAGCAAAGAATATTGCTGACGAACTTACAGCACCAAGATTGGAAGGTGAGGAGAAAGTTGAAGATATTCAAGTGCTTTTGACTTCTGATGGTCTTCCAGTTTCGTTGAGAGGAATGAAGGTACGCCAATATCCATAATATACTATATTTAAATATTTACTAAATATTTTAGTGAATTGCATATTTTTTAACGATGATCATATTAGAATAAACATAATGTATCAAGACAAATTTTATTTACCTTTCACTACAATTCTCTCTTTTTGATGTTTTTTCAGCCTGATGTAGTTTCTAAATTGGTTAAAATTCCGGGAATAATAGTTTCTGCCTCTGGAATTAGATCAAAGGCGACGAAGATAGCAATTCAATGTCGAAGTTGTAGAAATGTTCAAACCAACATTTCAATAAAACCTGGTTTAGAAGGTTACATCTTGCCCAGAAGTTGCACTACGTAAGTTAAAAATTGAGTCTTTTTATCAATAAATAATCTTTTTGCATTTTATATTCAATTTGAAAATGTTTTTTTTTTTTAATTACCAGAGAGCAAGCAGGTCGACCAAAATGTCCCTTAGATCCATTTTTCATAATGCCGGACAAATGTCATTGCGTTGATTTTCAAGTTCTCAAGCTGCAAGAACTCCCTGATCATATTCCTCAAGGAGAAATGCCGAGACATATGCATCTGTATTGTGAACGATATTTGTGCGATCGTGTCGTTCCTGGAAATCGGGTCCTTATCTTGGGAATTTACTCTATCAAGAAAGTTGCTAAAACCGAAGGCAATAGCAAAAGAAAGGATAAAGCTCTGGTAGGAGTTCGTGCTCCTTATATACGAGTTGTTGGAATCACTGTTGATGGAGAAAATACTGGAGTTGGTAAGAAATAAATGTATAAATTTGAAATAATTTAGAAAATTATTAAATTTTTTATTAAATTATTTTATCTGCTTTTTTTTAGGAACTCATCCACCAGTCACTCAGGAAGAAGAAGACTTATTTAGAAGACTCGCAACAGATCCGCTCATCTATGACAAGATCGCAATGAGCATTGCTCCGAGTATTCTTGGCTCTGTGGATATAAAAAAAGCCATAGCATGTTTGTTATTCGGAGGATCTCGAAAAAGAATGCCCGACGGACTTTGCAGAAGGGGAGACATAAATGTCTTAATGCTTGGAGATCCAGGAACTGCGAAATCCCAATTGTTAAAATTCGTTGAAACTGTTTCTCCTGTCGGTGTATACACCTCAGGAAAAGGAAGTTCCGCTGCTGGTCTCACTGCTTCCGTTACTAGAGATCCTGTTACGGTATAAAATAACTCTTTTATTACTATTGTCAACTATTATATTTTTATGATATTGAACTTCCTATAATTTTTGGTCTGAAAATTTTTCTTCACACAGAGGAATTTCGTGATGGAAGGAGGAGCGATGGTTCTAGCAGATGGAGGGGTAGTTTGCATTGATGAGTTCGATAAGATGAAAGAAGATGACAGAGTGGCTATTCACGAGGCGATGGAGCAGCAGACAATTTCGATCGCAAAGGCGGGAATCACAACTTCTTTGAATACTCGATGTTCCATTCTTGCAGCTGCGAATTCGATTTTTGGTCGTTGGGACGATACCAAAGGAGAGGAGAACATTGACTTCATGCCTACGATTTTGTCCCGTTTTGACATGATCTTTATTGTCAAAGACGAGCACGAGGAGGGGAGAGATATCAAAATCGCAAAGCACGTTATGGGAATTCACGCGAACGCTGGGCAGATCACGGAAGAATCTGTTGAGGGAGAATTGCCCTTGGGAACTTTAAAGAAATATATTCACTACTGCAGAATGTAAATTTTCAATAATCTAATTTAAATTAATTAATTAATTAATTTTTAATCTTTATCAAAAATTGAATTTTCATTAGGCGATGCGGGCCAAGATTGGATAAAGATGCAGGTGACAAATTAAAAAATAGATATGTCATGATGAGAGCCGGAAGTCGAGAGCATGAACGAGATACGGAAAAGAGAAATGCTATTCCAATCACGGTTCGTCAACTGGAAGCGATTATAAGAATTTCAGAATCTTTAGCGAAAATGAGACTCGAGCCTTTTGCTACCGAGGTTCATGTGAACGAGGCTCTTCGACTTTTTCAAGTTTCTACCTTGGATGCTGCAATGAGTGGATCCCTAGCAGGTGACTATTTTTATTGGCAAAAAAGGGAAGTTAGAAACCGATTTTCGAGCTAACGATAGAGTTTTTTATTATCAAGGGATTTATTCGCTAAATTATAACAATTATTCCCTTTTTCACAGGTGCTGAAGGCTTTACTTCCGAAGAAGACAACCAGATATTGGTTCGTATTGAGAAGCAACTGAAAAGGCGTTTCGCAATTGGTACCTGTACCTCGGAACAAAATATCGTCAACGATTTTCTCAAACAGGATCTTCCGGAACGTGCTATTTACAAGGTGATACATACAATGATTCGCCGTGGAGAACTTCAGCATCGTATGCAACGCAAAATGTTGTTCAGGCTTCTTTAATTGGTAAGGAATGCTTTTATTTACACATCTGTGGAAATTCTTCTGTTGTTTGTGTTAGAGATTCTCTAGGCAGAGTTCAGACAACTTTCCCCCTCCACTAAGCTATGTGGTAACCGGAATCGGAAATTACCGCAGAAGCGCCTAAAATTTGAACTGTAGACATATTTCGTGGAGTTAGATTTTATAAAAAAACTTCGTGATTTTGTATAATACTGACATTGAATTTTAATATATGTATTTTATTATCAGTTGTCATTTTTGTGTGTTTACCATTTTGCGATATAATCACTGAGCTGTTTTGTACAATACACATATTTATTTAAAATTTCCCTCATCACTCGCGATTATCGATATACGACGCACTTACCATCGATCTGTATTTGACCAATCAATGATCGCGCCCACGTTATATTACACCAATCAATATCGGAGAAAAGTTGTTCCAATGATTCCAACTCTGCCTCAGCCTGGAGGCAGAGTTGGAAAGTTATAATTCGCTCCTGAAGGGATAGTAGGGATGATTCTCGACTCTGAAAATCATAAATGAGAATTTATTTTTAGAATGAAAAATAGTTTGCATTAGAAAGAAGCAGTTATCACAGATCGGTTACCTATTTACCTTTTTTTCACCCTTTTCACCTATTTTGAACATTTGTTACCTTTTCACCCTTTTTTTTAATTGATGCAATTGATTTCAATTTCAGTTGATTTTATGAAAAATTAATAATATTGGAATTACATGATAATTTCATGTCATTTGTGGATTTTTATTAAAAAAATTCACCTTTCGTAATGATAATATGTACTGTGATGACTGAATTAGAAAATAGAATGAAGAAAATTGTGAAGTCTCACCCGTTGAAAAAGAGGAATGTGAAGATTCGTCCTTTGCTTCCTCGATCAAGATTATCAAGTCGTTTTAAATCTTCATCTGTTAAATTGAAATTGAATATGTCGATGTTTGATTTGATTCTTTCGGGGTTAGAACTTTTGGGTATGACGATAATGCCTTCTTGAACCAAATGTCGGAGAAGCACTTGTGCAGGTGTCTTTGCGTATTTATCAGCAATTTCTTTAACTACTGGGTGTCCCAACAGATCTGGAAATTTATCAGGACTGTAATTGTACTTTTTTTGAAAATGTTCCTTTGCTCCAGGTGATCCTATTGGACTGTATGCCGTTACAGTGATGTTGTGAGATTTACAGAATTCACGCAAAGGTTTTTGTTGAAGATAGGCGTGCAACTCCACCTAAAAAAAAAATGTAAGAATATGTAGTAGAAGTTGATACAAACAAGGTTTTTGGTTTTAAAATATTTAAAATCCAAAAAAATTAAGATGTTAAAACTTAGAAGTTCGAATCTGGGGGAAAAAAAAATGTAGAAAAAGTCGGAAAACATTTTTTTAGTTAAATTTTTTAATTTAATTCTTTAAATATTGCGAACCGTACTTGCAAGTTGCTCGGCTTGACACTCGCTGCGTTAACGACTTCCAAAATTTGTGATTCGTTAAAGTTACTTAATCCAATCGATTTCGCATATCCCTTCTCCACCAACTTCTCCATTTCCTACAAAATATAATTTAGAAATAGTTAAAGATAAGAAATAGGTGAATTAAAGGAAATTCAAATTGAAAATTATTATTGTTTACAGACCTTCCACACTTCGGTTGGATTGCTGGACGTATCTAATATAAATTCACCATTTTCGTCGACTGCGGGGGAAAAATCTGTCTCATTGAGGACAAATGCAAACGGCATGTGAATTAAATACATGTCCAGGTATTCTAGCCCGAGCTTTTCTAAAGACATCTTAGCAAATCTCTCCACATCTGATGCTCTATTTCCATAATTCGGCAACTAAAGCAAAGCCATTAACAAGTTTTATTAAGTTACTTGACTATTTTTTAAAAAGTTTCACATACCTTGGAAGTAATGAAAAGGTCTTCACGTTTCCCTCCAGTCTCAAACCATTTTTTCAAACTTTTGCCAATCGCATCTTCATTTTTGTAGTTAAAAGCTGTGTCGATGTGTCTGTATCCATTATTCAGTGCAGAAAGTACTGCTGCCTCAATTTCTTCAGGTTTTGCCTACGAGTTGTTTAGATTTTCATATTTATTGTCTATGATTTTCTAAAGTAAGAGAATTATTGTAATCTCATACGTAAGTTTTTTAAAAAATAAATGCATTTTTTATAGATAGGATTTTTATCTGGTGAGAAATTTTTTCTAAACTTTTTTCTTTTGTGGTTCGATTTTTACCCTTTTTTTGAAAAGGAGATAGACTTTGGAAACAAAACTGTCTTTGTATGGAGAAACAGTTTTTGCAAAAAAGATTTTCGAAAAGAGAAATAATTTTAAAACAGAGAGAGAGAGAGTGAGAGAGAAAGAGATTCTGAAATTAGAAGTTTAAAGAATTTCATCACCAGATTTTTCGAAATTGTTGATTCACCTGCCATGTTCCTAACCCTACGGTGGGCATTTCATATCCGGATGACAATCGTTGAGTTTGCATGACCAATCCTCTTCTTTGCCTCGATATGTGCTGGTAGCCTCTCGTAGTTAATATCACGCTAAATACATGAGACGACTGTCTTATTTTTAGAGAAACCCCTACCTTAATACTAGACGCAAAATGCTCGTTTATTTTTAAACCACAATGCGAATCTCCTTACAAATAAACGCAGTACTAGTTTTGCAGCCAACCAATGAAATTCGCGAAAATAATTTACTCCAAATAATAAAGTTTAAAACAAATTTGAGCAACAACTTCTGCCTAGACATTTCACATTGATTGGATTTCTAGGTGGTGCACGTACTGAGCAAGTTTAAGTATATAGACAACTCAAATCGATATGAATGTGCAGAATTGTTTTGCGAAGGAGAAGTGCAACTAGAGAATGAAAATCGTGTTTAAGGCTTTAGGGGTAACAAATATTTTAGATGAGGAGTTTGAAAAGAAATTTGAAAATTGAGTGTCAGTTGGTGTTTGATATCTTGAAATCTTGAAAGCAGAGAAAGAATTAGTGAATTAGGATTACCCTCTAGTAAAATTGATTTCTGGTTTTTATAATTTAAAACACTTTCAATCGCGAGATTCGTGTTCAACATGATAACATTTGACGTTAGTTGGAAAAATATTTGATTACCTGAACATGATGAAAAAACATAAGACTGCCTGCAAAAAGAAGGGGTTTCGACTCCAACAACTGAAAGTATTTTTAAAATGGCACCGATTTAGTCTTCAAAATTGAAATTAGAGAAAAAATCGAAAAAATTATCTGCCAAAATTAAAGGGTGTTGTAAAAAACGTACGAAATAAAATTGATTAAAATCAGAATTAATTTATAAAACAATATAAAGTATAAACAATATAATATCTTGATTTAAAAAATGATGCAAGCTATTATACACATATTATTTGATTTTTGGTCCTCAAAAATATTTTGATAAATTGAAATTTTAAGTGCTTATGTTTTTGCAAACCTCTCGAGACCTAACCTACGAACTCGTGAAACATATTTTTTTAAGTTTCTTTAAGCTTGAAGTTTGTAATTTCGGGTTTTATTTATTATTAATTAAAAAAAAAAAAAAAAAACAGGTTATGACTCAATGAAAGTATTTAGATATTTTAAATTTCCTACCTTCGAATCATTTTTTAATTCGATTATCTTACGTGGCGAGAGAAAGATACTTATTCAAATCAAAGTTCACCATAAAGAAAAAAAAACTCATTCAGATACAGATAATCCTTCAGATTCAGATAATCATTCAGATTATTACGCTCTCAATACTCTAAATCTTTGGTCTAATATTTCTAGTAATGATTAAAATGAAAATATTAATTTTTATACTTAATTTATTTTAATAATTTCAATCGTTAGTTTTAAACACTTTTTACATAAAATGATAAATTTAAAATTAAATCTCAAAATTCTGTTTCTTCATTCTACAAAGAAAGTATTAAAACTGCATTTTTTCACTCTGTACCCACAATTCTATTTAAAAAATAAGTGCATAAGTAATAAGTTCGCTTTAGAGCGAAAAAAAATGTCTTAATTATAATATTTGTCAAGTAAATTGAGAAAATCGAATTTTGAAATTAGATAATGAATCCAATAGCTTTAATTGACAAAAAATAAAATACATTTTCTGTCTTATTCTATTACAAGACATATTTAAAAAGCTATTAATATAATAGAGAAAGATTTTTTGTATAAAAATTTATTTTACATGACTCACAAAGTAAATAAGTAAATAAATCTTTATAAATAAAGAGAGAATCTCAAAGGCTGATAAATATTAGTGCGCTTTCTCACAAACCGTGTTAATATATAACGATAAACGCAACTTTTTTCGAACAATTCAAAAGTAAAGTTAAAAGGTTCGAGTAAATAATTAAGTAAATATGTATACACATTTTATAAATACAATTGAGGTTTTTTTCAGCCTCTGATAGTCGGCAAATGATCGAAGGTCGTTTGATGCAAAGACGAGCTTCGTGGACGGTTTTCGTTATGAGTGTGATTGTAATTCAACCCAGCTTTTGGAAGTTGAGGCAGCACCATTTGATTGTAGTTTGTATTCTGTAATTTTCAAGGATTATACAATGTTTTAATTTTTATTCAGAAAATTAACTGTATATTTTTTTTAATTAAAAAGACTGGAGATAATTATTAGAAACCTTTAATTATTAAACTCACTCTAGACCGATCTCGATACTTTCTAAGCTTCTCGAATTCCTCCTGTTCAACATCTGGCATTTTGAAGTGGAAATTTTCAAAATACATGTGTTGTAGAAGTTGGTCACAAGTCCATCTCTCATCTGGATCTTTGTTAAGGCACTTTTTCAGGAAATCAATCTGCTACATCAATAAGGAATATGATATGTGATTATTTTTTTAATATTCTTATTTTTTTTTATTTCAGAAAAATTTAGATTATGTAATTCTTTTTAATTAAGTCTGAAAACTTGCCTGCACTGGAGTACTGGCTCTTTCGGGAAGAGCATTTTCTAGTGGAGTTAGTGATTGCGGAGTGGGTAGAGAGACGCCAGCGAAAAATTCATTTTGTTGAAAAATAGTCATATGTCTCGGTAGAAGATCACCTAGTGTTCTCCTTATCAGGTACAATTGATCGACATCTGATTTTCCTGGCCAAAGTGCCTCTCCTCTAACTAATTCGGCAAACACGCAACCAATCGCCCACACATCGACCGGTGTTCCATAATGCGTGTCACCCACCTAGATTTTCGAAATTATATTATTACACAATTTACTCCTTTCGTTATTCTTTGGTTTTGAGAATTTAAGTCTTCCAATTTACAATAGAAAGTTTACAAAGTTAAAATTTTCTTTTACTTTTTGGAAAAACTTTAGATTATTTTTTATGATAATAAACGAACCAATAATTCTGGAGCTCTATACCATCTCGTTGCTACATATTCTGTGTAATTTTCCCCAGGACTTAACATCCTCGCAAATCCAAAATCACAGAGTTTTACGACACCATCGGCTGTGATGAGAATATTTTCTGGTTTTACGTCTCTATGAACACATCCAAGTCTATGACAATAAGCAATTCCTTGCAAAATTTGCCAAGTAAATTGTTTAATCGTTAGATCAGGGCAACCCTTAGGATATTTTTCCATTTCGTGGAGAAGGGTGTGTTCACAATATTCAAAAACCAAATGCAGTTTTCGCTTTCGCCTGAAGACTTCAAGTAGGTTGACTAGATTGGGATGCTTAAGATTCTGAAAAGAAATTGAAATTAAAATTACTATTAAATCCAAAAACTAGATACTCTTAATAGAAACAAGGATTAATTGAAAATATATCTAGACATGAATAATAATAATAATAATAATAATAATAATAATAATAATAATAATATTAAAGGAATCGTTGAACTTAAAAACTAGAAACTTCTATGGTTTCTTTCCATTTCCCTCTTCACGAAAAGTCCATTTTGACTTAATCTTTGCACGCGATCTTGACTAAATGTATGCATCTATAAGTCATCCTGCAGAAACTTAAATTCTCTAGGATGTATAGAGGTATGCATAGTCATACTTATTCGTGATCTCTAACAGCGATTTTACTCTTGACTCTAGTTTATAAGCACGAGCAAATCCTTGACGTTAAAGAAAATGTCAAAGGCTCTAGATTAGCACTCGTTTCAAGGAGAGGGACTAATTTTAAAAAATTATACTCTCTCAAAGGTCTGATTTATTTCCATCAAGTTCAATATTGAATAACCTAATACTTTACCATTCTGGATTTAAGGGCAAATGGTAAATTATCACGTATTTATTTACCAACCTACCATATTCTATTCTCCATTTTACTCAGCGAAAATATTTAGTTTCGATACTTTTTACATAAAACGAAGTATTCAAAATCTGACTTCAAAATTCAATATTTTCATTTTACTTAAAAAATATTTGAATTAGATATTTTTTCGATCTGTGCACATAATTCCAGTTAAAAAAATGATTAAATGAGAGAAAAAATGCAAATTTTAATATTTGTTAAGTAAAATGAAGAAATCGAGTTTTTAGATTGGAACTTGGTTCCAACACCCTTAAATGACTTTTCATATAAAGAAAAACAAAAGAAAAATTAAATTGGAAAAATATAATTTTCTTACTATAGAAAGTTGATAAGGGGAGAAATTATATTATGAGGAGTAAGTACAGAGCACGCGAAGATATTGACCGTGCAGTGTTATTGACCAGTGGCTAGTTGAGTACGTCTCACATGCTTTTGTGTGTGTTGGTTAATTCGTAAAAATTTCCTGCATGCAGACAAGCAGGTTTTTCAAAGGGCACTGCAGAAAACGAATAGATTGCTGTGCTGATAAAACTTATTGTCATTCGAACTTTAATCTTGGTGTTTTTACTAGCTAGGGAAATTTTTATCCACTCGATTCTGAAGAAAACGCCTAAGGTTTAGATCCTTAGGTTCATTCACCCTCTAGGAATTGTAATTCTCAGATTGTCAGCCTTCCTGTAGGAAATTGAGCTTAAATTTTGTTTATCATTATTCGATGACCTTGAAATTAATTGACTTTAATAATTATATTTCTAATCATTTAATTAAATTTTTTTATATTGGGCATTTTTTTTATTTCGTACAACTTGGAAATATCCTGACAATCGAAGTGGAATTTTTTGTTCTCACATTTAAAATAAAATTGTTTTTTAAGTCTTCGGATATTAAGTTCTGGAATAATTTAGTTTGCGATTGAAAAATTCAAAGCTGTTATCTGATTTCTTCCTCTTGTTTTAGATCTTTACCCGGAGATTTTAGAATTATTTACCAACCTTGAGAAGACGTATTTCTCTGAGAGCAATCTTTCTAATGAGAGGATCATCTTCCGTCTGTTGAAATTTTTTAACAGCCACGAGTCTTCCTGTTTGCCTGTCTCTGCATTGGAAGACGACCCCATAGCTTCCTTCACCAAGACGTGCGAGTCTTTCATATCTTTCCATACTCTTGCTTGGCGCACGCGACCTTAAATCAAATTTAAAAGAAATTTTGAATTTATTTTAGATAGTGAATTTTATTTTAATTGTTTAAATAGACTTCAGAACTTGGAAATTATAATTTTGAGTAGAAACCATTCTTTTTGTCATTTTTAAACTAAATTTGTTGAATTATTTAATTTTATTAATTAGATATTTAATGAAAATTTGATTTTTTTAATGATACACACTTTTTATATTTGGCTAGACATGGTAAGGTAAATTGTTGAGTAAAAAGCATACTATTTCTCTGGAGGCTGAAAGCCTGACTGCCTTCAATTTCATCAGTGACCAAGGGTCAAGCTCCCCTAGAGGTTTGGCTTTCTTGAAAATACGCAAGCGCAATGCCATTATTTTAACAAGGATTTCAAAAAACTTCCCTGAATCACTATTTAAATTCCTTATTTATTCAAATTATGAAATTCAATTGATATAAAATAGATCCGCAAGACTCTTTCTATATAAATAAAAGTATTTTATTTTTAAATTAAATCATTTCAACTGTTTTTAATATCGGTTGGATAGTATCTTTTTAATGATTTGAATAAAATTATATGTTGCTTTTCATTTTCAATTTAAATCTTCATTATTATTATTTTTTAAAACAATACTTATTTTAAAACTAAACGAAAATTAGGAAATATCTTCTATATTTTATCCTGCAATCTCACCATTGTGGAATCCATTCTCGATATTTAGCAAATCTTAAATCATTGACCATCTCATTATCACATTTAAATGATGATTTCACGAAAGCTTTGTCTTTCAGATCCAGCGATCATTAAAACCGAAATCACCCATAAATAATCAAAATTTATAAACGTTTATCAAAAATATATTTTAACATGTCGGTCAAAAGTGACACTGACATTCAAATTTAATTTTGTTAATTTCATATACGTAGGTATACATATACATACCTATATGTATAGTATAGATATTTTTAAAAATTATAAGTGAAGGAATGTTTTCCTAATTACATATTTAATTCTAAGATTTTTCGATACTAAATGATGAATCAATAAAAAGCCCAGATTTGTAAATAAAAAAAAGTTAATTCCTATTTAAACATTTGTGAATAATGTTTATATAATTAATAAATAAAGTATTTAAATAATTTATAATAAAATAAAATAATTTTTTAATTATTATTTTTTAACCTCCTCCCTTGAGAGTGAAGGGGGAAGGGTAATTATTTCATGCCCCCCCCCAAAGCCCTTGTCTGGATCCGCCCCTGGTATATCGGAGTTTCGGCCGAATTCCGCTAAGATCGCATTGCGCTCTTTCCCGCAATCAAAGAAAACTTTCAAGTGCTTATAATCGCGTCAAAAACAAGTCACAGTATCGCTTCTGGCTGAAATGGCTAAGATTAAAGTGTAGTATCTGTTCTTATCAGCTTGATATCTGATACGCATTCCATCGGGATGCCAGTATATCGAACTGATTTTTGGAAAAAGGCGGAGTGCCAGGGGCTTGCTCCGACTCTGCCACGGGTTGCTCCTGCATTGCAGTGCCGCGGGGTGCAGCTCATATTTATAAAGTCTAAAATTAATTATCCCCTAATTTACAATTTACAACTTCAAATTCTAACTTTAAAGTTTTTGAAACTTGATCCAAATCCTAGTGATAAGATTATTATTCATCAATCATTGATGTTACCAAACATCGATGTATCGATCAAAAAAAAGTTACTCATAAGGTCACTACTTTTATAGTATTTTCACTCTGTTATCTTATAATAAAATAATATAATTAAAACAGAACTTTTAATTTGCTTTTAATATAAAAATAGAATTTATATCTGTTTTATAAACTCTTTTGATCAAATCTTGATGGATGTTTGTTTTTATGTTGTATACAGGTACAGGTTTTCATTTAATACAATCTTTAAAAAAAAAAAATTTTATTTTTCGGCAAAAAGATGTCATATGATAATATTATAACTTTTGAAACTACTTTTTCGAACTCAAATTTCGTTCAATACCATTTTGATTATTGCAAAAAGAAAAAAAAAACAAATATTTTCCGAGGTCTGGAAAAGTGGTTAGTGGAATACATTGATTTTTTTTAAGTAGAAATAAAAATAACAAATTTCAAAGCTTTTAGTTAAACGATATCTATTATCTATATGTTTTATTACTTTAATGTTTCTTACTTATGATTGATTTTTTTTTTGATTTTAGGGAAAAATGGGACAAATGGAAAATGTTGTGTAATACGTACAAAAATCCAAAAAAGAAGTTCATTTAGCCTTCTTATAGAAACAACCACGTCGGGGAACATGCCGAGAAACACTGGTCATACGAGCTTGTTCCTTGATTATTGACAATCAATATTTCTTCGTCAGGGAATATGAGTTTGAACGAATTTTACAGGGTGATATTTCAACTCACAATATTACCACCGGGTAATGCATATTTTATACAAAATAGGATTTTAAACATTAATCCTAAAAGAGACTCAGTCAAGTTTTATAATGTGTTACTTATTCTTATTTAAAATTATGAAATTTATTAAATTTTAGATTTCAATTATGTAGTAATTAAAAATTTTTTCATTAACCATATTTATTACATAAATAAAATTTAAAAATTTCTACGAAGAAGGAGTACTGATTCAGTAGAGATTTTTAGAATAAGTGGTTCTAGCTTAAGAAATCGTCTTAAAGATTAAACTGCCAAAAATGTTGGTTTAATTACTCTGGATTTAAAATAAAATTAATTTATTATTTTTTTATTTAGATAGAATTATGTAGAATAGAAAATAGAACTTAACTTTTGATATAAAAGTTTTCTAGGTAGTTTTCATTGGTGACTTTTCAATAAAACTGTTTACATTTTTACAGAGGGTGGATGAATACTGATAAATTATTATAATGAAGGTCATTATAATTATGGTCGTTTATTGTCTATTTAGTCATGTCATTTTCACTATTTTTCATGATAGGAAAGTTCCGAATTTCTTCAATGCTTCAAAGACAATAATTATCGAGAGTTGATAAAAAAAAATATTGAAAAATCATGTAGTTGCTCAAAATTATAAGTTTTGCTCAAGACTATTTCTACTGAAAAAAAAAAAAAAACGAAAAATAAGTCAATTTTTAATTTAGAAAATCAATTTCTAATGTAAAATTTAAGCCCAAATCAGAATTGAAACAAATTTGAGAGGTAACTGATCTAAAATTCTATTGTTTAAAATAATTTTGAGGTGATAATTTGAGTTACTAATTTTGAATTCTGATACAGGATAAAATTGAAAAAAATTAGAATTTAGAAAGTTTTAATAGATTGTTATACTACAAATTTACCTTCGTGGGAGCAAGGGAAGGGTGCTCCCAAAAAGCCAGAGCTTCCTATCTTGGAGCCATTTGTCCATACGTTGAGTCTTCTTTACAGAAAATAACAAACTTTAAACTTCACTTGAAGATTGACTTTCATTATTAGCTCTTTATTTCTTCTTTTTGTTGAGTTGAATTTTAAGCACATTATTTGTAAAATCACCACTCTGTCGATGTTAGCAATACACCTCTGAATGAACTGTGGCCTGTTACATGTGCGCGAAACTACGTCACTTGAGATCGATATTAAGGCAACTATGTGTATGAAATGAGAAACTATCAAAACACGTCAATCTCGATTTAAAAATAGACAAGGGTTCGTGATTTATTTTCTAAAAAGTTATAATGTTAGGAGAAGCTATAGAAGTGCAGTAAAATATTTCTATTGCCGAACTAATTTTAGCATTTATCTTCTAAGTCAAATTTGAAATTCTTGATTTATCTGGATTTATTGAATCGAATTTAAATTTCGCATTTTATATGATTTTTGAATGCTTAAAAAAATTAATTCTATAAAATGCATCTTCGTGATATTCCAAATATATTTATAAATATTTAAATTTAAATTACTCATATGGTCAAGCAATCGTTTTCTAATTATTTAATTATTAGAATTAAGAACTTTTAAAGGGGAAAATTTTGCCGAAAAAAAAGATGTCACCTTTTTAAAAAGAAATAGAGCCAGTTAAAAAATTTTCATCCTTTTAATGGTAAGATTTAAACAAAGCTATTTTTGCGCATTTCGATATGAACAATATATAATTTTTGCACATTTAAATTATATATACCAAGTGAATTTTTATTACAAGGCGTGTTTAGACACTTTTTGTGTTTCTTTGTGCGCTATTGGGCAGCTTAGGCTTCTCTAATTCTTGAGTCTCACCCCTCACAGTAAATGTAACAAAATATCTTTTGGTGCGATCCAGTCTTTCAGCCGGAAGAGCGATCACCTGTTTTTCCTCTCCGTGCGTCACTTCCACCTAAATAAAATTAAATTGTCAAGAAAAAAATTTAATTCCACCATAATTAAAAAATTTTTAAAAACAGAATCCACATTTTTTTTTATTATTTCAGTTTAAATCCGTTTTATTTTTTTTCTCTATCTACCTACAGAATTAAATATACAATAAAATTATTATTCAGAATAAAAATAGAAATTTGGATTCTGCTTAAAAGTGCTGAAATTTAAATCAATTTTAAATGCAAGATTAAAATTAATAGATGACAGAAAACAGCAGCATAGCAAAAATGGAAAACATGTATGAAGCATTCTCTGTGAAATTGCAAAACTAAATTAATTCTTCAATGAAAAATAATTTTCTCTAAACCGAAATAAAAAAATTATTCTCCGAGAAGAAGTTTTTTAATAATGATTCAAATGTGATATTCTAATCCTTTTTTTTTCTCTGTACATTTTCTCATCTATCATTTGCTCGACCTATATTTTAGCGTCACGACATGAGTAATGAATTATTAATTGCGTCGCAAAAGTAAATAATTATTCACCAGGCAAATGTGCATGCTCAACAGTGCAAATAAAATAACGATCTTGAATGAAAATTAAATTTTTCTCATTTTCCTCTAGGAAATAATTCCTTTTTTTATTCTTTTTCTCAATGCTAAGCTGTTTACCGTCATTTGTCCCTTTCCCCGACTCTCTATCCTCGGAAGAAGACTCGTCCCTCGTTCTGGGACGCCTCCACATACTGCAATTATAATCTACCATCAAACTATGCAAACTGACTCCTTTCGAAAACTTCAGATGGCTCTAATTCTATAATTACTCAGAATTCCTGCATTTTTTCAAAATTTTTTGAAGCAGGAACTCTTAGAGTAAGAAATAGCTGCTTCAAAATACTTCAGGGGAAAAATATCTAAAAATTTACTTTACTGGTCAGCATTGCGGATTCATTTGCTTTTCAACTATTGTCTAAATTTTCTTAAATTTAATTACATCAAAGAATACATTTTTTAAGTAAGTTAAAAGCTTTCAAAATTCTGCTTAAAATGAGCCCAGGACGAGGTCATTTTTGTCGATTTTTAAAGAATTTTTTCATTTTCTTTCATGGGGTAAAATCATCCTTCACACCAAAAAATGAGTTTATTCATTTTTAACGTAAATGAATCAATTATTTTCTTTCAAATCAATTTCATTTTGTTGCATTTTAAATTTCGAATAAGCTAGTGTAGGGAATTGAGACCATTATAGTGGTTGTTACCCCTTTTTTTAGGAGGCAAAAACTGATTTTTTCTCAGATTTTTCGTTATAAAAATTGACAGTCAATGACTGCTTTATAATCGACTATGTTTTTATAAAATTTTTTCGCTTAATTTCTTATCTCTACATAATGTATTATGCAAAACATATTTTCGAAAGTTATTAATATTTTTATAAAACATCGATTTGACGTTTTTTTGAAATATCTTCTTAAAAAATAGACAAAGTGACTTTATCGTTCTGAGCTCATTTTAAGCAGAATTTTTATAGCTTTTAACTTAATTTAAAAAAAAAATAATACTTTCTCTGATGAGAATATAAAAATGTAATCTTTGATTTAATTAAATTTAAGAGAACTTAAACGATTATCGAAAAACAGGTGAACTGATCATTTTGATCGATAGTTTACAAAGAATTCATGAAATTCATTTTGAACCAGCAATTTTTGTTTTACATTTTGAATTAATGAGACCTACGATAAGTGTAAATTGGAACTGAAGTGTATGCACTAGTGGCATGATGACATCGATGTGTCTTCTGAGTGCATTGTTTCGCGTCTGTGCACCAATCAGGAGTCGCCGGTCTTCTTTGAAGTCGTCTAAGTTGTTCATAGAGAAAACTTTCAAAATCCCTATAAAAAATTAAAAAATTAAAAAGAGATTAAAATTGATTCCTAAATTATTTTATTCCTATCAAAAATATCGAATTACCAACCGAAAAGTTAAAGGCTTCTCGTATTTTACAACACCAAGTGTTGGTCCAGTCATTCCTGCTTTGTTGAATGTCTCCACCTTTTCGTCAAATTTCTTAATTAAATTCCAAAAAATAATTTGTAATTCGTTTCAAAATAGTGACTTTCAGAGATAAACTCACCTGCCTTTTCACCAAAACGTGTTCATTCGCTTTACCATGACGTATTTGAAGCCTCTTTAATTCCATTAATTGAAAAAATATTTTCCTCTCAAGATAATATCGTCTAAGACTGATTTGAACATCCCTCGTTATAGTTTCCATATTTACTGATTGCTGTTTCTCGGTGTTGGGATAACATTTAATATTGCGTCTAGGAATCCTTGAGACCCTGGGACTTGGTTCGATTCCACTATCCCTTCCTCCACTGTCTCTTCTTTGTTTTAATCGGATCCCCTCTCTTCTCTCCTCGCGAGGACTTTGCGATCTTGTCAATCTCACTTGAGGCTTTCTGTGAATCTTTTGAATAAAAATATTAAAAAGTGCATTACATACTGGTCAGAATTGTGGATTCACCTGTCCTTCAATTATCGTTTAATTTCTCTTAAATTTAATTACATCAAAGATTATATAGTTTTTCTTTTAAGAAATCCAAAATAATTCAAGGTGATTTGAAGATAATTGAAAAGAAATTCAAGAAAACTATGGAAATTGAGGATTTCTAATTTAGATTTCAGTCAAGGATTGTTTACGTGCACGACTCTACTTGCAATTCAGCATTTCATTAACCTGAATAAAGGTTCATAAATTTTATAGTCATAGATCAAAGAAAGGCGTCGACCATTTGTCTAGCAGAAATAATTTCTCGAGGGTGACTATTAAATCAGGTTTTAATCTGATATATATTACATTATACATTATATATATCTACTCTGTAATTATTTCTCACCTGATGAAGAGATTCAGTAGCAGGTCTCCTGGAAATCCCCAATCCAAAATTTCTTGGAGTCTCTTCTTCACTTGTACTAGGCAAAACCCTCATAATTCCAACTCCATCATCATCATCCAGCTCAGTATCTCGTTTTCCATCCTCCCCAATCGCTTTCCTAATCTCTTTGTCAATTTCCTCATCCTCTTCATCTTCCCACTCTGGACTTTCAATAACAGCCACAATCGCACTTTGGTCCTCAGAATTTCGATCCTCAGAAGTTTCGTTAAAAAATGTAGCCCTCTTTCCTCCAGATTTCGAAGAAGACCTTTTCGATTTTGCTGTTGAAGGTCGTGATCGCTCTGCCATTTTGGAAGACCTTGGAGAACTCGAAGAACTTTCATCTATGAATCGAAAGCTCTCCGAACCCCCGATACCAATTCGATTATCCTCCTGATCGATTTGAGACCTGTCTTTTTCTGATTCCACGCCTGCAAAATATTAATTTTACTATTTAAGGATTTTTATTTGAATTGTAAAAAGCAAAAGTACAGTAGCTACTATTTTATTTAACGCCAGAACTACCAGAAATAGTTTCTCCTTAAGACTCGATGGTTCCAACGTTATAAAATTTAATGCATTTTACAAAATGATTTCTTACTTTTGATTTCCGGTTTTTCAGACTCTCTTGGAAAATCTGGCGATTCTGAATAGGAAGAAACATCCTCTGATTTTCCCCTAGCAGAATCAACGTCCGGTTGATCTTTTGAAGATCTTTCTGTTGAGGATTGTATATTTTCCTTCGAGGAACTTTTTTCAGTTTTCGTTGGAGACTGTGAAGAATAATCTAGAACTTGTTTTCCTGCATCAGGAGTTCGCCCAGTATCCTTTCTTGATTGAGATTTATCTTTCCTAGACTTTTTCTTCTTACTCTTTTTTCCTTCTGATTCTTCTCGATCGGATTTCTTTGTCGATTTTTGAGAAGTTCGGGATCTTACATTGTCTTCCCTATTGTCTTCGTTATTTTTTAAAATAGTACTTTCTTCTTTAGTTGATTCTTTATCCGTCATTTTTATTTCAGAATCCTCAGTTTTGAGATGGAAGTCGTCCCTCGATTCATTTTTCTTCTCTGAAGGTTCTGCTTTAGATTTATTCTCGACACTGCTCTTGTCATCTTTGGAATCTTCTTGAGTTTCGGGAGAATTTTTAGAATCAGTTTCCGAGTGCTGACTTGAGTCCTCAGATTCTTTTTTGCCATTTTCAAAACTCTCTTTTCCTTCACCTTTATCATTAGCTTCCTTGTCTACGTTATCTTCTTTCTCTAAACTGTCTTTCTTTTCGAAATTATCTGTCTTCTCTGAATCTTTCTTTTCCGAATGATCTTTTTCCAAATCAGTTGCCATTTTCACCAATTCTTTTTGCATCTCATCAGCCTCTTCCAAAAGCTGATCAGTTTCGCTCTTTTTGTTTTCCTCTACATCGTCTTTTAATTTTGGTGTATCTGGAGCCTGATCTTTATGAACCATCGCAGTGACAGTCACTCTTTCAACTGTATCTTGACTCGTGCTATCATCAACATCCTTCTCTTCCCGAAATTTCTGCTCCTTTTCAAGAGAAGATTTTTTTGTTTCTTTAACACTCCCTTCATCAATCTCAACAGATTTCTTCTTCCTTGTTTCAAGTTCCTCCTTCGATTTAGTTTTCTGCTTTCTCAAACTTTTTCTGGAAGATTTGATCACCTTCGTATCTTCAAAATTCTCCTTTGGTGTCTTCGATCTTCTTCCAGACACGACCTTCTCTGACTTGTTCGCAATTGATTGTTTCACTATCACAACTTCCAGACTATCGTCACTGATGCTGGAAACATCTCCCGGATCACTGTCATGATTATCCTTCTTTGCTGATCGACTAGAAAGATCCTCTTTGCTTTTTCGACTAGATTTGAGAACCTCATCATCCGAATTTTCGGATTCGGTCCAGGATTCACTGTATTCGTGTTTGCTTCTTTTTGAACGTCTTCTGCTCTTTTTTCTCCTGGATGAGACCTCGTCTTCGCTCTCTTCAGCATTGTATCTGGCTGATTCACTAAGTGTTCTTCTTTGCTGATCCTTCTTGGTGTGACTCTTGGAAAGTCGAAGCTCTTCTTCGCTGAAACTTCGACTACCCTGGCGAGCTAGTTTCCTCAAACTTCCTTTTCTGCGACGAGTTCTTCGCTCAATCCAACGCTCCTCGTAGTACAAGTCCGGGTCACGGTGTCGACGACTCTTTCGAGGGAGACTGCTGTCACTTTCTGAACTAGAATCATCGCATTTTACTCGAAGCTTAGCAGAGAAAACTGAAAAATAAGGAAGGTATGTTAAAAGTTTGAAAATGTGATGGGAATATATTATTGCTTCCTCGTAGAGGAAGCCTGTAGTGGTTACATTTTGCAATTCTTTAGAAATATTGTAAGAGATTTTTAAACCCTATTTAAAATATCATTAAATTTCTTCAAATATGAATATTATTAATTGTCCATGCAATATGTATTTTCTGCGTCTAACTTTGAAATTCGATCCAACCTTTGGAAGGAGCTGTCTTGTGTGTCCTGAGTTGCTGAGCTGTTGATCCTCCATGCATTTGAATCAATTTAGCACAATCCCTATGTCCTCTATAAAGAGCAGCATCCAATGCAGTCATGAAACTACCCTTGCTGGTTCTCAAAACAGCATTAATCCTAGCTCCATTATCTAGGAGAACTTTGCAGACGTCCAAATGACCATGGAGAGCAGAAACATGGAGAGGTGTTTTTCCATCTTGAGTTGCGACGTCTAAAAGACTTGGTCTCTTTTTTGCCAACCATTTTACTAATTCCACACATCCTGAGGCCACAGCCTCGTGAGCCACTCCTGTTCCTCTAACTGTCCTCGCGTGAAGAGAACCCCCGTGGGTTGCAAGAATTTTTAGGGTTTCCAATTGTCCTTTGGCAGCTGCACAAAGCGCTGGTCTGAAATTCAAAATTCAATCATTTTTTTTAGTCGTGCATAACGATTTCGTTGAATTTTAAGGGATATCAGGATATTTTGTGAAATTTTAAAGGAATTCATGCACTTAGAAAAAAGTTTGTTTAATTAAAAAAAAAAATTGGTTTGAATTATAAAATTCAACGAAACAAGTTTCTTGTTTCAACATATATCCTTTAGGAACTATTTATATTCTGCTCCGTCAGCAAATTTTTGGTGCTATAAAAATTTCTGTTTAAATTTAAGTAACAAATTGATCCGTTATTTCTTAAATAGATGTTTAATAAGAGTTTAAATTTTCCAAAAATTATTATACAAACGAGAATAATGAAGATAAGATTCGTAAGATAATATAAAGATAAAGATTCCACCCATTAAAATTCTTTAAAACCTCAATAAGTACATATTACAAAAAATTGTATCAAATTTCTTTAATGTCTTATAAAATCTCACGAAATTCCTTTAAATTTCGTAACAGCAGTGGGAAAATTTTCAGTATATGACATTTATGTCACGTGTTTACTCAGAAAAAAGTTTGTTTGAATCAAACAAACGTTATCATTGATATGTAAGGTTTTTATTGTAATAAACATTACAAACAATGACAAATATATGATATAAATGACAGACGCCAAAAGATATTCCAATAGACTCTCGACTTCATCGCCTGAACAATAAAATGTCGAACAAAATATACTTGTATCTCTTAATTCTTTGTGGAGTTTGGTTTCAAGGAATTACTAGAACCCTCGCAGATGAAGAAATTAGTAAGTAGAATTGCATACCGTATACATTTATCTGTAAGAAAACTGTTATCAGTTTTCTTATAAGTATAAGTTGTATAAGAGTTGCCTGTTAATATTTGTTGCCTATATAGCTACTAAAGATCACTTGCCATCTTTCAGAGGAAACATCGGATATTCTTCTTCGACAAAAACGGGTACTTAATCGCATACCCGGTCAAGACACATCAGTGACGATTACTGTAGTTCCTTACATCGTGAGGATTAAGCAAAATGGACGTATGACTTGCGTAGGGAGTATTCTATCGCATCACGTTGTCATCACAATTTCTCTATGTGTTATGTATGAAACCACACAGTACAATGTAGTCTCTAATTCAGCCCATTTTAGTCGTGGTAACTGTCATAACGTAACAGATATTAGAAGACGCGAGGTTAGTCATCCAAATAGACCTACAGATGGTATTGCCTTGCTTACTGTTGAACCGCCTTTCGTGTATGGAATATACTCTAAAAATATACAACTGCATTCGGGACTTTTACTACATGATACATATGGTACTGTTATTGGTTGGGGATGCGACTTGAGAAGTGATGAGTAAGTTATTACCCAGAATGTATTACATAAATACATCCAACATAATATTTTACGTCATACATCCCAATTAAAATTTACCGTCTTCTCGATTTCAGTAGAGGAACGATAATCCCTAGGAGTCTACGATTAATCCAAGTACCGATAATGAGACATCAGGATTGTGTAAATAGATATCGATATCTTAATATTCGGATTACCGATTCTGATATTTGCACTTATCATCCGCAAAAATACTGTGGTCATAGTGATGGAGGTGCTCCTTTAGTTGTTGAAGGTCAATTGGCTGGTATTCACCTTTGGACAGGCCCAAATAGAGCATTATATAATCCTGATTATCCTGATGTTTTTGCAGTCTTGCAACATGCCCAATTCAATCATTGGATCAGGTCAAACATTGAAAACATTGAAGCACAATTATCCCAGAACCATCATAATTAATGGAATACCTAATTTAATAAAGTATTGTTTTCATTTTAAATCTGTCTAGAATTTAGTGTGAACTCATATAAAAAACTTAAAACTTTCAAGTATATCTTTACGTTTGCTTATCAAATACCATTTAATTTTATTAGGGCTTCAAAGAAACGAGAGGCATTATGCAATGCAATGAGTGTTTGTCATTATTTTGTCAGTGAGAAACAAAACAAAGCTTTCATAAAAAAAATCCGAAATGCCGATTTTTGGGCTCTTTTATTTTTCTGAAAAAAACAAAAATTTGGGTAGAGGTTCTTGCTGCCGAGCAGCCTAGCACCTCCAGTATATAAAAACATTAAAATTCTTAAATCCAATCAGAATCTCGGGCTAAAATGATCAATTTCCCAAAATCAACTCCTATCACTGACAATCACCCTTCAATTATGAAAAATAATTTTTAGATAAAACAAACTACTCCAGAATTTCAGGCTATTTTCAGGCTCTAGATAAATACAAAAGTCTTTTTCCCAAACTCAACCCCTATCATTGATAACGACCGTTAAATTGTTATAAATACTTTTTGAATAAAAAAAATACTGTAGAATTTCTGGCTATTTTCGGACAAAACAAATTACTTCAGAATTTCGTAACAGCACCAGGTAAATTCTCAGTATTTGTTATTTATATAAAATCGTTGTGTGTTATCTAAAATGTCATTTAAAATTCAGTTTTTAAATAGGATATAAAACCTCCTAACTTTCAAATGTTTATCTTCATTGCAATAAAAATTGCAAAAAATGATACGATATCAATATAAATGACAAAAGTCAGAAAATATTCTCAATAGATTCTCGACTTCATCGCCTAAATAATAAAATGCTGGACAAAATATACTTGCATTTCTTCATCCTTTATGGAGTTTGGTTTCAAGGAATTACTAGAACCTTTGCAGATGAAGAAATTAGTAAGTAGAATTGTATACCGTATAAATTTATCTGTAAGAAAACGGTTATCAGTTTTCTTTCAGTTGCCTATAGCTACTGAAAGATCACTTGCCATTGCATCATCAATGTACTTGCAGGGGAAACATCGGATATTCTTCTTCGCCATAAGCGGGTAGTTAATCTCAGACCGGGTGAAGACACATCAGTTACGATTAGTAAGTTTCCTTACATCGTAATGATTAAACAAAATAGACGTATAAATTGCGTAGGTAGTATTCTATCGAATCACGTTGTCATCACAGTTGCTCCATGTGTTATGTATGAAGTCTCACAGTATAGTATTGTCTCTAATACGGCCTATTTTAACCGTGGTAAAAATCATACCGTAACAGATATTAAAAGACAATATGTTAGTCTTCCAAATAGACCTACAGATGGTATTGCCTTGCTTAGTGTTGAACCGCCTTTCGTGTATGGAACATACACTAACTATATACAACTGCATTCGAGACTTTTACTACCAGGTACACTTGGTACTGTTATATTGGTTGGGGATGCGACGTGAGAGCTAATAAGTAAGTTACCCAGAATGTATTAAGTACATCCAACATAATATTTTACAAGTCATCCCAATTAAAATTTACCGTCTTCTCGATTTCAGTAGAGGAACGATAATTCCTAAGAGTCTACGATCAATCGAAGTACCGATAATGAGCCATCGGGATTGTGTAAATAGATATCAACCTCAATATTCAGATTACCTCGGATTCTGATATTTGTACTTATCATCCGCAAAAATACTGTGGTCATACTGATGGAGGTGCTCCTTTAGTTATTGACGGTCAATTGGCTGGGGTTCACTTTTGGACGGGCCCAAATAGAATATCATATAATCCTGTATATCCTGATGTTTTTGCAGTCTTGCAACATGCCCAATTCAATCAATGGATCAGGTTAAACATAGAAAACATTGAAGTAAAATTCTGGAATCATCTTAATTAATGGAATACCTAGTTTAATAAAGTATTTTTTAAATTTTAAATCTGTTTGACTGTACACGATATACATAGTAATATCTGTATCTAATAAAAATCTTTATATTAATGACGAAATTATTCCTTTTTTTTTATCACAGTTATTTTTTGTTAAATTTCATTTATTTACCTATATAAAAACTTGTTATTGATCATTTCTCGCATAGTTTTTGCTCAAATGTAGCACTAGTTCTTTTATCAAAGTTTGCAAGAACTCTGCAGGAAAAATTGCTCTCTAATGAAGGATCTTTGATAAATAACTTAAATTATGATAAGATTTATAATTTAAAATTTGAAACTCACGTCCTCCCTTTGCGATCTTGTCTGTTGGGGTCAGCTCCTAATCTTAGAAGCAAAGCTGTGGCATCCGCATGACCTAATGTCGCAGCATAATGAAGGGCTGAACAGCCATTATCGTCGACGTGATCGGGTTGGGAAGCACACAAATTAACCAGAGCTTCCACGCACCTGGCGTGACCCCTGGAGGCGGCGCAATGCAGAGCCGTCAATCCATCCTTATCAGAGGCTCCTGCAGCGGCCGAACCACCAGCCCTAAAATGCGGCCAGTCATTAACTTCCTAATCTTGCGAATGCAAATTTTCACTTTAAACTTATTTCCTCCGGACGTCCTCAACAATCTTTCTGGGACTATACAGTGGAGGAATTTAGCTACACTCTAGATTCTACAAACTATATATAGAACAGTACAAATCTCAATCAGGCTTCGAACTTCCACACTTTTTTTATCAGAGAAAGATTTGTGTAAAATTTTACCCCTTCGTTTTTATTAAATGTCCACGTTTTGAAATCCTCTGAATTGAAAAACTTTGGTCAGTTGAAATTTAAGATTCTCCAAACTTCGGTGAATTGAAACTTAAGACTTAGAATTTTGGTCGATTCCAATTTTATTTTACCCTATACGGATTATTTATCAATAAACGTCGATTACCTAGTCAAGGCGAGAACTGCTTCAACACTTCCAGCACTTGCTGCCCACAAAATTGGTTGTCTTCCATCTTCGTCCTTTGCATGTACGTTGGCTCCAAATTCCAGAAGTGTTTGTAATACCTGGAGAAAAGAGATTTTTCAATTGAAAGGCAGTACAGTTTATTTAAATTGCCTAATTTATATATTTCTATTTGAATGGTTCCAATTTCTTCATAAAATGAACGGCTCTGGAATAGAAATTGATTATTCAAGCTGACGAGAATGTTTCGTGTAATAAAAGATACATACGTAATGGTAATACCTTCAGGCCCACTTTTTTGGGGACTGCCAATTCGGCAGTTGCTGCAGCTCCACAACATTGAGCAGCATAGTGCAAAGGAGAGCCACCTCTTAAATCTGGAGTCGAGGGTCTTGCTCCTGCTGCTAGAACTAATCTGACACACTCAGCTTCTCCACAAACTAAAATAAAAAGTTAAGCGGATATTAATAATTTAGGAAATGTATCAGGAAGTATCTCAAATTTAATCCTTTATGATTAGAAAGCCCACGAAGAAAAAAATTTCAACTTTATTTTTAAACTAGTCAGACTTATTTATAAATTCCCTATTCTATTTACAAACTATAAAAAATGCTTATCTTCTGAAAAGGAATTTTGAGAGAGTTCGTAAAAGAACAACTGTTGAGAGCTAAGCTCTAATAAATTATTAAACCACTAAAGCATTGGTTGTTCCTTTGCAACAAGGACGCTTGTGGTCAATCTCAAGGAAAATCTAGACAGTATCCAATTGCGTGAGCGATAAAGACCCGGAATTACGTCACTTTACTGACCCACTGACCTTACTTGACCAGTATTCCTTCCCTCTGAAATTAACTATACCATGCCACCTTCCTCCTGAGATTTCAGAAGAAGATTAAGTGCCCATAACTATTTTAGCTTGTTTCGAAATTTATGACAATGTTTCTAACGATCATTTGGTATTCGAAATTGCCTTTCATCTTTTTTACGATTATCCTTGATGATAAGTATAAATAAGAGGTCAGCACAACATCAATTGCCTATATTTCTAAAGTATTTCATGGGTTTATTTACATATTCCGTGGCCTTGAGTATTGATCTCTTACGAAAATAATTAGGGGTTGCTCGAGGCTGGTCGTTATGAGGGAAAAGTGGAAAATGTCAACCGAAATTTCCTAGGTCAAGTAACAGAGGAGTTTGAAGTTTATGTTCACGGAAAGATATTTTTTCCCTAATTTCTCTTTTTTTCTAGCTTAAACAATAATTATAAGGGCTTAAAATTTGTGATATATGGCAGGAACATCAAAACTTAAACTTTGTGACCATGATCCACACATACATTTTAGATCCTAATTAGGATTTCGATGTTCTGTATTATAAGACACTCTAAATAAATATTTTAATTATTTTTTGACAACGTTATGTTTATTAGTTTTCAGAATTTAAGTACTCCTAACGTACGAAACGATAAATATATTCGTTAAATATTTTTCTCTTAAAATCGGTTAAAAAAACCTACCTGCGGGGCAAAACGTCTCATGCGCATAAAATATGTAAGACCGTTTAACAATTTCTTTTTATCTAAGAGATAGCAACACAATTGCTGTGTTAACTATTTTATATAACTTATGATATATTTCTTTTCAAAGATGATAATGAATGCGTGTTTTCGCGTACGCTTACCTTCTCTTATTCTTATATTTTATTATTTATATGATATATTATTTATTTTTTTCCTATCAGATATAATTAAAATTTTATTTTAAAAAAATTCTATTTTATAGGTACACTCGACGTTCCCAATAGTAAATAAATCCAAACCAGAGTCGTTCCCAATAGTAAAAAAAATTCCTTTCTTCAAATTTCACATCAATTGCGCATGCGTATTGCATATCAAATACTATTTTTAGTATTTTAAACTGTGCGCGATTAGCAACCAATCAGATGCCGAACGCAACGCATGAGCAGTGGTATGAAGTGCTTATTGCGAGTTGCACTCTTTACTATTGAGAACGAAACTCTTTTACTATTGGGAACAAATTACTATTGGGAACGTCGAGTGTATAACAGTTACATGATATGGATTTTTAAAACTCAACGAATTTTCCTAAAATCACCTCTTTTTCTTCAGCAATGAAAATTTGCAAAATGCTGTCAGTTGCGAGTCCAAACTTGAAAGAAGAAGCTAATTTTTACAATTGCATTAAAATACATGCAACAAGGTATACTTTAAAAACATGAAATTAAAACGTATCGTATTTCCGTGCTTTGAAAACAATGAAAGTGATATTTCTAGTGAAGCTGAAGAGCAAAAAGTACCCAGGAAAAGTGGAAGTAAAGTTTTTCAAATCATTTGTACTATAAATGGTAATTAATTAGAATGGAGAAGAAACATGAATTTTATAAATTTTATTACAGAATGGGTATTATTTTACAGTGAGTATAATGACATTTGGAACCGGCGCAACCGAATATTGGGATTATCTTATCTAAAAAGCAGTAACTCGAAATGGGCATTAAAAATGGATCAAAGTTCTTGGATAGCATCTGCATTTGACCTAGGAGGAAGTATGGGATGTTTGTTGTATCCTTTCATCATTGATCGAATAGGAAGAAAAAATTCTCTGATAGTCTTTTTACTTCCTCAAGTACTTTCCTGGGCAATGACGTATTTCGCAAATGGTTTTGTACTTCTTTGTTTAGCAAGAATTATTAGTGGTATTGGATACAACGCTGGAACAGTTGTTGCATTCATATATATAGGTGAAATTGTAGATAAAAATATTCGAGGACTTTTGGTATCTTTCGTAGCTATTGCTTTCTCTATTGGCGCTCTCGTGATTTTGATAATCGGGGCCTTTTTTTCTTATCATGATATGAATTTAACATTTCTTACAACCTCATTATTATTTATCTTCCTTTTTCCTTTAATGCCAGAATCTCCGTATTTTTATTTAAATCGCAATCAAGAGAAAGATGCAATAATAAAGAGTCTATCGAAATTGCGGGGAAAGATTATAGATTCACAAGATTTGCAGATGGAAATGAAAAATATTCAAGAAAAAATAATCAAAGAGGAGAAATACAAAAATTGCTTGCCATCTGTTTTTGTAAAGAAAGGTGATCGTAAAGCTCTAATTATTGAGTTTCTTTTGAGAGCAAGTACAATACTTTTTGGAGGTGCAGTATTGACAAAATATAGTGAAGATATTTTTAAATACAGTGGGATTGATTTGGCACCTGAATATGGAACAATAATACTAATATTTTTAAGAGTTTTGGCTGGAATTGGAATGTCTCCTCTTTTTGATTATTTTGGCAGAAGAATACTGATATTATTTTCGAGTGCAATATGTTCTATATGCTTGGTAGTTGTTGGTTTATTTTTCTTTAAATTTAAAGATGTTGATCTCTCTTCGATTGCTTGGGTACCTTTGGTTGCATTAACACTTTTCAAAGCTTCGAGTAGTGGATTATTCAGTGCGGTAGGTCTTCTTGGGTCCGAGATATTTTCAATTGATGTAAAAAAATCAGCTTTGGCTTTTACTACCATTGCAGAACAAATTTTGAGTTTTTCGATCACCCTGGGATTTGAGAGAACTGTTAGTGTATTTGGCATTCACTATGTCTTGTATGCTGTAATGGGTTTTGTTCCTGCCCTTATAAGTTTTTGTATTATGCCCGAAACTAAAGGAAAAAGCTTGGAAGAAATTCAAAAGATACTTGCGTCAAAATAATAGCGAGTGTGGATAATAAACAGTATATGAAAAAAAATTTTATATGAACCCAAACTTCTTGCGGCAACGTTTTTTTTTATTTGTATATCCTGCAAACTTCTAATTCTATTTTTATTTTTGCAATTGGAGAAGGAAGAGGTTCGAAACTCTGAAAGTGAAGTTCTAAAGGTGAGCTAGGAAAAAATTTTTGCCACTTCCGAAGGCTCATTTACATAGGCGTGCTGATAACGGACAATCTTTTTACCTATCTTCGTTGAAAAGTTTCCGAGAATCGATAGAGTAAAAGTAAAAAGTAGAGGAAATTAATGAGCATACCGGTTGCCCAGTGAAGAACACTGTGGCCCTCCAGGTCTTTGGCATTGACGTCCGCACCATTTGCCAAGAGGACGGCTACCAACTGCGTGTCACCGGCGATTACAGCTAGATGTAAGGGCGTATGTCCTTCAGCATCGGGATGGTTAACTAGTTCCGGTGCCGCCGATGCGACGGCACCACCAGTTCCGGCGTCCATGCAGTAATGAAGAGCACTTCTTAGGGTACGATCTCGATATCCGATGGTCTCACTTTGATCCTCAAGGAGTTTCAAAACTCTTGCTCTGTCTCCTTGTTGGCAGGCGTGCATAAGAGGCGTCGCCCCTATGTGCAGAACTCTGGAATTTTTTCAAAATAGTTATTATTCATCAAATCTCTTGAAATTCTTTAAAATATCTTCAAAATCCATTGAAATTCTTTAAAAACATTCAAAATATCTGACAATCTTATTAAATTTTTAAAAATCCTTTGAAATCCTACAACGAATTTATCTTAACATCGAGATCATTTAAATTCTTTTTAATTCACCTTGAATTCTTTTTGTATTCTCCTTGAATTTTAATTTTTAATTTAAATTTTATTGACTTAAATGATGTCAATTTTTTTTCCCTCTATCCAAATGTTCTAATATTTTCATTTTGTTGGTTTAAGTTTGCTTCAATTTTTTGTCATCTATTTCCCACCTATTTTTATAATAAAAAAAAAAAAAAAAAATTCCTGTGATGACTGTTAATAAAATATATAATAATAATAATCTTTGAAGTAATTAAATTGAAGAGAACTTAAACGTTCATCGAAAAACAGGCGAACTCACAATTCTGACCGGAAGTATATATGTTTTGAATCTCCTATAAAAGAAATCAAATTACTTCACTCGGTTAAAGAAAGTGAATTTTGGAACTGAGGATAAATTTAATCTGATTCTTTTTTACTTGTAGGGTCTTCTCTTCTGGGAGTCTTGAGTTCCTAAGGGATGTGAACCACTACAGATCCATGTGGTTCTGCTTGGTGTGGTTTTGGCTCTGGGTCGATGATTGGGGA
>CAJFCO010000141.1:108301-148883 GCA_904066015.1 Synergus gifuensis
GAGTGGCACGCAATGCTCCCCTTCCACTGACCCGCTTCACCCCCATGGGTTACACTACCGGTCAGAATTTGTGAGTTCACCTCACAATTCGATGAGCTTTGCGGGAATTAATTTTAATCTTTTGAATTATTGATTTTCAAATCCTTTAAAAAGAAATTTTTAAATCCTTAAAATTTTACGAAATCTTTTAAAAATCGTAAAAATCTTTTGAAATCCGTTAAAATTCATGAAAATCTCTTAAAATTCCTGGAATTCCCTTTAAATTCTTTACTGTCGATATTTTACTAATTATTGTCGGGAATAAGCCTCGAAATCTGAAAATTTACCTCTTCAAGAGCGTTCGGAAATATTTTTTGCTGAATGCATTTTCTACAAATTCTCTTTTGAAACAACATCCTGACACTGGAGGTGATTCATAGAGTCGATACTCTTCACTTTTTTTTTTAACAAAGTCTTTACATAGCAACTTATTCTATTGCTTTTGTTTTCAAGCATAAAAATACAACTTGCAGTTGCAGAGCAAGTGTTAAACAAGTATACACGCAAGCGGAATTAAATGTAGATATTCACAATATCGTGTACACAATTTTTATACATGTACATGTTTATTTATCATCTTGTGGATACAATCTATTTGTTTTATAATGAAGCCATCTTTCATAATGAAGACATTCACTTCGCGATTGATAATAATCAACCTCTATTTTCTCATACTCATTTTCATGCAAGAAAAGACATAAAATTCTATTTACAAATTGATGCTCGCTTTTTATTTCCGAATCATCAAAGTTATTTAATTAACTTTTTGACCTAAAGAGCATTTAAACAAAAAATTTATTTATAGAGTAATAATGTCAACACGAAGTTTAGCTATTTTCTTTGACTCCTCTTGTTCTGTGAATCATGATTTAAGTATAAAAGTGATTTAATTTCTTGTAATTCAGGGAGCGGTTGCTTGGTAATGATGAGTCAACGTACGACAATGAATTTTATGCAATGACAAATTCAATTAGTCTGACACTTGCAGCTTGAACTACAAACGCGATTCTTGGCGCCAATCATTTAGCTCGCATTCTTCAGAGGCTCTTCTGAGTTTTTATCCCTTTCATCTATGTACCTATAATCAATGCAAGTATGCAAGCCTTCGCTTCAAGAACAAGTAATATAAGAAGAAGTGTGCAGAAGGAATTTGAATGGATTGCAGTCCGATGACTCACGAAATAACAAACGAGAAAAGAAATATTTCGTTCTTTCTTAACACACTTTATGATAATGATAAGTTTAACTTATCGATTGACATTATGAAACGACTGATGAAAACTCTCCTCTCAGTCAATGTTGTATTTTTGTAGGGATAGTTTATTATTATTAATTTGAAAATTCTGGTATTTTGTATTTTTTCAAATTCAGGATTTTGGTTTTTCGGAAAAAAATATCTTTATAGTCTAGAAACATGTTTAAATATGAACATGATAAATTTCTCTTATCAGAGTTCAATCAGAAAAATGAAAATTAATTGAAAGCTCGCAGATTTTAAATTGAAAGGTTAGCATTTTTCCAATGTAACACTTTCCCTTTCAATAGAGCTGATGACCTACAGATAGGCAAAATCAGATAAAATGATATTCCTATACAATCTCATTGCTAATCAGCCTGATTTTCAATTCCCTGTCTGGATGTAGTTCAAATTGATCGTGTGGTAAGTTGAGAATCGCTATGATCACCCTGTTCCGGAAGGTGATTGTAACGGAAGGAAATGTTATTTTAGCGACATGACATTTGCATGCTCAAAAACTAGCACGAAAGTCTCTTCAGTCAGGACTTCGTTATTCACCTGTCAAGTCCAAAACTAAACACCGTTTATCGTTGCAGTTTTAGTTTTAATCATCGATTCAAATTTAAGTTCAAGTTCAAAGGCCGCAAAACCTCTTCTTACTTTCATGAATAAAACCTCGGATTTATGTTTCTTGAAATTCATTTCTGGAATATTAATTCCGTGTCAGAAATGAATTAGGTGAAAACTTATTTCCTGAAATGAAAAAATCCGACAATGATTAAGCACTCGGAGAAATTTAACTTATTATTTAAAAGACCATTTGATTAAATTTCCCCAAAAGAAGAATTCATTTAAAATATGGAATAAAAATAAATTTTCGAACAATATGATCAAATTGTTCTGATAAAAATAAAAATATGCCCGAAAGCTAATATTTAATTCAGCGAAGCGATTTTCCCCTCTTAAGCGTTTGGCAATGTCCCAAAATGAAATAAAAACTGGGTCAAAGGTTTTAAGAGACTAGAGAAGCAAATCTAGCGGAAATATTATTTCTCATAGACATATACATATAGTAGGTAATTATGGTTTCATGTAAATCTAAGATATTTAATATTTCAAAGACTTATTATTTTCTTATAAGAACGTTTCTTCGTATTATCTTTTATTTAATCAGCTTGAAGAATCCTTAGTCGTATAAAGGTAATTTGTCTTGTAAAAAGATGTCTACGACACATAAAGAAATGTTTTGTGTATGTAGTATATATGTAAAGTGAATACTGAAGACGGGGTCTGACCTATATGTGTGAATATCGATGCAACGATATATGAATACGTTTCAACTTTCAATAAAAAGAAGCGAAATAACAAAAAACAAGTTATAAGAATATGTTCTTTTAAAATGGATTGCGAAGTGTTATCAGTATCCAGACAAAGTACGACGCTATTTTGTAATCTTTAAAAGAAAGTATTCGTCTTTAAAAAAGTTCAACTTAAATTATTACATAACTTTGCAATGTTTCAGTGAAACCGGAACAAAATATTCGGTATCTAAAAATAACGGAATGAATTTTCTAAGCTAATAACATTCTTGAGATATAATATAAGAGGCTTGAAGGAAAATCTAGAAAAAAAGATAAAATAATACTTAGAAACTGATAAAATGAGATTAAAAAGCAATAAGAGATACAATGCTTCCCAGATTCTATATCATTAGAGTTGTTATCATTTCGAAGACTTATCTGAAGTAGCTATAGTACAGAAGGCACGCTTCAGAGTAAACTAGAGAAACCATTAATTTTTTTTTTCAACGAGGAATTAATAACCTGATAATTAAATTGGCTAATAAAAAAGACATTAAATTAATAGTGCAGATTTGCAGCTTCAATTTTTATTATTTTTTTTGTTATATTTTCTACAATTCAGATTTACTTTTATTTTTTGGATATTTCGAAAATTTAGATAGAAAGAATTGTAAATTGAAAAAGAAAGAATTTGTTTTTGTTATTGCGACTTGTACAAAATGAGACAGCTCTATTTACGCCTGACTATTCGACACATGACTGAGCTGCAGCCTTACGTGTAAAAAGCTTTCGCAATCCTTTAATCCAAACCCGGTTTGCGGTCTTGTCATACGACGCTCTTCGAATGTGAAACCTCAATCTTGGATGGAGACTCAATTTGCATTGCGCACTGCGCCAATTCGATTTTCTAAGCTGACAGATTCGATAGATCAGAATTTGCAGGAATTCTCATTAGACACTCGAGTGTAAAATCAGAAAAGAGGAAAGTCCAAAAGCCACCATGATATTTTTTTTGAAACCCTATTCACTTCAAGCAACTTAAGGTTGCTTGACAAATACAAAGAAATCGATTCAGAAATATAGCAAAATGAAAAAATAAAAAATTTACAATTTTTTAAATTTCCCAATAATTGAAAAGAATTTTTAAAAAATCAGTTCAACTTTGCATGGTTCTAAGCTTGAATATAAAAAAAATGTGGTAAACATCTCCCTCAAGAGCATATTTTCAATTCTGTATTCAAATTTCCTTAAAGTTTGCTAAAAGTCCCTTAAAAGCTTATCTAAAAACTTCTTCAAAAGAAATAGTTATCCTTCTAAGTCCTCCAAGGTGAAACTTAAGAACTTTCGTGATCAATAATTTATCTAAATAGTCCACATAAAAAATAATTAGATTATAACAAGAAACTATAAACCAAACGATCGTGAGATTGGAAATTGAGATAAATGGTCTAATATAATAAAAAGCTACTAAATGAATTAAATTAATCTATTCTAAAATCTAGAATGTTTCAGTTCTTGGAAAGCGGGGGAAATTCATGAATGCTGAAAAGTAATAATAGCAAATTCTGTAGGGACAAATGACTGAAATTCCTAGCTTCAATGAAAATTCCTTCTTCGAAAAAATTGTAATTTTCATAATTGCCTCCACAATCAGATTAGTTGAAGTATGTCACTCGTGCACAATGACCATTAATTGGAATTCAGAATGTTAATGCCCACTTAGTGAACGTAACCACATAATGGACATAAGTCGAGTGAAATTGTGCAATTGCACGCTTTGATGATTTACTTTTATGAATACATAGTCCTTTTCTATTAAAAACTACTTGGATTCTTAAGATTCAATAAATCACAGAAAAAATTCCAATTAATTCTTCTGCAAATGCTTTAAATTCTCGAATTGACTGAAAGTTATACAAAATTTTAAATTCCCGAAATTATAAAATTCTCGAAGTTAAATATTCCCGTTTTGAAAAAAAAAAAAATTTCCAAAAATTTTGGAAATTTTTAATATCGGGAAATTTCAATTTCCGGAATATTTAACTTCGGGAATTTTAATTTTCGGAAATTGTATAATTTCGGGAATTCAATATTTCGATAACATTCAATTTTGGGAATTTAAAATTTTGGTATTATTATTTTCTTTCGGGAATTTTCTATTTGGGAAATTTTTATTTTTCGGCAATTTTCAACTTCGGGAATTTTAAATTTCGGTAAAACATTATCCCTGCTCCCTTAAATAAAATAAATGTTCAAGTCTTTCAAGATTATGATTACAAAGTAATTAGAGGATTAGTTTAGTTTGAAGCTAAAAAAGATTGTTATGTTTGCTTATCAAATAAGGTGAGAAGCAGTTAATGTCTCTTCCTAGTTAGTGTACTTTTTGTCAAAAGGTAAACGCCGATAGACCTCGATGGATATTTTTAACTTAATAGCGTATAATTATTACCTCCAATAGATATTCTCGTTGACAATAAAAGCAGATGTAAATAGAAGGGCCTAGGTCATGAGGTTAATGACAAAATATCTTCCAAAGCGTGTTCAAGCGTCTCTAAAAAAAGTTTCATAGTACAGTATTCAGGGGACGTCATAAATTACTCCTTAATTAAATTTAAAACAATTATTCCACTTGACCGGCTTTCTCAATCAAGTGGCGCCCTGATTTTCTTATAAAGTGCTCTAAGTATGTAATATTTTCATTTTAAATATTCTAAACTCAAGAATTCTTGAATATTTCAAGGTTTAGAGTAAATTACTTTTTGAAGAATTTTCTGGTTGATTTAACGAGCATTCTAGATATTTCAAATAGAAATTCTGATTAAAATAACCAGAATTCCTGGTTACTTTAACCAGATAAAATAGTAATAAGGACATATTTAACCAGTATTTTTACGACATTTCTTTTTTAGGGAATTCATCACTGGAATGCGAAAGAAATACAGATTTCTCTCGATTTTGTGTGCCAGGAGGACTAAAGGGGGATTAATCAGAAGTTGAGGGTTCTTGAAATCGAAGCACTAAGCACACGTGCACTTGGTCTCATTCATTCATCAGCCTGGTGATTCATACGTTGTAGTAGGGTCTACGAGTATGTATACATACTTAGATTGAATTGACTCGTACCCACGAGAATGGAGCTAGTTACTAGATAGCTTGGAAATAGGATAGAAAACGAGTCCTAGGCCCCTTGGACAACCTTAAGCTTCAAGCTTCAATGTTATCGATCGACTCGTGTCACCGACCGACCAACGCCAGTCTGTCTCGCACGACTCCACCTCGTCAGTTTCTCGTCATGCGATGGCAGGGAAATTCGATTTACCTCCTACCAGTCAAACAACCCTCCAATCTACAACAAAGTACTAAAACTACTCGAAAAGATACTCTATTCGATTAACGACTTCCCTAATTCAAATAAAGGCTTGACTCTCTCGTCGCCTTTTTTATCGAGTGGCTTTTGGTAGGTTTCAACCCAACAGAAAGCCTATCATTAAAATCCATTAGGCTTTCCAAAATTATTTGAATTCAGGAGCTTTTTCCCTGAGACGAATCCTGTTTCTGTGGAAAATAGAATAGAGTTTTGTCGACGACCTTTTCAACAATCTTCTTCAAAAGACCTTTCAGAGTGACCATTGAACCGGAAAACCGGGAAATGGCCTTCAAATTGGGGTTGATTAAGTTAGGGTTTATAGTAAAGGCTTTTTGAATTAGAAAAATTGGTTTGTATGGATGTTGCCTTACTTTTTTTTTTCTTCTTTCTTTGGCTGTTTCTAAGGATGTGAAATTTTACACGGAAAAAATTATTTATCGAAACTTTCCTTGCCTGATTTCGGATTAGTTCGGAATGAATTTCAATCTTAAAGTTTCGCTGGAGTAAATCTTTAATAAATCATCGACGATTGTTTTAACAAAATAATCAATGTCTGCTTTAAGTTTTTTTTCTGCGTAAAAAGTAAAGTACAGAGGGCAGTAAGTTCTGATAAGACGATATAGGTTCACTTGTTGTGTAGATTCGTGGCCTTGGTGAGGAGTAAGCACCCGATCTATACTTACATTTCCAACGCTTATATTTAGACATGAATCTTGTATGAATAAATAAAAATAGAAACCACCTGCTTTTCCTCATTCCGCGAAACTTCTTGTTTATTTTCTTTTTTTCTCGATTGTTTTCGGGATATCTTGGCTTCCCAAAGCGTGCTCTACAATCTTTATAAATTTTATAGAATATGTTGATTAATGTGTTAATTAAAAAGTAATTCACTGCTTTAAAAAAAACCAAGAAGTACTCATATGTTCGGCTTCAAATTGGAATTCACTGGAAACCCGGGGAAATTTTGCACCTTAACTTTCAATAAAGTTGAAGGAATAATTCTGATTCCGAAATCAAGACTATTAAATAAACTTGTGAGAAGAATTCTTTGAATTTCATTGAATTCTCCCTATACATTTTGAGAATGTTATTTGATTTTATTCTGGGTATTTTTGAAGAAGTAGAATTTTAGTCAGAAAGCAGATTTTATTAGATACTTTGTTCCATAAAGTAAAAGTTTCCGGCAATTCTTTATGAAGAACATTCCAACTCCTTTGAAAGGGATTTCTTAGAAAATATTCAAGTTTTAAAGAAAGAGTTTAATATCATAGTGAGAAAATAATTTGCTAAATAGAAGTTTATTTATGAAGGATTTAATTTAGTTTGTTGATAAAAATCGTGATATCTTTATTGGTATAAATTCTAAGATTGCGTTTTCTTGTTTCAGACTTTGCTCGTTGACGCTCTCACGACTGGTAATTCTTCGACCCCTGGGTTCTGAATTAGCTTCCATTAGCATTGCTGTCAAAATGCAGAGCTCAAAAAGAACATTACGCTCCAATGAAATGGCTATACCTCCTGGTGGAGTTTTAGACACAGAATTGGAACTTCAATTTGCACTTCAGTATCCACATTTTCTCAAGAGGGATGGCAATAAATTGATAATTCTCCTCCAGAGACGAAAAAGATATAAAAACCGTACAATGCTTGGGTACAAAACTCTTGCCGAAGGTGTCATTAATATGGCGCAAGTGAGTTTTTAAAAATAATATATTATTTAGAAATTAAAAGAAATTTTTAACAAGTTTTTTTCCTTAAACTCGTTTGAAGTATTTGCTTTTGAATCTTTCAAGTAATCCTGAACGTTCCAAATTTTAATGAGAAGACTTTTGAAGTTAGAGGCCTTTGTTTTCGAACGCTTTCAACAGAGAAAAATTGAAAATATGTTCTCATTTCTATTCAAAGGCTTTGAAGTTTAAAAGCTTTTGCATTTCCAATTTAAATTCAGACTAAAGTCATTTCGAAATCAGATATTTTAGTATTTAATCGCTTTTAAATTCGAAAGCTATCAAATTTGGATCCTTTCCAATGTAAGGGCTTTAAATTATCATTCTGTCAACTTTGGTTGCTTCGAAATTGAAAATCTTTCAAGTGTCAAAGTACTGCCATGTGTAAATTTTTTTTATAGAATCAAAAGCTTCAAAACTTTGTCTTTTGTAAATTCAGAAAGAAATTCGTTTCCGAGTTATTTTAATATTTGTAATTACTTTTTTCCAGGTTTTACAAAAGCAAATGGACATAGAGTTAGACCTAGTATCTGATAAAGCGGAGAAATATGGTGGACATTCGGTAGTTTTAGCTCGAGTCAATGTCATCGCTTTGAGTTCGCAGCCAGTGGATCACGACAAACGACTGATGAACGATCCCAACGAACGACTATGCCAAGAATTTAGCGACGAGGAAGAGGAGTTTAGTTCGGAAGGTGAAGCTGAAGGTAGCGACAGTGAACCGACGTTAGAAGTTCACAGGCGAAAAAGTCGAGGGAAAATTCCTGCCAATGCAAGGGTAAATTTCCTGGATTCTTAATTACAATTTATTTAGTTTAATATTATCGCTTTTACAATCAGGATGTCAAAATTGTAAATTGCGTAAAAATCTAATTGTGAGCCAATAAATTACTTACATTTTCAGCAAAGGAACTTAAAACAAAAATTCATCTCTCTCCTGAAACGATTCCGGGTTTCCGAGGAACTGGAACATGACCAGGAAGAAATAGGCCAAAAATTATCTGGTAAAACAACATTTTTATTAATATTTGTAACAAAAATCATCATAAGTCGTCACCTGTTTACTCTTTTCCACAATCCTTTCAAAAGTTAAATAATTAATATTATTTTTAGGGGGTGGAATGGAGATTGATGAACTCTTTGACGAATTGGAAGATTTATCAGACAGTGGTCCAGAGTTAGATACAATGTCGATTAGCAGTACGCCAAAACCATCTCTTCGTCCATTTTTCAGCTCGAGTCGATCTCTCTTGGCGCCTCCAAATGCCGGTAAATAATCCAAAATAAATAGCTTTCTTCGTTTCGTAGAAATTGTGGCACGTTCAAAGTCAGGCAATAATTTTTTCTATTCGAATCATGATTACATTTGTGTGACCTTGATTTCTTAGTACTTGAAATGCATCCCAATGGATGCAGTTGTATGTAATCTTGCTGATATCGAAAAGTATTTGTCGTGCTTAGAAAACATGAACGGTAGATTTCTTGTCACCAATAATTTCAAAACTCATCTTTTACGAGTCGAGATTTTTTTCCTTCTCTTCATAAGTCATAATCTTTTAACAGTTTCACAAGCATAGTCCACTTTTGGACAAGAGCATGATACGATTCATTAAAGTATTTTAGTTCTTGTTCTAGAAAATGAGTATCCAATTCAATTTTTTTTCAAGCTTTGAATTATTGGTTAAAGATTTTATTTTTAATTATTTAATGTTGTAATTTGTTTTTCAAGTAAAATACATATTTGATATCATGTGCTCTGGCTTATGCTATGTTTTGTTCATGTTTCGCATTGTAATTGCAAATTCCTTCAATAACAAGGGAGACGTATAAAGTTTCGCAGATTTAATTAATTTAAAAAACTGCTTATTTAAAAAGGAATTGTACATGCATTGTTGTTGCTTTGAAATATTGTTGATAGAAAATGTGGTCACGAATCTTGGGAATTTCTTCTTTTATCTACTATATTTAATTAAATTGGGCATTAAAATCTCTAAAAAAAAGTTTCTAGAAACACTTCTTGAAATCCTTTAAGGGCATACGGTAATTGCCACATGTCCTTAAAATTCGTTGAAATCTCTTACAATTCCACAGGAATATTTAAAATCCCTATAAATGTCCAACTGACAAAATTACTAATGAATTAATTTTTTTAGTACTTTATCATTATTAATATATCAATTTTTATTTTTCTTAACGACTATTCGCATTTCCCTGACATTTCCTTAATTTCCTTGACTTACCTGACATGTAACCACCTTGATTTCGTGGCCACTATATTTTTCACTTTACTCTATTTTTATTTTATGTATTTTTTAATTTATATATTCAAAGTTAAACTTATATTTTTTTATAAAAACTTAGATTTAGGCATAAAAAATGTTTAAATTCTAATAGGATTCGATTATTCGATTTGAGAATCAGAAATACTAGTCGGAAGCAGGAAAATAGATAGAAGGCATAAAAATAAGGTTGCTACATAATCTTAAATTGAGTTAAGTTAAACTGAAATTTTTTTAATTGAAGATGTAAATAATTCTCCAGTATGCTATAAAAATAATAATGCACATTTGATGAAATAAATTGGGGAAGTCATAGGGAATTCTTAAATGGAAATTGTGTAGCAACCTAAAAAAATGATTAAAATGAGGTAAGAGTGTATCAGTGATTCATTTCAATTGACTTTTCCTTTTCCGATATACATTCTTAATATTAGAATTCCATTGCTTAACAAAGTCGAAGTCATGTAACTAAATAAAAGTCGCTCGGGTTGGCTTTGCACTGTTGCATGGTACGATTCGGTAGTAGTAACCAGCGAGGAGACAAGAAACAACTCAACGGCTGCTGTAAGTCCACAACCTTCTGGTCAACCAGCAAAAGAGAAATCCCGCGTCGGACATACGACCCCAGGTATGTGAGAACGTTTCAGCCGAAATCAAAACTCCATTTTGCCGAAAATAATCACTTTAGGGAAAATTGTTCATTCTGGAAATGGAAATTGAATCTGCAGTCTTCAATCAACAATTTAGTTGTATAATTACGATAATAATTCAGTCTGAATTTTAATTCTATCTATTTTGAAATTTTCTATATCTCGAATAGGCGAATTTATGATTAAAAATTGGAAGCAATTCATTGAAGATAATTTTATAGATTAGAGAAGAAACTCCAGCTGTTGAATTCGAGGAGATTCGACTCATAAATCTTACAATCAGTAGTCAGATAAAATATTAGCGCCTTCGCAGAACAGATATAAGAACTCGTTCAATAAATGGAAAATACGCTTTTTAGTTTTGCGATAAACGATTGCATTTTTAGCATTTCAAACAGCCGATTGTTTTTTTTTTTTTCAAGCACGCCCTCAAAGAAACTTTCATGTACGAAATTTGTAAAGGGTAGTAATAAATCATCTTGGAATTTAATCCTTTGTAATTATTTCTACTTATATTATTCTTCCGTTTGTGTCTTAGAGTTTTGTTTTTATTTGTTTGTTCTCATTTTCTATTTTTTTTTAGTTCGAGTGTTTAATTTTTTTTTCTTTCTACTCTTGGATTTTTGATTACTTTATAAGCTCCGCGTTTCAGTGTGCGTGTGCGACTTTTATATCGCTCTGTGGTTTCTATTGCTTTCATGTTGTCCACTGCTGACTCTATCTCTCTACTCATTCGTACGTATTCTCTTCGTTTTCTGAATATTGTCCGTCTACTATTTTGTCGTTGATACTTTGATAGAAATTAATCAGGTCATCTCAACATTTACTGTCACTGACTTCAGTAAATTACTCTTTTTCCACTTCTAATTAGATTTCTTTTCTTGCTTCAAGGTCCAGTTTCTGCAGATCAATTTTCTAAATAATTCTTTTTTATTTGGTTTCAGAAACAGTCTTCTATTTTTTATCTTCATTTTTAAATGAAAAACTTTTCTGTTTAGATTGTAAAAAATTACAAAATTTGTGAAAGCTATGCTTATTCGCACGAGTTTTCAACCTACGTATTCAAATTTTACCTTTAAAATATTTGTAAATTTTAATTTGAATTTGGTGTCAATCTCTGTTTTTTGCCTTGCATGTGAGAAGCATTTACAAATCTTTTGCATATAATGTAAGTTCTTTCTGAAATCTAGACAACAAAAGATTTTCTTTTGTGTCTTGAAATTATTTTTAAATATATTTCTGGCACTAAAATTAAAATAGCTTATTTTGGAACAAATACTGGTTAATTAGCGAAATTAAGCTGCTATTTTTAATGTTTAATCTTTTATAAAAATAGTTAATTTTCTTTAAAATCTTTTATCCTCTAAATGTTAGAAAGAAAATGTGAATTTTGCACCTTAATCTTTTTGGCAGAGGAGACGCATTGCGTTCTTTGATATCCAATGTTTCGACTGTTTATGGAAATTGAGGTATATTTGTAAATTAATGTAGTCGCATTACAGAACGAGGAGTGGACAGGCAGAGTGATGATAGTTCTCGAAAAGCAGACAGCGATTCGCATCCAGAAAATTGCACCGATCATGAAGCGAACGACCCCCCAAACCCGTTTGCAGGATCACCTCCAAAATCTGAACACCAGAACAAAAACGAAAATTCAGAGAGAAAAGCAAGACTTTTCACCAGGGATAAAAGCGTCAATAATCCTCCCAAGAGCAAAAAACATAGTCTTAGTGTCGATCTGAAACCTTCTATGGATTTAAACAACTCCGAGGTAAATATATTTCCCTACAACCTCCCAATCTTCAAAATTATCCTATCATGAAAAAGAGGTTGCAATTATATCGAAAATAGATTTAACATTTTCAAGTAATTTACAAATACAAGATTTCATAAATATCAAGACATCTTAAAGGATTTTAAGAAGTTTTAGGGAATTTAAAGGAATTCCATGATATTTTAAGTGATTTTAAGGAATTTAATACGAATTCAAGAGATTTCAAATGATTTGAAGGAAATTTTAATGAATTTAAAAAAAAATCGAAATAGTTTGAACATAGTTTCAAGATATTCAATTATTAAAAATTATCCTTAAAAAAGGAAGATATTTTAAGTGATGTATTTAAATTTGTATTATGAAAGAATTTTCTTTTAATTTCAGCCAAGAAAAGCGTTGATCGAACAGCAGTTTAATCGAGTTTTGCCTGATGATGGATTGCCAGATACTTTATCACTGATTTCATTGGCAGACACAGGAGGAGCAGGTTTAGCAACGAGACTTCAAGAACGTATTCCTTTAGTTCTTACAACCGCATCTCCTGCCGATATTCGTGGGACTTTAACGTGTCTTGCCACCAGGATACAAAAATTGTAATTTATTAGATAATTATTTAATTTCTCCGAATAATATTTGATTCCTTATCTAAAAATTCAATTATTCTGTTTTTCTTTTTCTCCATAATTTAAATTTGATCTTTCTCTTTTTAGCTGTAATAGTTCAGCCAAACCTCCAGGACCGATTAAAATAGTAATTGCCGGAGGAGACAGTTTCGTCAACACAGTTTTGCAGCACTACGTGAACCTCCTGAGCTACAAACCACCCGATTGGCAAAACTATCTTCGATTTTTAGTCGTTCCTCTGGGTTGTAACAGTTTAGCAAGATATTTGGGGTCGATCGACAGCAAATACGGAGCACTTTTTGGCGAAGAGTGGAAGGAAATGATCGATAGAGAAGGTGGAGGTGGTTCTGAAGTTGCTGCTAGGGTAGTTGAATATCTTACTTCTGCGGGATCAACGCTCTTATTGCCAATTGCAGAAGCAATGGTAGCCTACAGGTAACACCTTTTTATCACTTAAAAAATATTTGCCTGGTTTCAATCTTTTTTTGTTTGCTTTTAAATACAGAAGCTTCGAAGTTTGAATTTGATTCTGAATACATCAAAACTTTTTTGTTTAAGGGAAACTGATGACAGTAGTCAGATATTTATTCCTTTCGTGAATGATGTACGAGTTGGGTGTCCAGATAGTAGTTCTTCAACCTCGGTTGATTTGGATGAGAGTGGAATCACAATGTCAGGATCGCCACCTTCATTGCCAACTCCTGGGGCACAGGCACCACCACCTGGGAGGTTGACACCACCTAGCAGTCCAAATGTAGGACAACCCAGGGAAGGTTGGGAGCCAGTAGAAATGCAATTGGATTACTGGGGAAAATTGTCCCTTGGTGAAAAGGGAAAAAGCACCTTGAGGCAGGCCTTCCGCGTGCTCCACGTCCAAAGACTACCTCCATTGGGAGAATCTCCTGGAAATCATTTGTCTATGAGCTTCACGATAAAGGAGAAAAAACAAAAAAGTATGGTTTTAAAAAATATTGTAAATTCCTCTTTAATTCTCTTCAAATCATCTTGAATGATTTTGAATTAAATAATTTTAATTTCTTAAGAATTTACCTCGAACTTTTTTTCAAAGTTTTTCAAAAGAATTATTTTTATCGGTATTTAAGAATATTTTTAAAGAAAAAAGAATTGCTAATTTTAATACAATTTTTTTGTTTTCCAGTTATGAGATTAGGTAAGAAAAAGGAAAAGGAGAAGGAGAACGAGCCAAAGAGCCAATCAGTAGACGGTGTAACGCGACTGATTTGTTCAGCCAAAACTCATGTTCCACTCAGAGGTAAACAATTTAAAATTAATTAGATAATAAATATTTTGTTTTGTTCAATAAATTAATTAGACTATTTTTAAAAAGTGAGCATCGATGGAACAGAATGGTACGGAGTCAAGTTCTTCAAACTCACGACACAGTGGCAAACTCACATCAAGACGTTTCCAATATCCTTGTTCGTATACCATTCCCAGCAAAACCCGAATCCCACTTGAACTTCCTTTTTTTACATTTTTTCAAGGACTTGATAAGTATGTGATTCATATCCGAGTTTGCGATCGAATAGAACGACGCTAGCATCATCGTTCGGGTCGAATAATGTCACAGAGGACAAATATTTCCCAAATCTCGAATTACTTCAGAATCTTGATTTATTGTCTACAGTAGAACCCCGCTTATCCGAACTCGCTTTAACCGAGGTTGAAAAAAACATAGTTGACCCTTCTTATCCGAGCTGTAGCGGAAGAGTAGTCCGTATTATCCGAGCCTTGTGCATTGGTTAATATATTTAACATTCCGTCTTATCTCAGTTTCGTATTTCAGTTAACTGAATCTCTTCTTTCTTGAATTAAAACTAAATTAAACTTGATAAAATATTATTTTTTATTCGTCCTCTGATGATAGACCCGAACGTAAAAGCGAACATATCCCAGGGTTTTCGAGTCTAATCAAATTGTGCTTCTAAAGTAAAGTTGTCTTCTGGCTGCGATACGACAACGTCCAAATTAATAAATAGATCGCACAAGAGACTTTTTATCAAGTGAAATTGACATGCTTTCAAGCGAAGCTGATAAATACTAATAATTAGTGACTAAGGCCCTGACAGATTTTGTTGTTAAAACGAATAAAACTATTTTTTAACGTCTTTGAAAGTTCAAAACTCGCAAGAGAACTGGAAATCAAAAACAGAAAAGTACAATTAAAATAAATAGAAGAGAGCATGTCGTTTCGCGTTGTTATCGTTAATATAAAAAAAAAACTTTTAAACTATTAACAAAATTTCATTCTAGGCATCGTTAGACTCGGACTCTGTTGAATTTAGTTTTACGTTTACGTGGAGTTAAGGTTTATCACTCTGCACAAGTTTTTTATAATCAATTTTGCCTTCAAGTAGGCCGATTTGTAAATATTTGCTACAATCCATAAAAGAAGGGAGTATTGAATATTTATGTACATAAAACAGTGCTGAGTTTTTATAAAGGTTAACGAAGTACAACATTGAGATATTGCTTCGAATATCGTAAATATAAAAAAAATAGTTTTATTCAGTGGAAGGAATTGTACATGTCAAATATAAATGTGAGAATTGTTTTTTTTAGTATAATGTTTCAAAAATTGCTCAGAATAATTTATATATTTATAATTAAGTTATATTTTCTTTCACAGAAATTGTTCCATTATTTTTCTAATATTAATTTGCATCGTTGCTCACTTATGATTAGAGTTTATTAAGGGCATGTGTTACTTACCATATGAGCAAATTTAGATAACCCGGGTTTTTTTCTATAATTTTTACATTTTCAAAAAAATTATAGTCAACATCCGTCAAGAACATGAACACGGACGGATGTTGACTAAAATTTTGTTGAAAATGTAAAAATTATAGAAAAAAAACCCGGGTTATTTAAACTTGCTCATATGGTAAGTAACACATGCCCTTAAGACAACGAGCTAATTTTCTTATGAAGGAATTGTTCACATATTCGGAATAGCAAGGCCACTGTTAATTGAATTAACAATTAATTTATCCAGTTGGAAACTTTAAAAGTTCCTTTATTTTATAAATTAGAATATAGTTATTTACGACTGTTATAATTTTTTTTTAAATAGTAGAAAAATGGCCTGCGACTCGTCTTTTTTAATTAATTTTCTTCGAAGATTGTAAGAATTGCAAGATTGTTAAGTCCCACTGATTTGTGCTTTATGTTCTCTAAACTTCACTATTATTTTCTCAATTTTTACTCAAAAAACTACATAGTCCTCTAGATCAGACAAAATTCCAATTTTCTCCTTTTATAATAGCTGATTCAAAACAGTGATACAAAACTGTTTTTAGTTAACTAGAAATCGCTGCGACTGCCTAAAGCCAAATTTATAAAAAGCCTGTTTATCTTGTTAAACATTTTTTGATAGATTTCGTAGAAATAACTCTCGCTTTCGCAAAAGCGTTGATCCCGTACTGATCCTTTTACAGTCTTTTTCTCTAAACACAATTGATATTACAAATAATAATTTTTAAAAGATATATATTTGAGGCCAAAGATTGCTCATGTTTTGTGAGTATTTCCAGAGTTAATTGCTTCTTTTGTAATACAACCCAAGAAATTGACTGTTTCGTTAGAAACAAACTTGATTGGGATTTTGAAATCTGAGAAGCCTAAATAAGAAATAAATTTAAAATGCGACTGCGATAGTTCTCTTTACTTTCATATACAGATATTATGCTGCAAAACTATTACGTTCTCATTTTTGTTACTGAAGCGTTACCAGTAACAAAAACGTCTGCCATAATTTCAATTATAATAATAAAAAATACTCTTCGACCTGCAATCGAAGTTTCGAGCAGTGAAGATTTAGCTTATACAGTTTCAAAGGCTTGCACAAATTTTATTTTCACGCAGATTGCTGCGAAAGGCTAAGTCCTCATGCTTTTATGGAATTTTGATTTTAGATACTAGAACATATTCCGTGTTTTTACCTACGCGTTTTGTGACGCCGTCGGGGACGAAGTTTTACTTTTATAATACGTAATTAGTTATGTTATTAATTATTAATTAATGAAATACACTCGACGTTCCCAATATCAACGTTTGCAATATCAACCCGTTCGCAATAACAACCGCATTCCATTCGCAATATTAACCAGCGCCTACCTAAATTCTCACTTGATACCACTGCGCACGCGTTGCGCTCGGTATCTGTTTAGTTGCTATTCGCGCACAATTTAAAATGCTAAAAAATATTATTTTTATTCTTTGTCATAAATAATGGCATTTCAACTTATAAAAATGTCCATTAGATCGAAATTAATTAATCTTGATAAAAATAAATATTAATTAAATACATATTCTGTAAATAAAGTATATACTATGTTACTCACTTGAATATGCATTTAATTAATTTTCATTTTTATCAAGATTTATTAATTTCGATTTGAAAATTAGTAGAATTACAAATTAAATTCATTTACTTACATAGTTTTCTTTGTTTTGTATATCCATTTTTTAACAGGATCCTTCTTCTTTGAAAAAATGATACACTTACATACATTTAACCTATTCAATACGCTTTTGACATTTCAAATTTTTCCGCAATATGACGCGATTCGCATGCGCAATGGATGTGACATTTGAGAAAAGGAATTTGGTTGATATTGCGAACGTCTCTGGCTTGAATTTCGTTGATATTGAGAACGTCGAGTGTAATAATTGTGAAACATCTCTTAGGAAAGATTGTTTCTTCGTGTTGTCAATATGTATATATTTTTCTTATGTGACGCAATTTCCAAAAAGTTCCTTTATTTTTTGTCATTGCAATAATTACGATAATTAGCACCCAAGTGGTAAATTGGGTGTAAATAATATTACGATATGTATTATAATTATAGGCTCTATCGTTAGACGAGTGGTTAGCGATTCCACCTTCGAGGGAATTTTATTAAATAAGGATGGTAAAGAATTTTTTCGAAGGTGGATTTTGTTTTCCAGACAAGTGATAGTATTTTTAGTACGTGCTAGCGGTCCTATTTTTTTTTTGAGTTAATGTATTTCTCTTTTTCATATTCTAGTCATAACTCGCTGATAATTCGCTGCACTCCATCTTGCATTAATTTTATTGATAGCATGTTAGTTTTACGGATTTTTTGTCTCTGGTTTGTATAATGTTATGTTCAATCATTGTCTATATTCTCTATGATTTTAACGACTTTCAGTTTGAAATGATTGAGACAACATATTTTTGCCGAAAAATCAAAATCTCGAGTGTGAAAAATACCGAAAAATAAAAATTTCCAAATAAAAATAATATTACCGAAAATGTTTATGAACATTACTTTGGGTAATGTTATTATTATTCAGTAATTATTTTTTTGTATTTTTTCACATTCGGGATTTTGATTTTTCGGCAAAAAAATATACTAAAATTGAAAGCCAAATTGATTAATACAATTAATTTCTTTATATTTTGAAGCTTTGAAAGTGCAGTGGAGTGATGCACGTATAAGAACTGAGAACTGTTTTTTTTTTTTTTTTTTTTTTAGTAGACCAAAAAAGATTAATTTTCAGTGAACTCTCATTGAATTAGAAAACGGAAAGAGTACTTTATCTTGGCGATACGACCGTACGCACGTTTTTAGACAAGATATTGATAACAATGTGAAATTTGTAAATTGTTTTTTTAATGTACAGTTGCAAGTTACGAGGGTTTCTAGCCGGCCCAAGCTCAAAGCTTACAATAATTAATGTAATGATACGCTGAGAAAAGATTCAATGAACAGAAAGAACAGGAATTTAGCGAGCGATAAATAATTCATAGGACTAGACGTCTTTATTGTGCTTATACAAGAGATGTCTAACTGTACATACATTGTTATAAGTTGCTGTAACATTAGAGAGTTCAATTAAAATTTTAATTTTCAATAAATACTTGAAAATCTGGCAATATTTTTTTTTTCTGAATCAGAGTTTTAGCGACTATTTACTTATTATTAATTTAGTGTTTTAATATTTAATTTCTAATTCGAAATTCATGTACTTTTTGGTTTCAATTTTTAAGTTTTAATTTAACTCTCGATGTATTAAATATTGAATACCTATGCGTGATACTACATATTTTTTAACATAAATATTTCGATATAGGATATCATTACTTCATAGAATGAACTTGTGACCTGGGCTCCGTCTGATATTAACTTTTGAGATTGCCAATATCTTACAAAGCTTGCGAGAAAATTGGTGAATAATCAGAAAATCGTCAAGCTCAAGACACAAGTCAATACGATTGAGTAATTAATAGCACGTAGATGAAATAAATCAGTAGTGTACTGTTAGACGTAATAAATTACTGTAAGGAGTCGTTCGAGTCGACGGTTACACGAAATATGTTGTTGATGTTTGTAAGCTTGAAATATAAATGTACCGCATTTTTCTTTTAGTATTTTCTGTTCTGAGCCTGTACTTGAACCAAACGTCCAGCGTTTCAAGCAAATCTTTCTATTAAATCGACTTACAAATTAATTCAGTTAAAAAAAAATTGTTAATTTATTCTCTGGCGCGAAGATTATAATTATAAATTAAAATGTGAAGCAAATAAATAAAATGGTTATGAATTCTCTGATTTTTGTACAAATCAAAACAATAATTAATAAATATTGTGTTACCTGTACGAGGTAAACTTTTTTTTATGAAAGGAGATTCGAATCTTGACCAGAAACCAATCCTTACGTATATATATACATTTTTTATACACTGACATTATTTTATCAGAGCAGCCATTTCACGACAAGAATCTGGGAGGCCAATCATATTTTTAATTTGTATGATTTCTATTTATTTAGTGCTTTGACATTTTACGGTGGAAGGAAGACTGCGAAGTTTTGTATTTTTACAAAGAATTTAACAAGAACAAAAGTAGAGTATTTGTCACAAGTTCGGAGCTTTATTTAATAAAAATGTCTCAACAAATAAATAATTTCTTAAAATAGAGAATAGCGCAACAAAAGAATCGCTTTAATAATAGCCTATTTTTAAATAATGGTCTTGTAAATAGAAATCACATTTGCAGTCTAAAATAGTTTTTGAAATATTTGATGATTAGCGAAATAATATAATAAAGAAACGAAAATAATATTACAATATCGTAGTAATATAATCTTAGCATTAGATTAAAATTTAAAGCAATACAAATTTACTATCAGCCCATTTTAAGCATGATTAGAGGAATTCTGAAAAAAAAAAGATTCAGATTCTAATGGCACAAGAGATACATTTTCCTCGCTAAAGGCTGGGTTATTCCTTAAGGTTGATATTTAAATAACTACTAGGTAACAATTTACACAAACGAGTTGTTATAGCAACGGAGTTAAACCGTGTAAAAGTAAATTAAAAAAAAAATAAATATAAAAAAAAAAACATTTAGGGAGCACGTTTAGTCACTTTTAGTAAACACGAATCACTTTTCGATATGTTATATCGGCGTAAAATGAATAAAGGGAATCAAATTATATATATATAAATTGAAAAAATAAATACAATTTTTCAAATTGTAGTAAATAGGCTTGAGATACTTTCAGGACTTTACCCGTCTTTTGGTTTTCCTATTCTAATACAACCAACATATTCTTAAATATTTAATTACATCGAAGAATTTTAATGCCTACTTGTTCAAATATTTTAAAGACAAAATTATTAGTATTTCAGTCTGCCATTAGAAACTCAAATTATTTAGCTTGGTGTCTTCTCAAATGAAAAAAAAAACTTGGAAACTAATTTCTAAGTAATATAAATATGAGTAAATGTTAGAATTGAGGATTTTTAAAATCCTTTAGATCTAAAAAGTAAAAAATTGAAAAGCCTTTAAATAAAAAGCAATCAGAGTCAAATAAATGAAATTCTGAAACAAAAAAATTACTGACAATTAATTTTTAAATTAAGAAGACACTCTTGTTTACTTGATTTCTGACTTGTTCAGACGTTCAATGTTTCGATGAAAGGCAGTACCACAGAAATAAGGTCGGCTGTAAAACAGCGATAAACTAAATAAAATATGCAACAGTTATGTACATTATAGATTCGTTTGCGCGATAATACCAACAGCGATAAATGCTATTGAAAGTATTTACAAAAAGCTCGACTAGTGGTCGTCTGGAAATTGATGATCGATTCTTTTATAGATCAAATTTCGATTGAAAAAGAAAAAAGTCTCTGGTACATAGCTATGAATGATTTTAGGGATTTTTGAGAAGCTTAAATGTAGGGATGAAGAGCCAAGGCCCTGCCTCGTAAACCTCTTTGGCCACCTACCCCTCCTTTTGGTATCACATATCCTCCTGCGTGTCTTGCAGTTCCTTCTTCTTCTAAATTTCCGTTGCTCTCGATCAAATCACGTAGTGGCCAACAGGCCAAGTGTCGCGATTTTCCGTGACGGGCTAAAACGTGGTAGCCTTGTCTGAAATAAATTAAATTAATAAAATTTATCTTAAAATTTCTTAAAGAACCATAAAAAAATGAAACAAATTCTTCTTCATTGGAAAATAATTCAAAATAGTTCAAAGTAAATTCTTAAGAAATTATAATTATTTCATTCAAAATAATTCAAGGTGACTTTAAAAGAATTTAATTAAAAATAGGTGAAAAAAGGTGAATAGGTAATGACTGCAAATTTAAAGATTTAAAGTTCGTTTGAGGGACGAAACTATATACCTGGAGGAAATAAGTCCAACGAGTAAAGCCCAGTGAGCTTTGTGTCCTCTTTTAAGACAGGGTGCATGATTAAAATCTGAATCGTAGGGCACGAGAACCATAGCACCATGAGCTAAAGCATGTGTTAACGTATCTGGACACGTTTGTAAATCTACTAAAATATCAGGTCGGTGATCTGGTAAATGTTCTGCAGCCAAAGTCCCCATGAAATCGACACTGTAGACTTCTCCGTGTTGGGTAAATCCACGAACTCGAGCTTCTGCTAAAAGTTGGATCACAGAAACTGGCTTTCGATATTCCTGAGAAGCCATGGCCAGAGCAACCAAGCCGCATCTGTTTTTATAATCAGAAGGAATTAAATTTGATTCTCAACTAAAAGGTAGATTTAGGGTTTTAAAATTTGAAGTTTAAAAATTTTTAATTTATGGCCTCAAAAAGGTACAAAATTTAATGATAGACTAGAAACTTACTGAGGACCATCTTGCAGAATCGGTTCGACTTGACAAAAATACGTCACTTCTGCGTCTTTCAATTCATTTCTAGAAATCAATTTTTCTATCTCAGCTTCTGTAGAAGTGAGAGTAATTTTTGCCCATGGAGGTAAATTTTCGCTTTCATTATCGTCAGTTTTCTCACACATCGGAGCTTCTGTCAAATTTGGAAGAGGTGGAGGTGGTGCTGGCATTTTTTCAATAATAAATAATATAACTTGTCCTCAAAAACTATTTCTTCCTTATCGTCGATAAGTACGTTAGACAAAAATTATATTATATTGATAAAAGATTCTAAATCAACATTTCTTAATTTTGATTACTCTAAAAATCAGTTCTTCTTTCTTTTTCTTCGTATCCTCTCGTAGGAATTTCATTGTTCAGACATCAGTTCTGAAAGGACCAAATTCAAATAATGATTCTTCGCATCATTGACTTTACTTTTATTAGAGAAATATGTTTAACATTCACGAATAAAATAATGACGAGACTAAGGAAAAATATTTTCTTGTTCTTGACAGTGAATTGTGAAAATGGAGAAATTCAGGTTAAATGTTGAGTGATACGAAATCCGATTATTTAAGGCCAGAAAATGAGTCAATTAACAAAGGGACTATTTATTTTTACGAGAGGAATTATTATTTAGATTGGAGTTGACATTAGACACAAAATACTTGAAAATTTGAGACATACCCTAGATATGCTGGCTTCCATTGACAAAATCGAACATTCACGAGTCACAGTGACGTAAAAGATTATTCATATAAACGAATTCGCGAGAAGGAAAACATTGAATTTCTTGATTACAGGGGTATTTTATTGAACTTTAATCTAACAAGGAACGTCCGCCCCTTTTGCACTGATCGAATTTTGACGTTTGTACGTCACTCTTCATTCCACAGTTCAATCCCATGTTCCAATTCACCCCGTGACTCATCACGACGTCATTATGTAATTTTGGCTTAAAAAAAAAATAGGCACACGTGATTTTTTGCACTCGGAGAAATGAATGTTACACTGAAAAGAAAATTGATTAAAAAATGGGTGACTTTTCGTTTTCTTGTTATTAATGACAAATTTCCTCGGCAAAGATTAGAATTTAGTGGTTTCAGCAACAAGGCCGCAAACGTGACGAAATAACCAATCAGCCGACAGACAGAATATCTGGAAATAACCTGATTGGCTTCGATGGTTTTAAATTTAAAAGCGCCAAACTTCGAATCAATAGAAATTGATAGAAATTAGAAATCGAGTTGGTCACTGCGATATTCCTGATACACTGGAACTAAATATTCCTAAATATTATATCAATATTCCCAGATATTCTTGGTATTCTACTTTTGATATTCTTGATGAACAATAATTAATTATATATTGACATAAAGTGGTAAAATATTATTAATAACAACAATATGTATATTTTATAGAATGATTTTTATTTACGAAATTGTATAATATACAGTAATTTCAATATAAAATAATATGAACTTCATAAAGTGTAACAATTCTCCATCATAAATTCATGCGTAATATAATAAACAATTTTATAACAAACTTTAGGTTAATATTAGTTGATCATTCAAGGCAAAACGTACATTTTAAGGCCTGTCCGAATATTAAATTCTCTATTTGTCACTAAAGATAATAATTTCCACAAAATACTTTCAATTCATGCAAATACTGAAAAAAATAAAAACAATACTTTGCTTACAATAAATAATAAATATTTGCCAATCTAAATTCTAAAAGAACTTTTTTGGGGATAATCTAGATTTATTCCCTCCACTTTCAATTTTTACATCATGAATTTAATACTAATTAATTTCGCAACTGAATAAAAAATAAAGTGACCTTAACGGAATTATACTATCTAAATCTTCTTTTGGGTGTAATTTACTATAGGAACAAATTTCAAAGCTTTGATTATAAAAAGAAATCAATAGCTTCGCAATTTGCTACTCTTACTAATTAAATAATTAAATTAAATACTGTTAACTTGGTGTATAGATTGAAAAGTATTGGCATAGGCCAGGGAGTTTGTTTAGTATACGTCACACGTAAGTATTAAAATTATTCTCACAGTTTGTTTGAGTTATTAACCCAAGCCTTTGATTTACGTAGTAAAGTTTAGAGTTAGTTAGTTCGATAGTCTTACAAAATTTGACAAAAATATTACTTTTACTTAGAAAAAATGACTAAATAAGAAGTATTTTCCAATTAATGTTGTGATTTAAAAACTCAGAAAAGAAACTAATTGTAAAATTAAACGTGATCCTCATTGAAAAGATTTAAAAATTTCAATCAAGAATTCGTCTCTTTGAAAAAAATTCTAAATATTGAGTCATTCCTTTTGTAAATAAAAAAATAAAATTACAGAAAGTAGGGACTATTTTCGGTTATCTTGCTTCAGGTTTTGAAAAAGGCTGAAGAGATCCGGGTTGAACCCAGGAAAGTCCAATTGCTTTGTTATCATCGTCTTCCTAAAATCAAGGAAACAATATTGTTATATAATACTTATACATATTGTTTTTGAAGCTGGAATATTTTTAAAAGGAAATCCTTACTCTCGGTTTGTATATTTCCTGTCTGATAGGATCGTGCAGATCATTATCATAAGGACTGAACGTTATATAATGAGGATCTTCTATTGAAGAAGAATTGTAAACTTGATTCAGGCTTTCCTTTACACAATTCTTTGCCCGTTCTCGAAATTCTTCAAAATTGGTCTCTAATCTGAAAAGTATAAATTGTGTAAATTGTGGATCGTATCTTAAATTTATCTAAGAATCGAAATAAATTTCTTACTTACAAAAGAGATGCTTCCTCGTTAATTGACGTCATTTTCGTATCAACTTTCGTCAAAACTTTGGTTATATACTGAATTAGTTGCCAGATCCTGTTGGTTTTTCTCCACTCGACAAATCCCCAGTCAGTGTGTAATTCTCCGGTTTCAGAATTTATAAGCGGGTGAAAGATTTTTGTTTGGAAAGTGACGGTCTACCATTTTTAATTTAATGATTAGGAAAATAATAAATTTAAGCATTTTAAATTAGGATTTAACAATCTCTAATTACAAGTGACTGAAAGAAACATGCTTGGAATATTAATCCTACTGTGAAGCTTGAATTTTTTAATTTATAATATTGTAGATCAAATTTATCTTACCGGACATCCGCCGTCTGGAAAACTGGTTGGCAGCGTAATTGTAAATCTAAAGACTCCGCCTTGATAAATACCTTGTCGTATAAATTGCACTCCAAACCAAACTGAAATTAAAGTTCAACAAAATTCATTTTTAACGTAGAAAATATAATAAAAACAAAATTAGAGTAAAAGTAAATACAATAAATTTATTAAATTAAGTAACACTCACGGAAAGGATTCTGTGCGGACGGTATCACGTAAATTCCTCTTAAATCTTGACTTCGAAGCATATTACTAAAAAATAATCTCGGATATATAAAGCCATTGATATTAAAAATATTTTTAAAAATGTGCTAGATACATACAAATAAATTAGACTTACTATTCTGAAAGAATATTATATTCCTGAAGAAAAGCAGCATATTCCTTATTCGACTGAGATACATTAGGACGGTCAATCATTTTTACTGACATACTCAACTGCGGTTCTGCGTTAAGATTTGCAGGCACGAGTTTTCTAAATGAACCTTGCCTCGTCAAACGATCATCAATATCACTTTCGCCCTATTATTTCAAGCAAAAAAACCATTCTTTCTTTCATTACTAAGAAATTTGATTCCTATTGATATTGAATTATATATAGAGCAGGTAGAGCAGTAGAGAAGGAAAAATAACTGTAAAATCCCATTAGTGAATCATTGAGATACAAGATGACTTCACTTTTTAAAGAAAATAAATATTAAAAAGAAGTTTTATTTCGATGTTTTCAGTTAAACTTGTGATATTAAATATTTACCTTAGTCCCTGACATCGTAGAAAAATTCTTGTCTACTTTTGTTCGCTAGCCAGGGAAAGTGGATTGTCATATTTTTTTTAATTAAGACTCAAAGTTATATGGAGTAATTTTTTCTTCTTATAGGCTAATTTTAGTAACTAATGTGTTAGCTCATTAGTTCGTAGATTGTCTAACACTGATGGAGGACTTTGAAATCTTTGAAATGATGTTTTTTATTCACAACAAACAAAAGTCCATTGACATCATATTGACATTGACAGTTCTGCATTTAGATTTGTAGGTTATGTATGTAATGTATGTATTTATTGTTTCTGTCGGTATAAATGAAAATCTTATTATCACTTACCATATGACATGACTAAAATCTTTGATATGACCAAAATTAAATACATAACCCCAGTTTCTTTCTACAATTTTTGATAATAATTGATAATTAAATTAATAACAAATATATAGAGAACAATGTACGTAAATAAAATCCTTGGGTACGACCATACCACTTTGAAAACACAAGTTCTCGTCCGATCACTTAAGTTAAGCAAAGTTGGGCGCGGTTAGTACTTGGATGGGTGACCGCTTGGGAATACCGCGTGCCGTACTCATTTTTCTTTTTTACATTATTACAAACACTTCAAAAATAATTGTTTAGATGTGTTTTTTTTTTTCAATTTTCAATAATTTTTATCTCGGACTTGAAAGTAAAAAAGACTATAAACCAAATTTTTTTTAAGCAAGGGGTGGTATTTATTATATATAATTTTATAAAATTATTATAACTATTTTTAAAATAATCTGCTCTGAGAACATTTTTTGATTTTTTAGTTTTTTGTTTTTCAGTAAACAGTTCTTCTTGGCACCGGTTTTTGAATTATTGATTATTAATCAGTGGCGGATTTGTAGTCTTGGTCGCCCTAGGCACCAGGCTATGTGACCGCCCCTTTCTCAGCACCCATCATATAGACTACATCGATTCAGAAATTTAGTTAACTATAATAGCTGCTAGTTTGTAATATTTCTTGTTATCATCAGTGGATTTTTTGTCAGAATTGACCGCCCCTAATATCTGGCCGCCCTAGGCTCGGGCCTAACTTGCCTTATGGCAAATCCACCACTGTTATTAATTATCATAGATCATAGATGTTGATTGTTTACAGCGTCAGTACAGTACGATCAAATATTTCAGATTTCAAAATTCTGAGCCCAAAATAAAATAAAATCTATAAAATTGTGTCCATTAAATGAAAATATAGAATAATTAATAATTAATCAACTAAAAGAAGAATCTGGGACTAATGAAAGATCTTGATAATAAAACGCAATTTTGAAATTTATCCTGTATATTGCATATAGCGATTGATCGTTGATACAAATGTAGAATGTTCGACGATTTATTAAAAACAAAAACATCTATGCCTTAGATATAATAAAGAACATCTTTTCAGACTTCTAAAAATTCAATTCTCTAACGTGAATAACTATGAAGTTTCGTTTCTTTAAATTCTCCTCTCATAATTATTATATTTATAAATTGAAATACTGTTTAACTTTTTATAAAGTCTTCATTAATGGGTTTTCTTCGTTTGATATGATTTATAGTAAAACTATCAACATAGTGTCTCTTTAATCAAGATCTCTATCATTTAGGCCCAATCATTGATACTAAATCTCTGATGCCAAAATTTTGAAGTACTGCCTTGCGTATTATATTACAAATGCCCAGGTGTTCCCAATAAAAAAGAGAAAGCAAAACATCTAATTAAAAGTTCGCGAGTCTATTTCAAAATTGAAATACAATCCCTCGCAATCTGTTTGAAGGTTTTCTTGAATTACAGTTCTGTTAGAAAATTTTTATAATCGCTCTGGTAATTGTAGATCTTACAACTTAAAACTTACACCGTAGACGATGGGACCTTGCGGTTTGATTCTTACAACACACCGAGGAATGAACAGAATTATACTCTAAACTGGACGCCTATACAATTTCTCGTGTGTAACAACACAATTGATTATTACTTAGCACAAGACACGAGCAACAACTAGATAATCGCCGATTTCTTTCAGCAGTTTCTTACACATTTCACAAGACACGAGCGACATCGAATCAACGCGTCGATAGAAATTCGAGACTAAAACGTTATTCAAATTTGATCCCAAAAATTAAATCAAAAAAGAAAACCCTAAAAAGGCATTACAACGCATCACAATTCGCATATTAATATCCTTAGAAATATGCGAGTCTGAATTAATTGTACTCTTGCAAGTATCCCAATAATGGGCAAAATCATAAACTATGATGGTGATTTCTCATTATGTTACTCAATTCTGCAAACTGTACGTTTCCAATGGAAAAAAAGAACATTCTATACAACATACATTCTTCAGCATTTACATATATGCTTTTCCAAAAGTCCACAGTTAAAAAAGGACAAATTTTTCTTGCAGTATTTAGTGTAAATTATATATATATATATGCATAATTTATTTATATATATATATATATATATATATATATATACATATATATAATTATATATATGTACATATATTTATATATAATATATGTATGTATTATTAGTGTTAACTGTCAACGCAGTAAAGGGCCTATATACAGACACATAATGGCCTAACAAGAGCAAGAGTCTTTGCCTCCTTGTTGCTCACTGTTCACTTGTAAGTTATTGCGCCCTGGCTGACTTGGATTATGCTGTACTCCAGATTCTGCAGCATTCAAATCCAATCTGAAACAATATTTTTATTTAGACTCAAAAAAAATACAATTTCCCCGTATTTATTTCTTTCCAATGATTTTATTTTTCCTTCTTTTCAGGGAAAGGTGACAAAGATACGTGCATAGTCATGCTTCAAATTAGACAAAATCTAAATTGGAAATCTGAACTGAAGTCTTTCAATTTTAATTGAAGTAATACAATGTTATTCAAAATAACTAACCGTCCGTCAGCTATGCTTTGGAAAATTTTCTTCGCCGTTTCCAAGAAGGCTTCTTCGACATTGTGACCTCTGTACATTAAAAAGAATACTTTATTTAATACATTTTAATTTCCAAAGTATAAAATATCGCTCAATATTCTTGCAGAAAATAATAATTTTTTTTTAAATACTAACGTCTTTGCACTAGCTTCAACGAACATGAGACCATTTTCATCAGCGAATTGCTTAGCCTCCTCGTAAGTCACATCCCTCTGTTCTTCCAAATCGCTTTTGTTTCCGATCATAAATATCACCTGCAAAAAAATAAATTCGGTATTAAAGATTAATAAAAGACCAGGAAATAAAATAAATGATAGGTTTCTAACATTTTTTTGCTTCAACTATAACGACATTATAAGCAGATAATAATAAGGTGAAGTAAAATTTTTGCATACAGTGCTTGGATTTGTGAGGTTTCTTGTATCTGTGAGCCAGCTACTCAGGTGATTGTAAGTAGAACGACGTGTTATGTCGTACACCATCAGTGCACCTGCTGCGCCACGATAGTATGACCTGGAAAAAATAGTTTTTTTATTTGTAGAATTTATAATGAAATACAAACATCTCATACGGATTATTTAATTTTGTACGAACCTAGTAACGGCCCTAAACCGTTCTTGACCTGCAGTGTCCCATATCTGTAATTTAATTTTTTGACCAGCTACCTCAATAATTCTAGTTCCGAACTCGACACCAATTGTGTGAGGACAATCAGCCATAACTGTAATTAAATGTAAATTTATAGCCTCGTTATGAGAAAATAAAAAATAATTAAAAAGATAATACAGGCCAATAATAAATAACTACTCTAATACACTTCCGGTCAGAATTGCGATTACATAAGATTTCATAAGATAAGATTTCAAAATATTTTTAATGACTAAAGAATTTGAAGGGATTTAAAAAAAATCCAAAATAAGTAAAACAATTCTAAGTATCAAATAAAAATATTTACGGCTTTAAAAGATTGACTTTCTTTATTAATTAATTATTATATCAATAATTTATAAAAAATTAATCATACATAAATAAAAATTAAATGAATAATTAATAATAAATTTAATAATGATTCAACTTTATCGATTAAAAAAAGGTGTATAAGTGACAACCTCTGATGACTGATATTGACAATATATATTTACAAAGTGACTTCGTCTTGAGTACATTTTAAACATAATTTTTATAGCTTTTAACTTATTTAAAAGAAAAATTGTAATCTTTGATGTAATTAAATTTAAGAAAACTTAAACAATCTTCAAAAAACAGATAAACTCACAATTCTGACCGGTAATGTATATCGTTTCTATTTTATAGTTTTCTTACATTTCTTTTCTGTAAACTGATGAAGTAGGCATGATTTTCCTACTCCCATATCACCTATGATGATATATTTGAAAATGTAGGAATAATTATAGGGACCTGCCGACATTTTGCACCTGCAATGAAAAAGCAATAATAGAATTAAACACTATTCTAGAAAGGATTTAATTCTATAATTTTTTTGCAATATAAATAAATGAAGATTTATTATTTTCGGTTTCAAAGTTTCATTGGGTCAACGAGGACGTGGCGTTGATTAATTAGTCGGCTGAAATAATGTTGTTCTTATCACACGTCCAATTAATTAGGAAATAATTGGAAGACTTGAATATTCCATTAGAAATGACAGAAATATTTTCCAAACGCATTTTTTAATTAATAAAAGCGTTTTATCTAACTTTTCAAATTTAATCATTTGTGATAAGCAGGTTTTGATAATGACATTTTATGTTCAAGCTTCGACAGATGGTCCGAATTATTGATAAGCAAGTAAAATATGTTGCCGGGTAAAAATCAATGATTTATTCATTATGATGTGTAAGGGAAATAAAGTATTTATATATTATTTTAAGATAATGAAAGATAAAAATCTTACAGTAAATGGCTATTTAACATTTCGTTTTATTTTTTTAAATTATATAATAATTAACGAAAACAATCATATAGATTACTCAACACATTTTTTTTATATTTGTGTTAATGCAATTTTATAGAAGAATCACAATAAACAAATTCAGAAATTTTTTGAGACATAAGGAAAAGTTAGTTTTTGCTCCAAATCCAAATGAACAATTTATTCAAGTAAACTAAGTAAAAAAGTAAAAAATAAACTCAATCTTATCGTAAACAAGATCGCCACTAAAACCTCTGATAGCTCTCATATCATAATTTAAAATGACAACTTGCAAGTTAAATATCATCAAAATTAAATGATTCCGAGCAAAATACAAAAAATGAGTTATTAATCGCATTCTCCTTTGAATCGTGACTCACTCGACGATTTCCTACAATTGCGTTACAGGTAATTATCACGAAAATAGAATACAAAATTCCACTACAAACGTTATAGCCTTACAAAACATAAATTGTAATCCCTAAGGAAAATCAAAACATCTAAACAAAAAACTCAATGATGATATGAATCTCGAAGAAAACATGAACAACAATAAAAACAGGTCGTTACTTTTCGTGACGAATTACATTCGATGGAAAAATATTGGCCAGGGAAGAAAATTGGAAGTCTCCTCACCTTCGAGTTCGAGGTCCCGAATCTTTAAGTAATCCTCACTCACAACTGGAATTGATTGGCAATTATTTTCACTTCATAAACACTTGGCTTTTCTCATGGACTGAACGGTTTGAAGCCGATTAATGTACGTAATAAAGAAATTGTTCAACAATCTTCTATATTCACACAATATGGCAGAACTGTCCACTTGTCGAAGAACGAAGACACCCACGATGGCGACGGATAAACGTCAAAACAACTGTCAGAAGCTCCAATTTGAAGCTAATTCCACCAGATCCCAACTCTGCTCCAAATTGATTTTTCGAAAAAATAACGATTATTTACTTAGGCTAACGTCTAGAATTAATGATATATTAATTAAACTTTCACAAATCTTTGTTTGCGGGTGGTTTTTATTTCGATAAACTGCGATAAACCAAGTAAACGCATTTGCGTTCGTCACAAAAAGAGGGAAATACATAGCAACGAGAGAGGCTACAAGATTATACCATATTAAAGTTTCTATCACTGATTTTTGGGCTTTAACACCCCAATCAGGGTTGAAAGTCTATAAAATGTGGTTGAAGTTGCGCAGTAGACATTTGCGTAGAAATAAGTAATGGCGGTTTTTTTGAATCCCTGAATTACCTACGGTAATCATCAGGTCCGATTGTATTTTGTATTACATACTATGTATTATGATGGTGGCAATTAGATAGCACAAATCACGAAAGTTTCTTTCACTGAAAATAAACAATTCTGCGCATGAAGTCAAAAAACTATCAGTTATTGCGTTGTTATATATACATAAATGGTCAAAATCATTCACACAGATTGCCCTTGATTTCTATGTGTGTACATATGTATTGAAGGTCATAGTTGGTCATTGGTAAAGTTTTGCCAGGTTTCGCCTTTTCTTTCACAAACCTTGGTTAGAAATATTTTGACAGCTTGCGTGAGAACTTGTGAAGATTCAACAAAGTTTACTCCATGTATTAACTCCATATATTACTCCATATTTTAACAACGAGTGGTCAAAATTAGAACGTTTTAATTTCGCAGCATCATTACCGTACTGATTTTGTATTGAAAATGATTAAATTTATTGTAAGTAGAATAAATAATTTTGAAATTTAGAGGTCTTCTATTTTTGCTTTTGTAACAGTCTTTTTTGTTTCCAGTTAACGCTAAGTGTCGGAATTTATGCTGGGATTTATATCAGTCAGAATTATGAGGTAAGATTATTAATTTTATTTTTTAAATATTTGCAACGAGGATGCACTTGAACCTCGAATTTCTCAAATTTCTTTTTTGTAATATTTTAATATTTTTTAAATTATTTATGTTTTAATTTTTCTTTTGTTATACAAGTGTAAATGGTTTCATGATCTACATATAATGTCAAAGTCAATTGTTGAGATGTAAAGCTTTATTTAAAATATTTCTTTAGACTTCGAAATATTCAAACGCAGATTAATTATCTTCCAACTTTGTTTTAAGAATGTTGGATTCTTTATATTTTAAATTAAAAATTAAATTATAAAATATACACCACAAATAGAAAATTGTGTAATTCTGTAAATTAACTGAGTCATTTTTAAAGTTATTAATCTATATAAATTCTTCCAGGTACCTAGAGTGGATGAACCTAGCAAAATAATTGAGCGAATAAGGCAATTCGCTGACGAGCACAAAAAGAAATAGGCTTCGAAAAGAAAAATATGTAATATAGAGTGAATGAACACCTATACTAATTAAAATTGTAAATATGCCGCTAGTCCATAACTGTATATACTTTTACTTTACACATTTTTCTTAAAATAAAAGCCTTGCCACGTTTCTGAATTAATTTTAAAAAAACATACTTTTTGACCTTATGAATAGTTTATTTCGTTTTGGTATTGAAATCAGAATTTTCTTACATATAGACAATATTATACATAAATAAAACCTCCTCCGGAATATTCGACTCGAGCTTGAGGTTCAACGAAAGCTAACCAGTCCGAAGAATGAGTCGGTAATAAACCCATTGACTGGCATTTGTACAATGCTAATGCTATATTCACAAGCTGTCCTAAAAAGAAAACGAACTTTTGTCCGAAGGCATGAGTTCCTTCTATTACTTTGAAAGCTGAAACAAAACATATTTCGTTAGATTCATTTCGAATTTCGAGATTAGAACTTGGATCCAACATCCTCAAAAAAAAAAAGAAGCAAGAATTTGTTTTCTTATAAAATATGTGATTTACGTGAATAAGTAAACAAAGAAAATACTTACTTTGTTGTAGAGAAAATAGCGCTTTAACTGGCCTCATTATTAACATGCCCATCATCATGATAGGAAAAATGGAAATGGAGTTGCCTGACATATACATAATAAATAAATTCATTGGAACTTGCTTTAAGGGGCCCAAGGCCAAGTCCCACGACTTTTTAATTATTAAATGATTGGAATCATTTTCCTCCGAAGTGTTCATGTTTTCTGAGGTTAATGCATATCCGGGAATTAAACCAGGTGGTGAAGCCAATTCATTGTACTGCTTACTTCTGAAAAATAAATAAAATTCAATTATAAATTGTAAAAAGGGAAAAATAAGTATTTATATAAACTAATACATTTCGAATAGGAATATGAAAATCAATCAAAACACTAATGATTTGATTAGGCTAGGAACCACGATGTTCTAGGGACAATTAAGAAAACGAAATTTTTACTTACTTGCTTCCAAAATCGAGTGCCCACTTCATTTTTTTCGAATTTTGTTTTGCGTTTGCCATTTTTTATTCACTATTACACTTTTTTATTTAATAACAAGTAACAACAGTTGAAATTTCACACTGTCAGCAGAAATAAGACAAAAACGTCAGTACCAGTGCTCTCAAAATTGGCTCCTTGCGCGCGCAGCACCTGTTAGCTATCCGCTGGAGAAATTCTGCCATTAGCTGTAATCTCGCGCGCGATTCAAAATTTAATTAAATTAATTCGATTTTGAATCACGCGCCAAATTTTGACCAATAGCAGTATTTTTCCAGCGGGAAGCCAAAACGTGCTGCGCACGCAGAAAGCCAACTTTGACAGCACTGGGACGACAAAGACAACATCTATAATAATGACGCATTTTACATGAGTATTTGTCGTGCAGTTTGTTCTAGGTTCTAAATTATATGTTTGTCAAGTAGCCTGAAGCTCTTTTTTCAGGTATGTAATTTATAAGTAAATACATACTGTTTTGCGTAATAAGTATAAGAACCAAGATTCAAGAATGTGACCCCAAAATGTGAGGTGTGGTGTGACAATTGTTTGTTGTGTTTGGTGATTAACTACATCTTCGTTTCTTTGATTTTTTTCTTTGAAAATTCATGGAATGCTAAAATGACTATTTTTTTGGCTTTATGTTCTATTTACTAATTATTCAAACATAACTAATAATCAGTGTTGAAAAGTTCATAAGTATAATTTTCAATTCGTATTTGACATTTGAGGTTAGAAATTCTTCTAGTTGCGCATGAATTCTTGTTAACATTGTTCGTTTAATAATCAACGGAAGTTTAGAACGCAATATTTCCTTTTCTTGTGAATCGGTAAATGCTTTTGTACTTTTATTTTAAAATCGGTAAAAGCTGTAAGGTCAGTGTTTCTCCTTTCTGAGTTTGATTTCGGTAACATTTTTTACAACCTTTTCAATGGAGAATTCATAAAGAGAAAGTAGAATTGGAAATCGTCATAACAAAATTAATTTCGGAAATTACAAGGCTGCCAGTGAGGAACCTTTTTTAGTTTTTGTATTTTGTTTTTAAATGAATTTAGTTTGAAATAGTTACCCAGCTCTGTTTTTTTTAGCTGAGAATGTCGCTGGCAGGCTTGTTATCAAGTTTAGAAATTTACGTAAAGTTATTTTCAGCATCAATAATAGATTGTAGCACATAGTAAGGTGGTGTTTCAAAGGTGTTGGTTTAGTACTTTCAATCGTATCTATGAAGGTTTTATTTGTACCGTTAAGGGCGATTGTGCCAAGTTTTAATCTCAAAATTTGTTGTCCTTACTTTAGTCACCAAATATTAGGTATAATTAGATATTTTTTCGCTTTGTATATGTGCTTCTTTTAGAAATAGATATGTGTTTGTAGAACGAAATTATTCAAATTATACATTTTTTCGCTCTGTATACATAATTTTATTTAAAAATTGAATAACGCTACACAGCGAAAAAATATTCTACTTATAATTATCTGTTGAGTAAAGTGAGGAAATCGAATTTTGAGATTAGAACTTGGACCGAACATCCTTAGATTGTAGTGCGAATATTGCAGTTTGTTGTAGCTCAATATCACCGATGCCATACATTCTGGTACGTGGTAACCTTGCATCCTATGGTCATAGGTATCCTTGGAGAGTTCTAGTGTCTGGCCTTAAAGGTATTAATGAAATGTATCAAATTTTGATGTTTTTCGTCCATTTTTTATTTGCCGCACTACCTCGATTTTGTGTTTGTTTGGTCATTGTTTCCCTATTTCACAGTGTATCTTATTCTACTCTAAATTTAATCTTCCTTTAATTTTTTCGATTTTTAGTTTACCTTCTGAATTCTGTTGGAACAACATCTTTTTGTAACATTTTTTTTTTAATTTCAATAATTTTCTAATTTCGTTAATAAAATGTTCAGTACTTAATATTTTTATTGGGAAATTTGAAATTTCGGGAATTTATTTTTTCGGTATTTTTTCACATTCGAGATTTTGGATTTCCGTCAAAGAGATGTTGTTCCCTTTATATTTGAGAATATATCTTATTAATAAATAATTTTTGTTTAATTTCGTGAGTTCTCTTTCACCAAATAAATTATATTATCTCTAAAATCTAGTTCTAAAAGACTTGTTTTTTGAAAAGAGAAATATAAATAAGCACTCTTTGGTTTAACCATGAATTTAATCTAGACTGTACTTTTTCTGTCATTTTTCCTAATTTTTGAAATTTAATCTGAAAAGTATTTTGGTCTTATTATCGTTGATTTGTTCTAGCTGCAGACATAGAGCAGTTGAGCCGTTTTGATTCAGGAGGATACTGTGACGATTCAACGATAGTTTACTTGCAGCATCCTTGCGTTATTTTAACAGCTTTAGAAGTTCTAGGATACAAAGTTGTTGCATCTTCTAGTACTAGTGTGAAACAGGATTACAATGAATATATGTGGACTATGAGAAAGGATTTCGCGGAACCTGAACCTGAACCTGTACCTGTTATAAAGGCCGGTATGTTATTATGTTCTTTTTATGATTTATCTATTGATCGACATTTAATTGTTATAATGAAAATTTCACCGGAAACCCATCTCACCTATAGATATTTGAATTTGAAGATGATTCTTTTGCTTTTCTATCATATTGCTCCATCTCTCTTGTTACGCGATATGATAGAAAAGGACAACCATCTTCGAGTTCAGTTCAGTTTCGGTTGTTATTATCTGACCTTAACGGAATTTCCAGTTCATTCAGTACTACCAACATTTTTTTGGAAGTACATATGGTTCATTGCGTTCATTTAGCTTGTGCAAACAAATCTAATAAATAAATTTTAAAGAAAATTAATATTCTATTAAACACATTTCGGTAAAATTGAATTTGGGGAATATTCATGCGCCGTTGAAACAATGTTCTTACAAGTAGAATTTGAAAGTTCCCGCCAGATAAGACAATTTCAAAATGGCGGTAAATCATAAATTTCCACATACACACAATTACCGACTCAAATTCAGTAAATATATAACATAAATTTCTGTGTGGATTAATTTACTCGTACATTAAAAATTTAATTTAATTTAACGAGAAAAAAACAAATAAAAGATGTTTAGTAACTTCTTGAAACGGAAAAAAGAAATCCGAGTGATGACGTCCTAAACAGTCTCGGCCTCCGATTGGTTCCGTCCTGTGTATTACTCCACTCCTTTTCATCTATACAATTCGGTTGTTTGTATGAGTGAAGTGCGTCTGACGCCATTTTTGTGAGGAGCGTCATTTTTCACAAAATCGACTGTTCGACTCGTGAAATGGTGGAAGCAGAGAAATTTCCAATTGTCTGAGTACCGTAATTTTGTTTCAAGGTATGTTTCCTATACTTCATCCAATACTCTCATCAACAAGTAGTGGACAGATAAAGAATTTTTGGAAATATTTATTCCATTAGCTTTTTTTAGCAGCTAGGAAGTAGCAATTTTAAGTTAAAATTTCACTTTATATAGTCGACATCTTTGTACTTAATGTCCACCATTCTGATGTGTGGAGTTTTATCTTTCTGATATAAATTAAATTACAATTTCTGCAGTGTTTTCAATCTTGCAATATTTATTTTCTCATAGCTCTGAATAAGTTTGCGGTTACCAAGTTACTACCCGTTTCGAAATCAGAATGAAATCACTGTAGTTTCCAGATAAATTACGTAAAGCTAGAAACTTCCGTGATAGTTTCCGTCAGTGTTGATTATTGAATTTCAATGCTGTCTGTTTCAGGTGCTCGTTTGTTTTTAAATAACAACTTATTGATTTATTAAAATCACAATTATATGCTTAAAATTTTGTTGACGTTATTTTTTATCATTTTACACAAAGTAAAAGATTTTGAATTAAACAAAAAATTATTAAAATATTGAATTAGAAAAACCATTCCGATTTTCGTAAATAATTGAAGCGATTATAGTACATATAATTTAAAAAATATAATCTGGCTCGCCCAATACGATATTTAGTTAAGGTTAATTAATATATACGTTTAAAATTCAATTGATGTGAAACTAACACTGACGCATCTACCTTCTATATATGAGAGAAGCTGTTTTTGAAAGTAGAATTTTAAAGATTTGAATGTTTTAATTTAAATTAATGTCTAAATTTAGATTGAAAGTGCTGCACATTTTTTTTATTGAGATTTGAAATTATTTTAATACTAACAAAATTTACCCGGCGTTGTCCGGGATTTTAAGATTTCAAATTACTTTAAGGAATTAAAATTTTGAATTTATTTTTTAGCAGGACGATCTGAAAATTGATCAGTCAATTGAAATTTAGAAGATAAAACCGTTTTTCGAATTCACCCCGAGAACCAAATCCAAAACTCACCATGGTGAAGAAGCGCGGAATAGTCTGGAATTATTTCGAGAAGAAGGTGGACGGCACACAAGTCATAGCTTTTTGTAAATTCTGTAATCAGTCCTATACACAAAATGCAACCCGCATGGAGAAACACATGGAGCGCTGTACGAAATGCCCAGAAGATATTAGATTACAATTCATGCAAGTGGGTGCAACTAAAAGGTCCAAAGCCAGAATCCTAGTAGATACCATGGATGGATGGGTGAAACAAGACGGTTCTATCGAAGGTAATATTACCGAAACTGAAATTGAAGAAGTAGATAATTGGGAATACAGAAATCAGTCTTATGGAGATGAAGGTTCGAGTAATGCTCCACAAACTGTTGAGCTGATCATGCAGGACGATCAGTCCTGGGTCGGTCGTGAAACAGAATTAGAAAATGCAGATCACGAAGAAACTATAACGAAAACCGAGTGGATCGCTAGCCAGAGCAATACGGATTCAGCTGGTAAATTTTTCAAATTCATTTTTCTTATCGTTTTTAACCCTTTCATGCCCAGTGTATCAATTGTGGATACGATGTTTTTATTTTCAGTTTTAGCAATATTCTTTAGGTTTACAATACGAACGTTACGACAAAATAATTTAACTACCACTCTAATCATTAACAAATTTTTTTTTGGACAGGAGACTAAAGAAAGTTAACATGACAGTTTTAAGTAATAGAAAATTCTTTGAAAAATTAATTTATTTTCCCTAAAATTAATAATGAAGTGAGAACATTAATGTGTTTAGTTTCTTTTCTATAGTTACAGATTTCATATTGACATTAAAAAGTTAAATATTTAAAAAATATTTTGACTGAAAGAAACGATTATATTGCATAGAAACCAAATAAAAGTATATTTTGGGCATGGGAGGGCTTTATAAGTTTTTTTAATAAAATTAAATTTGAGTAATCAATATTTAAAAGAAGATACTGAAACAAGATTGGAAACAAAACTTGAATACTGAATTTTTCTCATAGAAAAATGGATCCAAGCCTATTTTTCGGTTCTGATATTGATTTCTAGGCTTCGAAAAATTCGGTTTTGAATAGAATAGGAAATCCGAAAATATAAAAGCAGGGTGTCTACCAATTCGGAAACTTCTGGACTTCTTTCTATTTGACTCATTGATGTGTTTAAAACAGTTCTTCATATTCAAAATATCACCTATAAATAATTCTGAGATTCTCCATTTCTAAATTAGAAAAAGTTCTGTAGGAAAGTTGTAGATGCCCTGAAAATTCTGCACCAAACACCTAATAATTCTGAAAACCTTTCCTTAGCTGTTTCACAAGAACAACCAACAAGATCTGTACCGAGAAAAGCAAATTTTTATCCGAGGAGACTTGCCCCATGGTCTGTGATGACAGCACAACGTTCAACTCCATCTCATTCGCCTCTACAAAGCAAGATTTATCAGGAACAGCTTTTGGAAAAACGCGCCCTAAGAAGAGTTGCTGAAATTGAATTGCGTCGCAAGAATTTAGAATTCGACAGATTCCAGTGGGAATTTGAGAGAGATAAGGCTCAAAGCGATTTAAAATGGGCTCATGAAACTCGTATGATGCAACTCAAAGAAGAACGCGAAAGACAATTGATTGAACAAACTCGAGCAAGAATTTGCACGAATATAACGACATCCTAAACATTCTTTTTTACATAAAATATTCCTGACCTATTTAACTTTGCTAACAGCGCCTACTGATAAGATTCAAAAAATTGAGAAAAAATAACCCAAACTAGTAGTACTATTTTTGTTAAAAAGGATTCAAGTTTTAACCTCAAAATTCTATTTCCTCATTTTACT
>CAJFCO010000141.1:153883-191479 GCA_904066015.1 Synergus gifuensis
TAGAAATGGCATTGCAGGGAAAAAATGTCGTTAAGATAGGGATTGGATAATTTATACATTATATAACTAGGAAATTTTTCGCTCTGTATCCACAATTCTATTTATAAAAGGAGTACCGCTACAGAGCGAAAAATATTTCTAGTTATAATATTTTTCGAGTAAAATGAGGAAATCGAATTTTGAAGTTGAATCATGAATCCAACACCCTTAATTCCTTATTTGCATATTATTAATTGATAATTTTTCTTAGGGCCTCCACTAAATATCATCAACGCTTTAGCCGAGTTGGGCTATAAAGTAATTAGTTCCACCGGAGAAGCGGAGATTCTCTGGACTCTTCAAAGAGAGATTTAATGCCAAAAAATCACTCTTCAGCTTCAGTTAGTGTCTAGAATATTACTGCACTCTGCGTGTTTCAAAATGTCCTTATCGTTGAAATGAATTTTGTGCAGGGTCACGGGAGCAATTCCGATATATTATTTTAATTTTGTTTAAAAAACTTTGATTGTCTACAATCGTTAAAAAGTCGTTAGTAGTACAAAAAAAGAAAAGATGAGAGTGGACCAAATGAATCTTGAGATAGTATATTATGTTGTAGAAAGCAAGGTTCTTTCTATCCACGAGACCTTCTTAAACAAATCTATAGGTCATTTTATAATATTTTAGTATTATCTTCTAGAAATAATACGAAACACTAATCATAGCGAGTCTCACTAGACATAATAAGGGAGGCAATAGTGAAATATTAGTACTTTTCAAAATTTTACGCATTTTCATAATGTTTGCGATATCATATTTCTATACTTATATATTGTATACAGTATTCTATATGTATTAAAGATACTTATCTATTCCATCTTGAAAGCTGAATAAAAATGAAGCAATAAGACAGATAAAAAAATTCTTGATTATTCTAAAGCTTTATTTCAATTTGTGCACAACAGTAATTTGATGATTTTTTTTGCATAATTTAAAAGAATTAGAGAGTGCCAAAATAAAGATTTATGGCAAATAGTCTTCACGAGATTTTTCTAAAAAAAAAAAAAGAAAAGAAACTGTCTTGGCTCATTTTTATTATATTTTCAAGGAAAGTGTAACAAATCATCTTCCTGATACAAGTGATAAAGAATCTGTAATCTATTAAAGTACAAGTCTGCTTAGAATCCATTACGAGAGGAACGTTTATCAAGTTAGGAGATTTGAGCAATGAAACTGCATATTAGTTTTTTACTTTTTTAGTAAAAAAAAGTAATTTTTATAATAATTTTGGGTTTTTTTTATTGCAAGCATCCATTTTCGTGTGATAATAATGTTTGAAAGTATTTTCTATGGCGATTTTCTTTATAAACTTTTGAACTTAGCATCAAAACGAGTTTTATCGTGGTTTATAACTAAATGCTAGAAACTATTCAAATTTCCTACTTCACATTCCATTGAATCTATTCGAATCCAACCAAACAATCAAATTTATTAAAATACGGGCCACGTAATACTTATCCGATCCCTGCCTTACCGGAATTTTTCCCTGTAATGTCATTTCTACATCTATTGAGATATAGAGTTGAAAATTTCTAAAATTAAAGTATTAGCAGTAAGGTAACTTTATCTGATCCTAAATATTTGCATTTATAATAAAAATTCAGGACCAGATAAACGTAACTTAAGGACATGTTATACTTTACCATAAAAGAAAATTTATCTTCCCCAACTTTACGCTCGGAATAATAAATTTCTTTTAATTTTAGAATTTTTCAATTCGTTATTTCAGTAAATATAGAAATGGCATTGCAAGGAAAATTACCGGTAAGGTACAGATCTGATAACTTTTACATGGCCCTAAAGGTTGATAGTGGTTTAGATGTTTTTATGAGTGTCATGAACGCTTGTTCGAGTTCACGTTTTAAGAATTTTTGTGCAATTATTGTCTATGAATTGCGTGTATACGTGATAGAAAAATCTAAAGGTACTTAATTTATTTAGTTTTAAGTTTTAAATTTCAAAAATTTTATTTTGATGATTCTTACTTGCTTATTTTGCTACTTAGTTAATTAATACTCAATTGTTTTTTTTTAATATTTTTTTCGATTGAGTATTCCGTGACGGTTATCGAAAATTTATACGTTTAGGGCGCTATAAACACTGTTTCTTGCACACGAGTAATCGAATATTCGTACGTCTGGATATTTTAGTGTTAGCATTCTACAATCAATGCTTGTGTAACGAATATACATTGTCGACTGTAACAATATACTGAATATTTTGATGTCACTTTTGTGTTTTATTCAACCTTCGATCTCTTTAATTTAGTTTTACCCTCTAAGGGAGTTAGATCAAAGTTCCAACTTCAAAAATCGATTTCTTCATTTTACTTCAAACATATTAGAATTATATATCTTTTCGAACATGCCCTTAAAATTATACATTTTTTCGCGGTGTATTCATATTTCTATTTAAAAAATGAACGAAAAAATATCTATAATTATAATATTTTTTGAGTGAAATGAAAAATTCGATTTTTGAAGTAGAACTTGGATCCAACACCCTTAATGTTGTTAATACATGTGGAGGATCATTAGTGAGTTTCAGGTAGAAACGGTAGAAACTATGAATTCAAACCATTCTCATGATGGAGTTTGCTGCAATTCTAAAAGTGATTCTGGGGTCCGACAAACTTTATCGGAAATGGAGTTCGAAAGAGGAATTTGGTATGCAGGTGAGTAAAAATCAAAAACTTTCTTTCGAAAGGAATGCGTATAGTTTAAAATGCTCGATTACTGAATTCTTCAATTTCAAATTCATCTTTTTTTCAGCTCAGTCGAATGATTTTGATAGAGTGGAATATCTGTTAAAAAAGGGAACTTCAGCGAATGTTGAAGATTCTGCAGGATATACGGCTTTACATTATAGTGCGAGGAATGGATATTGTAAAGTTTGCCAGCTATTGTTGCAGAATGGTGCTAATGTCAATGCATTGACTCGATCAGGCCAAGCATCTCCACTTCATAGAGCAGCGACCCAAGGCCATGTCGAGATTATAGATTTGTTATTGAAATCGGGTGCTGATCCGAACATTGGTGACGCAGATGGATTCACCGCTCTTCATCGCGCTGTCATCTCTAATTCTGGCTCAGTGTGTAAATTATTGATGTCAAAAACAGATCCAAAATGTATGGATAATAGTGGACGAACTGCGTTAGATTTAGCTGAAGAGAGAGATAATAAGGAAGTTATTGAAATTTTGAAGAATAGAAAACCTCTATAAACTCATAAGTATAAATATTAAGGCTGTTGGATTCATTTTCTAATTCAAAAATTCGATTTCCCCATTTTACTCAACAATTATTATAATTAGATACTTTTTTACTCTGTAGCGGTACTTATTTTTTAAATATAATTGTGGATACAGAGCGAAAAACTTTCTATCATATGCACTAAGCATATGATACTTTATAATACCATAAGAGCAATTTAGCTCCGCAGAGTTTATGTTCGCAATAATAATATTTTTCAATAAAACAAAGCCATTTACCTCCGTTTGCACGAAACGGAAGTAAATGGTCCAGTTTTAGCGAAAAATATTTATAATTGTGAACGTAAAGTTGAGGAAACTAAATTGCTCTTACAGTAGTATCACACACCCTTAATTCCAAAAATTTGAGCGTCATATTGTCATTATTATTATACAAATAAATCAATAGAATATAATTTTTTGCTCGTCCGATAACTTCTGACGTCATAAAAGAATACATCCCCTTAATAAAGGTATTCTTTATCAGAAAAATGATTGATCTTTTTTTTTGTAAAAAAGTTTCAGCCTTTCTATAATCAGTTTAGACGTGTTTCAAGTCTTCTTGTTACAAAATAGTAGATTCTAGTAGATAGAAACATTTTATTCACGATAATTAAACAATTTTCTCTTGAATAATTTAAATTTCCCGCCAAAGGTTTTTTAGTAATCAGTTCGCGGTCGCGGCGCCGCGATCGCGAGTACATACATTTTCTGAATTTTGAGTATACGATCTGTTACAAACTTAATTTTCATTGTGGCAACCGTGGCAACGCTGGTTCGGTCTCCTTGTGGATTGTGCTACTGGAGCCCATTTTGTTTCGCGATTGCCAGTTTGTTCCAACTCGCGAGTGATTGTGCCGTGAAAAAACTAGTTTTTCAGCGATTTGCGCTACGTATTCCAATTTTATCGATTGCGGTACAACTTACTTGTGTACGTAAATCTAAGGAATCGCCAACAATGTAACGTGACGTCACAGAGCTAATCAAGTGCACGACATTAAACGCGCTCACACGGCAAAGCGAGAAGGATCTATTCGATCCATAGAAGAAAGAAAGGAGGAAGATAATAAGGAAAAAAATAGCTCAAGTGGAAAAGAAAGACAGTGTTTCACCAACACATGCTGGAGCTTGACCTTAACCCTGCGTTTTGAGGTTCATCAAGATTCGAAAAATTGTCCCTTGTTTACCTGTCAGAACAAGTCTGACGCCTTGGATTTTCGATTCGTGTGTTTCCATGCACCGCGCAGTGTTTTTTTGTTCATAACATGCGCGAGAAGCGCATGTGTCGTGCAAGGAGAACCTAGTGCTAGTGAACGAGTTGCTGGATTAAGGACGTCTTTTAAGTTAACCTATTATAATTTATATTGTATAAACAATTCGATTTGTCAATATATTATGTTCTCAGTTTCTCTGTCGAAATTGCCAGTTAATTTCATAAAAAATTAACACATGAACGTCCTATAATATTGTCCCAGCTATCATGATGTTAAGCAAAGATGGAAAACAACGAAAATTATCTGAAGCAAGAGCAAAGGTTGCACAAAGTATTCGAGATACAGATTCTTCACATCAGCAACTTTTTGCAAGTATCAATAATACTACTGCAAACAATGATCTCAATCAGGCAACTGTTAAACTTATCATAGACTGGATAAATAGAGCAGGGGAACCAAGCAGTGGTTACATATTAAGCTGTGTTACATATTAAGTATTTTTTCTTCGAAAGTCAAGTTTGTCGCGCCTAGGACAGTGAAGTGCGACGTTCAACGAATCTTAATTTTATTTTGATTTTTTTTTTTTTTTTCTTTGGGATGAAGTGGTTTTTTGAGTGTAGTGCGGCCCTGAAGATCAGTGATTCTTGAGGAGATCCTTCAACTGGAGTGAGACGAGATCAACGCTGACGGAAGAATTCAGGTGAGTTCGAGAGAGAGGTGAGAGAGAACGGGGTAACCTAAAAACTGCGACGAAGTTGCATACCGCGATCGATTCGCAGAGTTGACGATTCAGCAACGTCATTTCGTTTCTGACGTGAAAGTAATTCGTCTTTTTAATTGTCTTGACTGATTGATTTTGATCTTTGATTTTTTTTAAGTCTTATTAAAACCCACTTTAAACGTTTTCAGTTCAGATAATTTATTTTTAAAGCGTTTTAATTTCGTTTTTAATTTAAATTTATTTACCTTTAATTTTTTACAATTTTTGGCTACTCTTTTGTAAATATTTCAGTTATATATTTCACAAAAGTTATTAATTGTTAGAAATTTAAATTTATACAAATTCTTAATTTTTTATTTAATTCTGAAGAACTAAAGCTGAATAGAAATATTTAGTGTTAAGTAAAATGAAGCATTTATAAGTTATGAATATTATATTGTGCAGTAATATGATAACGCTGTTTCAATATTGAATAATTTTTGTGGGCGATTTTCTTTAGTTTAGTTAACTTGTTATTTTCTTGAGATAATGCTAAATGTTAGACAACTGATAGCATTCATTAAATACCTAATGTATAGTAAATTAAGTCATAACTAGTTTCTTATCGGTAGTTCTCTTCAAGTTGTCATTTTTCGTTTACAGTAGCATTTATCAATTTTGTTTTAAACAAAAAAGTGATGCGTGGAATATTTTTATTTTTATTTAATATAAATTCAGATCTAATATTTTGGAGAGGATGATATAAAGAGGTTCATCCTCTCCTCATTTGGAGAGGATGATAAACTTTTTAATGAGATTTGTCTGATACGGAATTTGATTATTGCACATTACGCAATAATGCTTTGTAATCGAGAATTAAAGTTCACCTCCATCGTTCAACACAAAAATCATTTAAAACTTCAGAAAAAACATAAAATTGATTAATTTAACTTTTAAATTGTGATTTATTTTAAGCTAGATTTTTAATTCGTGAGGTAAGAAGTTATTTTGAACAAGTGCAAACGATTTGAATAATTAGGGACAAAGTAACACTTCACAATATTAAAGATCTCATTAAAATTAATATATTCTTCGTTTGTTAGTTAGCTTTCAAAACATAAATTATTATAATTACGACTTTTTTATTACAAATATAACCCAAGGACGCGTAACTCGAAAATACCGGTGGGTTTCCTCAACTTGAACTTTATTTTTATATCGAGTTCCCTGCGCTGTGGCGGTGCAATCGTACCTCTTTTTATTTTCCCCTGTTCGATTTTCACTTTACAAATCTTCTCAACTTCCTCTTCTGAGAAACATTATAACTTCTAACACTTCCCTCAACTCTAACTATCACTTCTAGTAAAGTCTTTAATTCTTCAGAGTTTACACAAAGACTTTAAAAGTTCTTTTAAATTATTTTTGAAGATTATAAGTTATAAATTACATAATAAAATTACCCTGTTTAAGAAAAAAATAAAACTCACTGGACCAGAAAGCGCATACATTTTCTGTCGCTTTTCAAAATTTAACATTTAAAATAAAATATTTAGTTCAAAAATAAGAAGCGGAAAATAATTCATGGAAAACTCAATAATTCAGTCATGGTTTTTATTTTGTTCTTTCCTTTTTTATCTCGCTTCAAAGTCAGTATAGAGTTCTGAAAGAAACAGCTATGATGTGGTTTATATCTCGAAGGCTCGTTTGATGAAATATGGGCTTATACATTAAGAAGATATTATGAATAATTCGCAAATATTTTATTTCCTGTACAAAGTTTAATATTTTTAAAAGGGCATTTTTACACAATAGATATTTTTTTGAATATTGTGAGAATGGGAGAGAAGAAAAAAGTTTCTAATCAAAAAATGGTTTCTTGTATATATTTATATTTTCAACACTATTCTCTGTCAGTACACGTGCAGTATAATGCAATTAGAAACGCTATCGATAACCTTCCTATGATATTTTGCAATGGTCAGCGTGTTTGAAAGAGGTGCTTTCGAAGGGAACACGATATCTAACGAGTTTCTCAAGAAACGACGGTGTACGATCTTCCGGCGAATGCATTGAAATTCTTTTATGCTTACTAAGCCCTTTAAAAAGGAATTCTTATCATTAAATTCTGCTTTTTCTGAAACAGGCCAAAACAGGCTTTTGGGGGCAATATCAAATTTTTAGTGAATTTCTGAACTCTCAAAGTGAAGTTTCATACTTTAGAAATGCCTATTTGTAACTGCACAATATTGATTAGGAATTTGGCTGATTTGGAAAACTTGTTATACGTATGGGAATTTTGTAGTAAAAACCCTGGAATTGAACAAAAATTTGATTGAAAAGTTCTGAACGTTCAAATGAATGGTAACAAAAGTTTTTTTTTTGTGAAAATAGTTTGTGGCGACTTATAAACGGATTATATTCAAGAAAATGTCCAACTTTTAATTTCGGGGGTTGAAAACCACCCCTAGTGATAAACGATTTTTTGAACATCATCACGTCGACAAAAACGCCAAAAACTTCAGAACTTTCTTCAAATTTTATGATGTGGGAAATTCTCTTTATTAAGCTTCTACATTGTAATGGGAAAAAGAATTTCCGCAGTCGCCTCTAACACAATTTTTTAATTTAATTTTAATTTTGACCCAAAATTGTCAAAAATACTGATTTTAAAAAGAAAAATAATTTGAATTTCAAAAATAGTTTTAAGATCTGAATTTGGAATATTTGAGGTCGATTTGAGATGAATTGAAATAGTAAGGTTTTATTTGTTTGTAGAAGAAAAGACATAAAATTGAATCGTAAAATAAGTCTGCTGATATTGTACTCGAACTGAAAGAGCTGGATACGAGTGCACATAGAAACATAGAGTGAATTTCTAACGGTGCAGCGACTGACTGTTACTGCTTATTTTTGCCATTGGATTGTCGCGTTTTCATGCAGCTATAGAACGGGATAGGCTTACATAGATAGACGATCGAATAGCTGACCAGCACACTTGAGGACTCCGTTAGATTCACTTTTGTGTATAGAGCGTCGGCTCATTGGTCAGACATAATCTTGTCCTGTCCCGCTCTATTGTGTCGCGATAACGTTAGATGGGTCAATTTTTCCTTTCAAATTCACTTTGCTAGTAAGAGGGTTTATTATGATATCGCGTAATTCGTCAAGTGATTTACGACTCGTATCTTGATGAAACGCTTAAATCAATTAAAACGATGATACAACTGTAAGAAAATTTAATTGACTTCAATACTTCTTGGGCGTTGTACTCTTCTTTCTGAAAAACTAAAAAGAACGATTATTTACAAACTGAATGAGTTATTCCATGTATTTAAAAAAGTGTAAAAAAATATATTTGCAAATACATAGATTTCACGTAATTATGTATTATAAATCATGAGAAATAATATTATCGAAGATGATTTACTTTTTAAAGCGTAATATTTTAATAAAATCAAAGTTGTTGGCATAGTTAATGAAAAAAACTTTTGGGTTTCTTTATTTTATTTTTATTTCTTTATTTTTTATTTTATTACGGTTGAGGTTTTTCGTAAATCATTCATTCAATTTGGTTCAAATTTTTTAGTGTATTTTTAGATAGATTATCTTTTGTCACACATCATGGGGATTTTTTTTTAGAAAATGGCTACTTTTTTGCATTTTTTTTTTTTCAATTTTCAATAATTTTTTTCTCCGGAAGTTATGAAAAAAAATCCACATGTACGATGAGAGATAATCTGTCTAAAAATACACTCAAATGAGTGATTTTCGAGAAACCTCTGCCGCAGTTCCAGTGGTGCCAGATCAGTGGGAAAAATCACTAGATTTAGGAATCCCTCCAGTGTGTATTTTAGTGTTTTTCTACGGACTTTGTTTTAATTGACTCTTATAAAAGCTATTAAAAATTAAACAAGTTTAATTATTAAAACAAGTTTTTAATTTTCGTCGATTAGAAAGAAATACACTTTGGTTGGGGGGGGGGGGGGGAATATCACATCGTTATATCTTTTCCTATTCAAAGTGATGTAATAGGTAGAATATAAAGGATGAAAGACTAAAGAGAAAGTTATGCAACGACGTGAGATTGTAAGTGTAGAGCACAAGTCGAAGGAAAAAAAAAATAAAACAGCATCGTGACATTGTGCGAGTTTAATGTTTAATTGTTTAGTTCGCAAGTCGCACCAACGCGGTTCATTCTCCGATGATGAATTCAATCTTGATGTTGATTGTAGAAAATGAAAAATAAAATAGTGTAAAACAATAACATTTTTCCTGGTAAGAATATAATGCTTTTGTTAAGTATTTATTTAAACACAAAACTGAAAGGCTTTATTACACAAAGTGTAATAAAGCAAAAATAATTCGCATAATAGTTTTGCAGTTTGTTTAAATCAAAATTTTTAAGTAACCTTGAAATGTTTATTAATTCACGATATTTAATATAATTAATAATTCTTACATTCCTAATATAATTTAAAAAGTGTTTCAGCATTTAATTAAACAGTTTAAAATTTAATGATTTAAACTTTGCGTAAAAATTTTGCTAGTTAGTGGCGCCACCACCGCGGCGCTGTCTTAGAGAGTACTATTTCAGAATTTTGAATACATTTTCTGAGTACAAATGCGATTTTCATTGTGGCAACGCTGGTGCTATCAGAGATAATTAAAATATTCTCATTTCTCTCAAATGTAGATGACAAATCTCCTGCAACCCTGACCTCTTATTACAATGTAATTCATTATTTTTCACTTGAATTCATTACGTTTTATTGCTTAAGCACACTTTATAAAATATTTGCAGTTTCGCATCATGATTTTTTTTTTCATATCAGTGAATAAAAGTTTCAGGAATTTATTTCAAACATGAGTGTATAAAATGATAGAACTATATTTCTGAATAATTGAAGGGTCTATAATATTTGCATAGTATGTATGTAAATATATTCTTCCGATGTTCTCCGGGTTAATTCACTAGAATAATCTTATGTCTATTTATTATAAAGATTGCTGGACTGTAGATAAATTATACAAATTACAGATTTGCATTTTCTTAAAAAAAAAAACTTGAAAAAAAAGTAGAATAATTTTGCAAAATAACAGTAGCAACTGATTCCGTCTTCGTGAAATCTCATTAAGAATATTGTCCATTTAAAATAAAGACATGAATTGCCTTATCTTATCACTTTCGTTTCTCTTATCCACAGGATCAGCATCCTTATTGAGATTTCACCCCAGATTCTACTTCCCGAGGCAATACGGCTCGTGATCAAGACAAGAATCGCGACCACCAAGAATCACATCAGATTGGCGAAAAATCGACCCTCGTCTCCCTTGAACTTGAATTAAATATTCCCGATTTATTCTCGTTCCGTAAAAGAAGAGTTAAGAACTCGGACATCGCCAAGTGAGATCTCCAGTTTTCCCTCAATCCCCATTTTTTGTGAGCTTCGACGTCTTGGAAAACAAAGGAGTCTTGGAAGACTAAGCGAGTTCGGTAGACGGAAAGAGAGAGGTGGATTAAATAAGAATTAAAAACGAGAAAGAGAGGGTCAGACTTGGATACCCGGAGGACAAAAGCCGAAATAAGTAGGCGGTGAAGAGAAGAAGCGAGAGCGTAAGAAATAACTGAGTGAGAAAGAAATTGAGCCTATCTTTCTTGAAAGAGCGAGAAAGATTTACCCTCGGCTTGAAGGAGAAGAGAAGGCTTCCCTTTGCGCTCGCATCTGGCGAGAAACTTCCAGGAAGGATTCCTCCTTGCGACCGTTTCAGGAAGAACAAAGTGGACGGGCAAATTCAAAAATAAAATACGAACGATTTTTAAGAGGCCTCTCACCAATCTAGCCTAGGCCCCAGTTTTTCGAGCAGACTTGAAACCGGGAAAGAACTGGTCCTAGGGCCCAGAATAGAGCGACAAAGAGAGAGGAAGTGAGGGGATCAGAAAGGGCGAATGTTGCCGGACTAGTGTGTTGTGCCGTCAAACTTCTTCGGCTTTGCAGTCTGTGGATTATAAGTTCGTTCAGAGCTGCTATTCGGTGAATAAGTGCGCGAGTGTGTTTTATGCTTTACCCAAGAGGTGGTGAGTTGTTGAAACAAGAGTTGGTGTTGTTGGTCCTCTCTTTGGTTCTGGTTTTGGTCAACCAGCAGAGAAGAGGGACAACCACGTGCACATCATTTCCAAGCAAGAACTACATATATTATCACGGATCATTCTCAGCTGTTTCACGCCACGCCTACCCTCGATGAGAGGAGGCACATGTCCATTGCTGCCGCTGAAAATGCAGGGTGAGTATTGAAATATGTAACGATAATAATTTCAATATTTATTGCGATTTTAGTGGTGCATAAAGATGATATGATCGTCTATCTCATTGAATTTTGTTCGAAATAATTTCGAATTCCCAAAAATTGCGAACAACTTTTCGCTAGATGTAAAAACACATCTTCAAAGTCTAGTAACATAAGTCAAATAACGATTATTAAACCCTTATTAAAGAGAATATTAGAATAGTAGTGTTGTTGGGGAAAAAGGCGAAAAAAAAAATATCACGTAATTTGTGTAAAATTTTAATCAAGAACACTGATTTTTAATTACAAAATGAAAAAAGGACCATTTTATTTATTAAACAATTTTCCACGCAAAATAAAAAAATTCCGGGTTGTTTCTGAGTTTTCCCGGCTTCTCAGTCCAGGTGCGACACTCATTGCTGTAATTCTACCAGCTGATTTCCTATGAATGTTTTGACATACTTGAAGAGGAAGAGAATGTCAAAGTGACGAGAGAGATAGAGTGACAAAGGGAGATAAAATTAGAGGAGGAGAGAATTACTATTGCAGAGACTTGTGGTTTTGAACCAGGTTTGAACAGAACAGAACAGAACAGAAAACTTTGTAATGGTTGGGCGCCGCTGAGAGAAAGAGTAACAGAGAAAGAGAGAGGGGGTTGCAAGGAAGGGGTGGGGGGAGCCTTGGCCCGGATCCACCGGTGGCTTTACCCTGGAGATCAGTGTCGTGGGCACGTCGTGGGGTCCACGGGGACCCCATCGAGTTAAGGTGGAAACACGCTACATGACGCCACTCCACGTGATGTCGAAAAGTATCTGATTACATGGATTCGCGTTTACTTTTCGTGAAGTAGTCAGTAGAACGAGAGTGAGAGGCACCTTGACTTACGTCAAGAAGCCGAGCTCTACGCTCTGAAAGTCTGAACAATTTGAACAATCTGGCCGAACGTCTTTTCACTGCTTTGATACCTCCAGGAACTGTTCCGCAGGGTTTCCAGGTTTCCACAGTTCTCCAGGGCAAATGATAAGGCGAATCCGCAATTTTTAGCGAAATTGTTGATAGGTCATCATGATCATAATCTAGAAAAAACATTCGTCTTATTCTATTTACAAGGCAGAGTTCTAGACACGATATGGATTTTCACTCTTCTGAGAAACTTGTCGAACAGTAGTGGGTTGTGGGTAAAATTGAAATTAGCAGAATATAGATGCTCATCTCCGTCGGTCGGATTAGTGGACCCAGAAAGGGAGGGAAACGAGAGTCGAAACTGATCAGATTTCTGAATGACAAATCCAGAGAGATGAGGGCAGGTCCGGGCTCGAGAATTTACTTTCACTTTTTGGGGTATGCTTCGGATATTACAGAAATATTTTTATAGTTGGGACTGTATAAATACATAGGTCCAATAAAAATATGCCTGATTAAACTATACACGTTTCTATTTAAGACTGATATGGTTGATGTATTCATAATTATTCATGTATCTTAGATTTTGTTCGCTTGTTGCTTGCTAGTTTCAGGATCATATATTTCCATTACGGGATTCTATTTACCACTAACTGTGATGAAACTATATTCAGCTGATCTTGCAACATGAATACAATTTTTCCCCCTCGCTTTGTGATTCACTTTTTCTTGTCTGGAAAAACGAGATGATTCATTATATGAACAGAATTCCTATTTAAAAGAAGGTAAGGTGAAACTTACATAAATTATAGTTCGCCTTGTTATATTTTTGAATAATTGAATCATTTCCGAAATATTGCATCATCAGGAGATGCTCTATATAAAAGACAAATGCGTTCTCATCCATTTTAGATCAGCAACGTGAACAATATGCTGTGATTTATAAAGATTTACGCGCAGTTTTTTAAGGACGTTGTATGATTCGAATTTGACCTTACAGCCTGATTCGCTAGTGTTTTGATTCATGTTTTTTTATCCATCTTTGTTGAACTTTTCACTTTTTATTTCCTAATCAAATATTAACCTAATAACTGAATAAATAACAAACACTGATACACTTAAAGATTTATAAATAGGTATTTTATAAATCTCGAACGTAAAAAAAATGACTCAGGGAATTTTACAACACACATCATACAAGTTTTTATTTAACATACATAACCCACTCCATTCATCTTGAGAATTCCCGGATATCGTAGAAACAACTTTAGCACCATAAGGCGACTCTAAACCTTTTTTTACCCTCGTACAAGTCAATATGAATGCACTTTTCTCGATAGCTTCTTTCATATTTATGTGCATTTCTATACATATACAATATATGTATAGAATATGTGAAGTATTATGATCCCTGTGGCAACTGAAATCCACCCTTATATATATATATATATTCCAAGATTTCTGGTGAAGGGTCTGTGGTTAGCATCCTCTCAATTTCCTTCGCAGTGTAGTGGTCAGTATCGGTTGCATTGTATGCTATATAGTGCATATTACATTCAGACAATCTTGTAGATTCATAATAGCAATTTCACCTGTTCAGAGAAGCCTGAAAACACCCGACTGATAGACTTTACAAACCCTATATTTTACCATTTTCTTGCCAGTATCGTGTTTAGCATCTTCTCGAGTTAATATAATGGAAGTTTAGTCATATTGTGTGCCACTTTTGCCTTCTTTTTCAACTCCCCGTAGTCTTTCAGTGAATACGTGAGCTGAGCGTTCAAGCTTCAAGTTATATGTTGCATTTTATCAACCTTACTGTGCTCCCGGTTGTGTGACTGATGTTTGCATTTGAATGCTACCTCCTTGTAGTGATTGTAGGTTTGTCCACCTCAATTCTATTATTATACTTTTTTTTTTTTTTTTTTTTTTTTTTTTTTTTTTTTTTTTTTTTTTTGTGTCAAGTCATTTTAGACAAAGTTATAGAACTCATCCCGATCGAGTGGTGCAAAGTAGTTGTATACTACTTCATCCCTTAAAATTAAAAAAAACTTGAATAACAAACAAACAGAGTTTTTGTTTGCAAAATTGACCTCGACAAATCTCTTCAGAATTTAATTAGCTTTAATTAAAAAAAAAAAGATGAAATCGGATAGAAAGTGTAGGCTCTGGATCATTTTGAATCCCAATTTTCTAATTCGCCTCACTGCGGCGCGGGCGCGGTGGGCAGATTTTTTTTTATTGTGATTCCGTCAGTAAGGTTTTTGCATATTGCTAATGATGTATATTTTAATATCAGATCACATATCGTGTTAGTGAGAATCCATTTGCTAAAATTGATGTTGTATCGCGACTTTATGCTGCGGTTTATGCTTTGTCGGTTCGTCATATCTTTATGCGCCGTCGAGTCGGACGATTCTCCGTTGCAGTGTGAACGACTCCTTCGTCCTTGAACCTATTAGGCTTTGCTTCTGCTTCGTAACAGACATTGAGCCGATATATTCACATGCAGGGTATTTCCTGGGACTTAATTTGTGAGAATCTTACACTTCATTTTTTCATAAAATTTAAAAATTTCCAGTAAAAAACAAAAATCCTCATGTCTTGGATTCAATTTCATTATATGAGGAGTACGCGGGTTGATTTTAGGAAATTGATTTTTGCATATTTCAAGAGTCCGAAAATATGTAACTCGAAATTCTGGTATAGTTTGTTTTGTTAAAAACTAATTTTTAAAAATTGAGGGATAGTTGTCCGAGGTAGGAGTTGATTTTGGGAAATTGACTTTTACATATTTCAAGAGCTCGTCAATAGCCCGAAATTCTAAAGTTTGTTCGTTTATGTCTCGTAGTTCCATTTTTCACGACGCAAGACATATGTTGTCAAAATGAATTCATGAAATGCATATGAATATGATTCATTATGCACTCGATGAATATGAATTATATTACATTATCGGCTGGGGTGTTATCTGAATTATTACATTACCGCGTGGGACATATTTTAACACGATCCACACTGAACAATTATAGTTTACTGACATTGTTTAATAAAGGGATCATCAAAATGACCAAAATTTACATTAAACAAACTGAGTGGAAGGAAAAGCTCATTCGATAACATTTATTTATATGTTCGTCTTAAGGTGTTGAATTCAAGTTCTCATTTTATTTAATAAATATTATAGATATTTTTTTGCTATATTTTTTCCGTATATCTACTTGCAACATTCTCCTCAACATACTATTTTCAAATAACTCTCAACATACTATTTTCAAATAAATAACTTGTGTGATTTTTCCTGGTATGCTCTGATTAAGAATGAATTTTGTCCCCTTATCATATAAAATCTTCCACAATTTTATTATCAGTAGCAAAGTTTCGACTCTTGACTTTCTTAAATATGGAAAAACTGTCTACAAAAGTTGATAAGTCACTCTACAAGAAGATTATTAAGTGTTTATTTATGCTGCATGTTCACTGCTGCGGTAACGTCTTATCAAACCCCTAAACGTCTTATCGAAAACGACCTATTATTATGTGCTTCACGCGCAGTCATAATATTTTTTTCACTTGGAATTCAACATTTCCTTACAGTTAAAATATGTCCGGCGTAGTTTTCCATAAAGAGATATTTTTCTTTTTTTGATGAACGACTCCCTATTTTTGCCTAAAATTCCTTATGACCAATCATGATTGAATGTGAAATAGTAGAAAATGAATTTGTCAACAATATGCAAAGAAGTAGTTCGCATAATAATAAGAAGAAAAGGTGTCCTTTTGACAAACTGAGTTTAATGGACCTAAGTATTCAACATTATTTACAATCTCGTTTTGTATTCTCCGATTTTGGGAGTCCTTGTGACGTATTTTGCGCGAAAAGGACACGTTTTACGACTTACTTTTTAATATGAATTTATATAGTCACATGTCTGAGATGCGAGCTAATTTCTACATTCCAAGATTCAGTGGCTCTTCGTGTGAATGCAGCCACAAAGAGTGGTTTGCCGAGAAATAACGAAGGCGCTATTGGGCTGATAGTGGGCTGGCTGATATTTCCCGAATAGTGAGTGAGTCACGTGGCCGCGGTTGGGAATATGGATTCATTCGTTGCTGTGTTGCCACATTTCGTCTTTCACTGCCGCGACGCGGTTAAGTTCGTCCGCCTCTTCTCTTCAGATCTGTCGCAGGAAAAATAACGTTGCCTTGCCTTGTCTACCGTTGACCATTCTAAGATACCCTGTTGTTTTTTTTTCTCTCTTTATTTGTATGTGTATTTGCTGATTGTATTTAGCTTGAAATTAGCAGACGAAATTGTAATTAAATTAAAGGGACTTTTCTATACTGCTTTAAGAAAATATTACTTTAAGTTTTGTTTTAAATTATTTTTATTGAGTTGAAGTTTTATATGTTTAGTCTGACAATCTTTTTTAAATCTTTATTGAATTAAGAATATCAAAAAAAAGTTCCCAAAACTGTTTTATGTTTATTTATTTACTAGCAGAAATTTACCTTGCGCTTCCCGGGATTTTAAGGAATTAGGTTTTTGAAAAAGTTTAAGGACTTTTACGAACTTTCATAAGATTTCAAGGGACTTTTAAAAGAGTTTAAAAGGGTTGTCAAAAGGATGTTTTAGAGTTTTCTAAAGATTTTATAAGATTTCAAGACTTTTTAAAGGGTATTAAAGAATTTTAAGCGATTTTACTTGAGTTTAAAGAATAAATAAATAACAATTTTTGGTTTTGAGAACTTTGGAAATTTTGTTGTTGTTATTTTTATTTCTATAAATGTTTTTAAAAAATTGTCAGATTAGACGCCTGAAAGTTTAACCCAATCACGAGACGTTGATTTGGCAAGCGAGTGATGGCCAATTCACTTTCATTTAATTCAACTTGATAGAAGATAAGTCAACATGTTGGATCACATCATTAAATTGAAAATGTTTAAAAATGTTCAATTTTTGTGAATTATTTTCAAAATTAGCTTTAAATTTGAGTTTCTGTAACTGAATTCTCATAAGTTTGACTTAATCGAGCTATTTAGGCTATCTAAATTCTAGGCTAAAGTCAGAAGCTCTTCTATTTGTAAATTCATCATTGATCGCCCGTATAAAGGATAAGATACGCGTGCAGGAAAACAAAGTGTGAATACGGGCAGGGGCGTAGCTAAACACCCGTGGAGTTCTATAAAAATCTCGAATTTAATTTCACTCTCTTCAACAAGTATTCTTTGCCTCTTGTCATTATCAGATTATGTTATTTATCCACTTAATAAATAACTAAACTACACTTCTCTCATATTAGCGGTCATTTCGGTTGATCTGCCGCTAACACGGGAGAATTGGAAACAATGGAAACGTTGCACTACACGGCAGTACTGCTGAGTTCGAGACGTTCTCTCTTCCCGCCCCGCGGAACCCCTTACCAACTATATATAGTACCGCCAATTTTACGGAACGCTAACACGAGTACCGCTATCATGAGAGGGACCTGTACTAATTAGTCAAACTAAATCTTTACCTTTACCAAAGACACACTGTTCAAAGTAAAAACTTATCAGAAAACGGATTTCATTTAATTAAAATTGTTCCTTCTAATTGCAGTTTATTGTAATTCAATTAGTAATCTTCAAAGGGTTGTTGGAAGTATGTACTTCATACTTTGAGAGTATGTAACGAGGGAGTAAAGACTTGGAAATTGAAATCGATACCTGTCCCGTTCGGTTAGTGGTTACCTTAAGTTCGCTTTGTCACCTTTGTCGTATTATTTTAGGTAACTGTATATTTTCGTTCCTCCCGTGTATCTCTCGTACCTTTTTTGGCTTCGCAGGCCCAGAAGACCGACCGCCACATGTTAGTGTTTTTATTCCCGGAATTAATTATTTCTCTTTCCTGGTATATTAAATGAAATCTATCTCGAATCCAATCGGTGAAAATTGCTAAGCAAGAGGAGAATATCAATGAAGCGTGTATATTCTTTTGACATCTCAAATTACAAAAATAATGAGCGCATGATAAGGGAGACGCTGTAACACGATATACATCAAGGCCAAGAATCACCACTCTCTGATCCCTGTGACTCACGTGAATATTTCAAATCACTCGCCTTCAGTTCTTTTGTAATCGCCATTGAAGAATCTAAAATGAAAAATAAATGTCTTATAAACTCTTATGGAACCTGACTGCAATAACAAAACGTTTCCTTCGATGCGCAAATATCAAGTGATAATTCATGTAAATCATCCAGTATGAAAAATTATTAGCATTGGAATTATATGATAATTACGTGTCATTTGCGGATTAAAAAAAATTTTCCGGATTGTCAGTTAAAATATTTTTATTTGGAACTTGCGATTTTTGAATTCAATTGAAATTCAGAACTTTTAAATTCTTTAAAAAAATGTTAATCGTGTGAAATTTCTTGAAAATCGTTAAGCTCTTCTGAATTGTTTTGAAATCGCTTAAAATTCTATAGAAACATTTTAAATACAATTGAAAATCCTTAAAATCATTTAGAATCTCTTGAAAACCCTCGAAATTCCTATTTGGATCAATTACAATCTCTATAAAAGACCTCACACATTTCATTAGAGTAGAGTTAATCTAAACAAGAGATGATCATATTTCGAAAAATTATACAGACAAGTAAAGCGAATATAATTCAGCGAAAACTTAAACTATACACTAATATTTCCGTTTTATTAAGTTTGTTTAAATTTTTTGTCACCTATATTTAAATGATATGCATTTCTAGATAATCATTTATAGTATCTTGCTCGGACATTATGGAGTAATTATGCATATTTTGATTTTTGCGATTACTTAAGTTGTGTTATGGGACGTGTGCTAATTAACCATTTAGTATAATAAAATAGTTCGATTATGAGAAATGTTAGATAACAAACGTAATTTGTGTTCAAACATGAAAAATGCCGTTGGCTTTCCTACTGTTATCAGAACTCGGTTAACGGCAATTGGTCATTGGTCATATTATTAATGTAATAACTGTAAATTTTATGCAGTCGAAAAACATTTGTGTTATCGAGTTTATCACTAGTAGTTTCCTTATGTGGTAACACAAACTGTAATGGTAAATTATATGTTTCAGATATTCAGTAGCAAATACTGTAATATTTAATTTCATAAATTTAAAAAGCATAAGATATTAAATTTATTTTCAAGTAAACTTGTTTTCAAACTTCAACACCCTCAAAATTTATTATAACTCTGGCAAGTTCAAGTGTTTTGAAATTTAAATCACTTCAACATCGAAGGTTATAGGAAATTTAAAATTCGATTTCTATCCTATTTAAATTAAATCGAACGTAATTTAACATGTCTAAAGTAAATTCGCTCAGTGAAATATTTAAGAGAATATGAATACGTAACATTATGCACGCTTTATGCTCATTTTTAATAGCATGTTTATAGAGCTAAGGGAAAGATTATTCTGGCTACAATAAACACATGTAAAGTCGTAATCAGATTTTTCTTCTCGTCTTTTCCCGATAAATAAAACATTGACCAAGTTTCCATATTATAGCAGCACGGCAGCACACTTCGTCACAATGTTAAGGGTCACGTTGATTACCTTGGGTATTTGTGAGCGCGAAAAAGAGGAAAAAAAATAGCAAGAGACGTGAGCTCATGGACAGTGGCTCTAAGAGTGGGAGAAGGGTCATCTGATAGGTGACACAGATTTTACTTAATTAACATATTTTTCGATTTAATTGCGCGCATCGACCCATAATCGAAACGCACTTCTTTTTCTCGCTGCAAGTTATTTTTGAAAATTCATTCTAGGAGCTACGAGGTTTTAGTATAGTTTGACTTTTTATTTTTTGTTGTTTTCGTTTATTAATATACTTCGGTAGTCGTACTGAGAAACGTGAAATTATTCCTCACATCATGTTCTTTGTCTTTTGGTACGAAGCTTTGTGCTTGTTCTTTATTACTATACATAAATGCTTTTAATATTCGTGGTTTTCAAACTCTGATGAGAATAATAAACTAGATAATTAATCTGATCTTAAAATTTAAAACAAACTCATTTAATGTCGTTATGTAAGAGTCAGTAGCTATTTTTACAAATCTGAGATGATAACAACTTTTGATTGTTATTTCTTTGATAAGATACCTAAATATTAATTTTTACGGCCCAGCAATTAAATCTCCTAGAATATGTATTTTTTTTACAGAGATGGGTAAACTCTATGTGTAAACACTTTCAGAGTTTTAATTTATGGAAATAAAATGTAAATAAGTGTAATAAAATTCTTGTACTCTTATGAAACGTTGGATTGGAAGTGAAATCAATGAAAAATTTTCGAAAGTCAATTATCACTCGTATTTAAATTATAATTAGTTTATTGTCTTTATGTTAAAATTGAGGCGATGATTTTTAAATGCATTGTAAAATTGCTAAAGTTTATTGCATTCCAAAAACCCTGAAATATTCTTCAGTGTAAATTAATTTAGTCTCTGTTATCAATTTCAGAACTACCTCCAACGGAGTTATGTTATTTTTATCTTCAATTAGAATCCTTTTCGCTTATTGACTTATTCCTTTATTGAAAATTTATATCCGATTTCCCCTAATTTTAAGTTAGAGGGACTGTGAAGGCCTTATATTGATTGAATTTTTTTTTAATTCTCATCGTATGAGAAAGTATTGGTTTTATATGTGAAAAATTACTTTTCTACTACTACTACTACTACTACTACTTTATTTCTTTGTTTCTTTCACCGTATATCAATACTACAATTTTTTTTATTCAAAGAAACTGTTTTCTGGGTGTTAAGTAAATAAATTTCTTTTTTTTTTTTTTTTTTAGATTTTTTTAGATTTTTTTTTCGTGTGCTCATATTTGCATATTCAGGGAAATTATGAACAATGCATTATTATTATAGGAAAGTAATAATATGTACTTATTTACGATTGCGCATTGTTAAAGGTTGGGTGTGGTCAAGAGTAATGGCAGAAACGCCCTTACCCCATGGGGTAAAACATCACTTTTCTATTGTTGCACCATGACCTCCTTGTGTAACCTTGATTTTCAGATAAAAAATTAAGGCAAAAATCATCCTCACATGTTACTGGCGCCTTTTCTGATTTTCTAACATTACGAGAATTCAAGTCTTTAATCTTGTCGAACAAAGGGTGTGTGGTTAACGTGAAACAACGTTTCTCAGCTGACCTTTCAAAGTTTTAACCTTTATTGATCTCAATTTTTCTTTCTAATGTTATTACCGTTAGTCAATAAAAAAAAGTCGCGTAAAAACTATCAACTGTTGATGGCAATTTCCAGTATTAATTAATTCGTGATTGTGAATTTTAAAACTTCTTTTATCCTAAATCAAGAATTTATGTTGCAAGTTTTGGAATTTTTAGTAATTGTTTAAATAAATTAGTATTCAGATCCTAGCAATAGATATTTTTGTATCTTTTACATATTTTCTAATAAAATTATTTCTTTTTTTTTCAGGTAAGTCAATGCACATCCCTACTTTAAGAGACAATTAATTAATAGAAATGGTAAGTCATAAGCTTTAACTACAATACAAGATTTAACTTTCAATACAAGATTATTTTATAATTTATACCTACGATTTGGTTCTGAAGACAAATTATATAAAATTATAATTTTAATAGAATTTCTATTCTTTATTCTATAAAATTATAAGTTTTTTCTTTTTACTTTTACTCATAATAATTTACTGTTTTTGATGTCAAGGAACAGAATATTAAGTTTGAATATTATTCCGTTTTAAAATTTTTCAAACGTCAATGTTTTTTGACAGTAGGTTATAAATAATCAGTTAATCACCGACAGTGAATTATAATTTGTAAATTATACTATATGTATTATCATTTAATGAGTAGGAAAATTTGCCGTAGCTTAGTATGCGCTAATGTTGCTAGTTTCTTTAAAAAAATGTGATCAAATCTTATATTTAACAGGGAATTTTATCACTTTCTTTTAAAGTTGTTAAACAAGGTTTCGTGAAGAGACTCAAAATTAATTTATTATTTGGAAAACGAGTTATGTGATTAGAGATAAGAAAAGTAGTGATAAATTTGTGTAGTTGGGGATTTTTTTCGTTGTTTTAAGATCTGAGTGTTTGCTAGGAAAAATAAACATGAGAAATTATCAAAAAAAAAAAAGACGAAAGAAATAAAAGTTAATTTGTGAAACACTGTTGTTTGCGGAGGACTCAGTAAACTGATAGTACAAGAGAACAGCCGTTGTGAATGATACACATGAGAATGCGTTACCCTTCTCATCTCTTATGCCACACTCCGTAGAAACAATGGCAGTGACACAGTAATTAGTATTACAAAACTAGGTTAAGTAATCTACTTGCGAAGAAAGGCCAACAAGACATTCCTATTTTGGCGACATTCGACTTGATGACTAATCTTCGAAACTTCAAATAAATGACTTTTTTCTTTGCTTCCTTTGACAACTCTTTGATGAACGAAAAAATAATATTTACAAAAGACAGTAATTTCGTAAGCACAGCTTATAACTGTCATTTTTATTTAAGGGCAAATTGTAAACTATGATGTGACTATTCACCGACCGTACAAATTTATATTTTTTCCGACTTCTTATTTTTAAAATTACTGTATTATCAGTGCTTCAAATTAAGGAAGCACTGTAATGTGTATGCAAATAATAACTTGATGCGAATTTAATTAAATTTCATATATAATACATATTTTATACAAAAAGTTATACGTTTGTGTATGAAAGTCAATAAGTGTTCATTTAAAAAATGTATGCGTATTAATTTTAATACGCATGTGTACAGATATTCATTTACACGTGTATATAAAGTCATTTGCATATACATTATTATATTCAATTATATACAGATTTTTCTAACCAGTGATATGCAGTCCTTTTAATTGCAAGCATCATGTAATAAATTTATTTGTAAAATTAAAAAGATAATTGATTACGGCACTTTAATGTCCTCGGAGAATTTTTTTATCGCATTTAACGAACTAAAGCAGTCATAATACCTTCGTAAGAGTAAATGTGAATTAAATTGTCGTCGAGCATCGGAACTTTGCCGCTTATCGTGGAGTCATAATAAAAGATCGCCGTAAAATTGCAACTTTGTTGCACTCGAGAATTTACGCACGCTAACAATGTCGCTGTAATAGTCCTATGAAAATTTGATGGTTGGGCCTAAATATCTCTGGCGTATAATACTAATGTATTTCTTAGAAAATAGTGCACCGCGCTTCATTAATGCAAAGTGCCGAGAGATAGTTTCCATTATCGGGGAGCGAGAGTTACAAATATTTTTCCCGCGAATTACTTCTTAAATTTATACTCAGGCCGCACACGAGCAAATCTTCTCCACTATCCTTTTCATCTTCGCAATGAGAACAGATTTTATCATCTAGACTGACAAATTTAACTTCTCAAGTTGGCAGAGCCTTCTCTGAAACAAGAAGTTTGCTTTTATATTTCGTTCAGCTAATTTAATTAAGTTTTACTATTGCAATAGATTTTACTGTGTTGCTTCTTGATGTGGAAAAATATCGGACTTCACGCACACACTTTGCTCATAATTTTACCAGAAATTTTAATCCAAATGTCAAAATAAATTCTAGTAAATTCTAAAACGTAGTAACATTTAAAGATAATAATTTACCAAAAGTTTATATTTTTGCTTATAAACGTTCAAAATAATAACAAAAGCATTAATCAGTCAATAATTTCAAAAAAAAAAATCATAGTTGAAAACAAATTAAACATTTTCGTTTAAAAATGTTGCAAACGGCAATTACATTCTTAGCCTCTTTTTAAAAATGATGCTAGCTGGTGTCAAAATGTACATAACTTTATGTATTAATTTGAAGTCACTGAAGAATTTCGTAATAGAAATTTTGGTTAATGTCGTTACTCTCCTTGTATGTACTCTCTAAAGCTGAGCTGAGCTCATCCGTCCCTTCAGAATGTTACGTAATATTACACACCTGGCGTGAAAACATTGTTAATCTTGATCCTGACCCTATAATCCAATTTTAAGAGCTGCTTTTCATTTTCAAAGAAAGAAAGGGATTAAAAAATATTAAATAAAGGAATTTGTGAAATAGCTAGGTTCGTTTTTACTGTATTAAAGACTATTTTCTGTTAAAAAATCACAAATATTCTCAGATAAAGTCAAACTGATAATAATATGTAATATTATTAATTGAAAAAAATACTTTTAAACAAGTTCAAACGGGATTTGCCCCATGATTTTAATGTTTTTAAGTTATGCATTTAATGGCAATGTAAATGATGTAAAAGTTCCACCCACAATTTACGAGTGACCTCATCATAATTTGTATAAACTCTTCCTGGGCTCAGCTTAGTAGGCCTTGGTAGTCAACTTTCTTTACTTTCAGTTTCCACTTAATGCAAATAATGTTAGTCTTGTCTCACTTGGCAGCTGTCCCTTTTTCTTCACTTGTTTTTTATCAAATTTATTTTGATTTCTTATTTTGATTCCTAATAAAATGATCAAAATAGAGAGAATTTCTTGCAAATTTATAACTGTAAATACATATGAACGAAAACAATTCCTCCTATCATAAAAAGGAGTTTGCAATTATATATCGAAAACAGATTCTTGCAGATTAATTACCTAATATCCTATAAAATATTGTGAAATCTCTTAAAATTACTTAAATAACATAAAATTTAAATTATTAACAAAGGCGCGCACATGACATTCTAGTTTAAATTAAATTCAGTTGATTTTGCTTTATTTCCATGAAATTCAAATCAGTTTGGGTTGAATTAAACTAAAATGAATTCAGATCTTTTGTAATAATAATCATGACATATGGGGTAAAATGCTGTTCCAGTTGTTGTGCGTTTCCTATACATTAATTAATATAAGGATACATGAACCCCCTCTGCCCTTAAAGTGTTACGCAATACTTTAATGACCCCCTTATTCCTCTTGGCATTCAATAAATATGTCTGTCCCTATGAATAAAGTGTTCCGTAATACTTGTAAGAGCCCCGAATGATACGATTGCATAATTGAATTATGAGTTACGTCACAAAAAAAATTATTTTATTGCTTTGAAAATTTAACGTCTTGCATTTGAGAGTCGTGCTTGAATTAGAAAAAGAGTCGAGTTGCACGCCCCTTGAACCGCAATGTTTTTCAAGGTCCTCTCAATTCATTATTTATTTATTGCGCCACTAACCCCTCGAATATCTTTCCGGTATAAAAGTCAAGCAACCATTCTCCTTCGTTGATTTAAATCACTGAAGCAGAGAAAGGTTGACTCGAATTGAGAGAACTTTTTTTTATGTCCCTGCTTCAATATATTGCCGAGATAAGGATTATAAAAGTGAAGGAATGTGGCAAAACTGTTTCGGACAATAAAAATAAATAATTTCGCGACTTTCATTTGCATTTGGCTTGTTTTTAGGTGAAGAAATAGTCTATCTCTATCCAAAAGTTGAATAAATTAGCACAATTCGTTAATTGACTGGAATCTTTCGGGGAAACTCGCAATCGTTGAACGATAAATTGGCAACTCTTTTTTTTTTAATCACAGAGATGCATATCGATCACATTGGTAATCAGAATCGATAGCAGTTCAAGAAAAAACGCATTCTTGCAGTTTTTTAATCCTGTCTTGTATATCATTCATTTATTTGAATTGAATCGTAGCTTCTGACTAAAAATCTGTTAATTAGGAGGGTATCATAAAGTTAATTGAGTGAATGAAACTATATTCAAACAGCCGTATTTAGATAACGGTCTTCTGCTGCAGAAACTTGATTCTCTTTTCCCAAAAATTAAATGCAAAGCAACTTGAACTTCGAACGCTTAATCGGTAGAAAGTTATCTCGAAGCTTTAGGTCGATCCGGTTTTGTGTACAATTTTTTTTTCCTTTATGTAATGTGATGTTACAGCTCTAACAGATATATTCCATTCGGTGCGTTTTGTCTTTATTTATACGCAAGATTGCACAACGAAACGTGTTCGCGTATGCAAATACAGAAGACAGTTGTGTTAACTTCTCGATCTCAGCTACGAATTTCTGCTTAATCCTTATATGCTTGACTTTTATCGACACTAAACTTATCGGATTCAGATTTAAATTTGTTACAACGTATACTAAAATTAAACAGCTCTGGATTCATCCTATTATACACTCAGAAAATGCATATATCTCAGAATTAAAAAGTAATAAAATCATTTTATTGAGAGATTTTGTCAATCCCAGTTGAGAAATATTTATGTGTCATAAAACTTTTTTATGGGAAAAATTCCGGGAAAATTTTCGGTAGAAATAGCTTTTTATTTATATTTCAATTTTTTACATTCTCATCAGAGAAGGTATTAGATTTGTGTAAAATTTGACCCCCCCAGTTTTTGTCAAACGTCCACGTTTTGGGACCCCCTGAACCCGAAAAACATGTTTTTACGAATGTGTCTGTCTGTCTGTCTGTGTGTCTGTAGATTTTTAGTTTGTTAGCACGATAACTTTCGAAAGAATTGACCGATTGCTTGTCCTTTGGTATACTATTTTAGTGTCCTAGAATGAAGGTCAAGTTCGTTGGCCAGCCATTTTGGATAAAAATTCAAAAAGTTGGAGCATTTTGAAAAATTTTGAAACCACTTTTTCTTTTAATCTAAAAATTCTAATGACGTATGTTCGTAGTACTCAAAAAGTCGAACAATTTTTCTTAATGACTTTTTTGGATAAAAAAAAAATTGAAAGACTTATAATATTTTGAAACTCCAAAAAAATGAAAGAAAACTTAAATTAGAAGCCAATCAACGCACGATATGAAAAAAGTCTAAAGATGAAAAATGTTTATTTTTGAAGGCCCTATAGAATCGGCATAACAACTTTTTGAATTTCCTTAAAAAATCGAAAATTCAAATTTGAGCCAAATAACGCGAGATGCAGAGAAAATGATAAGAAACATAATTATTGGCCTTAAAAAGATCTACAAGTTCTCCTTTGGCCATTTTTCAATAGGATGAGCGCAAAGCGCGAGTGCCCTGATGAGAATGTGCTCCTTAAGGTCGATAGAACCTTAAGTAAATTAGTTAACTTTTCAATTCAAAGCTGTAATTTAATTTAATTTAAATTTAATTTAATTAAATTTTAAAAAAATATATAAAAATATAAATTACAAATATAAAAAAATAAATCAAAATATAAAAATATAAATTATATATAAAAAAATATATACTTTAATTAAATTTAAAAAAAAACATATAGGTTCAAGCGTCCTGTAAAGCGCAAGATTCACGAAGAGCACAAGCGCGCGAAGCGCGACGATCGAACTATATTCGACCCCCCGCGCGCTGTAGGCGCGCTCATTTTTTAGTTTCAGACTGGTCGAGATGTTGTTTTAATCTACAGAATTATTCATTGAGCGAGTTTATTTGTAAATTATTGAAAATTCAAACGATTCAAATTGCGAGAAAAATTGTTCTTCTTTTCTGAATCTGCAATTAAACTGAAGATTTTTTTTTGTTTAAGTAATGGGAGAATTGTTATTGAATTCAATACTGAATTTGAGAATAAAAACGTTTATCCTAGTGTCCGTGAACGTGTATCATATCTCGTTTGCTTTGACATGATGTAGAGAGAAATGCTCACACAGGCTAAGCAGCTATTAGCTTTTAGTAGCTTTGATTTACGTAACGAATTACATCTCAAGTAATCTCATAATGCTGCAGTGGAAATATTATGCGAATCAAACTTCGTCGTGACAAAGACGTAACTGCGTGCGAATATAAACAGAACATATGTATATGAAGCATTTCTTTATTACATTCTCATCAGCCAACCATTTTGGAAAAAAATTCAAGAAATTAGTACATTTAAAAAATTTTTGAGAATATAGTTCCCTAAAGTCGATAGGATCTTAAGTATAGTATATTATGTATCCCTAGATGCATAATATACTTTTTTTTTTTTCATTTTAAATAAAAAACAAATTTTGTAATTTGTAATTTTTTTTATATTGTTTATTTTGTATTCAAGTTTATTTAACTAGAATGTCATGCCCACGCCTTTGTTAATAATTTATGCTTATGATAATTTTTGAAAATTTTGTAAATATTAAAATATCTTAATCTTCAATAATTTAACTTTAGTCTAAAAAAATAATCCTGCCATAAAAACTACTTCTGTAAACTGGTAGTCACGTAATGAGTGTAAATTTAAGAATATATAAAATTAAATTAAAAAATTTTTAAAGATTTCAATATACACTCATCTCGCAATCGAGAGCACCGCTCGGGGGTCGAGTGACTTCGATCGGATGGGATTAAAATAGCTCGAGCGAGCACTCTGACGTTACCACGGCATTGACTTTGCGAGCGCAGGCACTTAGTGTTGGCTGTCAAGGGACTCTCGGGGGGACGTAGAATCAGTCAAGCGTGAAAAGTGCTGTCGATTGCGAGATGAGTGTATTTAAATATATTTCAATATATTTCACTAAAGATTACGAATAAGACAATAAAATTCGAATTACAATTAATAATAACTTTAACATGATTTCGTTACTTATTACATTAAAGTTTTTACAACCGACAAAATGAAAAATAAAATTGCAATAATCGTGTGGGACGACTCGCTTGACCTATTCATAGTTCTCGAATAATAGGGGAAGATATCTTCTCATTTCGTAATTACTGCCTTGCAATTTCTAATTAATTAATTTTAATATATACACGAGAATTTTACTGCTAAATTGATGATTACCAGAAAATAGTGATGAATCATCTCGAAGGCTGAGCTATCCTTTATATAAATCGTTTCGCTTTTTCTTTTTTGTAGAAAGAAAAAAAGGAAGTGGATTTATTATGTGTATATAATAAAACAATGACTGAAGGGAGATATAATATGCAAAAAATTAAGCAAGGGGAAATAAATTAGAAACTTAACATTGCTGATGTCATTTTAAAAGCTCAAGATTTTCATGGAATTGATTTAGCTCAAAGAATTGCTTAATCTTTTCCGCAATCATGGAAGAACTTTTTGTTGGCTGACCAGGGATGGACGAAGGCCTTACGAAACCTTGAACTATTTTCATTTTGGAATTTACATTTACTCCGTGTTTTCAGGTTTTCGCTTTATTTAATTTGAGTTATTTAATTGATTTAAAAATATTTAAATAAAATGTTTAATGCTTAATTTTAATTTGGATAAACTTATCTTTATCACTTTTTTTTTTTTTTTTTTCTTCTAAAGTTGGCCTATTCAGTGAAAAGCTTCTGAATTTTTTTGGCCCTTTGAATTCACGGGTGGCGCGTCTCCCAAATTCCGGCCAACTTCATCGATCCGACTTCACGACGATAACCCAGCTCTCGGTGAGTTATCGATCCCGAATAGCCCCGTTAATGTTAAAGTAGGATGCGATATACGATATATGATAGTGCGGTACTGCTGGGAGGCAGTTTTGTTTAGAAAGTTGCAGAAGGCCGTGGAAATGATTACGCGTTACACAAGCTTACGTGTCGACTGTAGAATAGCCGGAGGAGTGTTACGATGGAGTCCCTCCCGTTGTCGTTTACCAAAGCTGCTAATCTCCCTCCCGCAGGTACTCTTGCCAGTGTGCGTAATATTACAAACTGCTGAAAAATTATGAAACTTATCTGCACATACGCAAACAGGGCCTCACTCTACAAATTCAACCAAGATCCTCTAATCTCTGCTACACAAGATTTCCCGGTTAGAAATTGTACTAGGGCCCAAATAAGGTTCTAACGATTTTACGCTACTTTTGTTATAGGGCTCTGACAGGGAAATCTAACCAGAGAGTAACCGTATTATAGTGCCCTAGTATTTATGCCCTATTATTTATGCCCTATTATTTATTTCGGTTGAAAAATCAACTATTTAATTTGGTTGAAACATGCATCATCATCCCGTTAAATATAGTACTTTTTCTTAATGCATTTATTAATCAATATAAAATATATTAGTGTAATAATTTCTGTTAATTTAAGCTTAATTTAATGAGACAAGAGACCCTCAGATAAAATTATCGGCATTCATTTTAATGACGCACTTTCCCCTCAAAATCGTCGTGACTTCTGATTCTGAAGCAGTTATATAATATGCGTATATGTACTTAAAAAAATTAATTACGTACTAACAGGTGTTACGTTTGAATAATTTTAATCACCTAAGGTACAGAAAGTAGTCTAGCACTTCATACACATTCAGCATCAATCTTAAAGCTTCACTCTTGAGGTCAATATAACCATTTGACCTTTGATGAGTTCAAACTGTTGCAGTCATTAAAAAATTTTTACAGCTTTTCGTATATACTTTCTTTCTTTCATGTATATCTCCCGATTTACACCCGTTATATATTTTATGTGTACACATTCAACTATATGCATTATTCATTTATAGTAAAAAATGCCAATTTTTTGTTCTATGCATTTTTCAAGTTAAATTTAAATAACGATTTCAGTATTTTCCCAAGCCAATGTCGAGACCAATGTCAACATTATTGAAAGCCTATTCATTCCATGTGTCAAAAAATTCTCGGCTGATCTGCTACTATTTTCTTTACTCAGGGTTGTTTTGAAAGCTGAGACAAATGTGCCATTAACGAGAAAAACCTAGTATGTATTGTTAAAGAAAAAATAGCTTGATTTTATGTCAGATATTTTCTTATATCTCATCTTTGTAACTTCAAACTCTATAATTATTGAAGAGCTTGTCAGTTATAGATTACAAAGAGCGAGTGTTTTTGAAAATCGATGATGTAGGCGAAACGGGAAATGGAGCTTCTTTCTTTCATTCTTTCACAAGCACAAGCACACTGTCGGTGCCACGTAAAGGGAACAAAAGACTCAGAAGTAAAAGAGTGGCGCTCAGCGCGAAAAGACTTCGCTGTGACAGAATTGGACAGAATGACAAGGTAATAAATAATATCCCTGACGCAGTATTTATGCGACAATACGGTCGCTAACCTCAAGTCTGTTACTTGGCATGATGCTCTCGCAAAATTTATTTCAAGCACTGTTAACTTCTGTACGTAACTTTCTCCGTCTTCCTCAACCGGACCAACTCGAATTTCGGTACTCCATTTTCCGCTTCCATCCGGTTTCAATGACTTCAATTTTATCACTGTTTGATTCCTTTTATTAAATCTTTTCTCTCCAGACATTTATTATTTACAATTTGACTTTCGTGAGTAATTATTTTATACACTAGCTTTGTACATGATTTTTATGCTTATGATAATTTTAAGAAATCTTTTGTTACAATATCTTAATCTTCAATATAATTTTATTTAGTCTCAAAAATAATCCTGTCATAAAAACTACTTCTATAAAGTGGAAGTCTTGAAATCTCTTGATATCACTTTAAATTTCTTGAAATCTCTTGAAATCTTTCTAGATGCGTTGATATTTTTGAAGTCTTTTGTGAAATCACTTTACAGTCCCTAAAATTACTTGAAATCCCTGTAAATTCCTTGTATTTTCTTGTAATCCTTTAAAATTCTTTAACACTATTTAAAATCCTTTGAAATACTTAACAAAAATTGTTGAATTACTTAATGATTTTAAAACTCATCTGAATCTTTTTGAAATTCTGTAAAAATTCCTTAAAATCATTTGGAACATTTTGAAAATCCTCTAAAATTCAGATTTCGAGATTGCGAGAATTATTTTCGTTGTATATAATCGAAACCTCTTTTTTGTGATAGGATCCAATTGAATTTGAATTTGTTATCGCAGCGCACCGAAACTTACACCTATAGTATTGAGAAGTTGACTTGCAAAGTGAAAAAGTACCTATAAGATTAAGATTTGGCCAAATCATGTTCATTTATCATCAAAAACCGAGAAGAACGTAAATGATTTTTTTTACCCTGAATCTTCTTGACACGGTTATCAAGGCATATCAGTTAAAAGGCACAATAAACAGTAATTCGATAATGGGTGCCAACAAATCATCGGTATCCGAAAATATTTTTTAACAAGTCGAAGCTTATTTTGGTGACAAGGAGCTTCTTCATGCAAGGGAAAACAATTTATTAGACTGTCATTTTTTATCCTGGGCGTGGAAAGCAAACGATGCAAGATTTGCAAATCTCTTTGGAGGTCGCGATAAATCATCAACAAGAGACGATAGCGAGGATATTTCACCAACCTACGACTTTCTTCGCAATTCACTTCTTTCCCTCTTCTTTCTTCTTAAATCTCCAGCTATTAATATCGCAGGGAAAGCAAATTAAATCTTTATATGAGATTTCCCCAGTTAACGGAAAATGCCACATTTCTAATTGTCTAGAGATACTACATAGCTTGGGATTTTTTAAGATTAAGAGAGATTAATGTGTATTCTTGCATAAATTTAAATTTTTCTGGAATTTTATCTAGTATAGACAATTGCGATTATTCTCTTATTAAGTAATTACTAACAGATTATTTTTTTATGTGTTTCAGGTGAGTTGTGTAATGGATTTACAGTTAGTTAATCGTCTTCAAAAGTTCTCGGTAAGGAAAATCATTTTCTTTTTCTTATCATCGTTCTTTGAAGCAGTATGTTCAAAATACCAGAATTCCTTTTATTTTGCAATTTTTTTATTGGAGGGAAAACGAAAGATATAAATTCAGTTTTTATTGCCCACTTCGTTTCTTCACCCAGAGAACATTTTCTTTGAATTAAAAAAAAGTTTTTTTGATTCAAAGAAATTTTCTTTAATATGAAGAAATATATATGTATTTTTTTTTTAATTAAAGAAAATTTCTTTGAATCAAACAAACTTTTTTTAATTTAAATAAGGAATTTTTTCTTTGACCGTATATCAGATAAATGTTTTTCTGGATGTGTGTTGACTAATTCATATGAAGAATTGATGTGAATCAATTTTCAATTTTCATTCTCGAGCAAAGATTGAAGCTTCGAGGGAAAGAGATAAAATATACAGAGTCTCAATATTCTCGAGAATGTATTTTTGTACTACTCGTAAATTTTCATTCCGAGAGTACACTCTCACCGCGCGTCACTACTTTAGGTCCCATCACCAGAAGCCAGGAGCGTAAATCAAAGCTTTGCTGGACCACGAATTGTCTTTTGAGAGTTGGATCCAAAAGTAGAACATTTTAGACAATGTTTTAGTTTCGAGTTTAGTTGAAATTGTAATTTATAGTTTCGTAAATTTGTGCAAGATCTAATCTTCAGTTTTCTAACTCTTATTATTCTTGCCGCTACATATTTTTTTTCGCCCTTTTTGCCCCTTCCCCCCAATTATGATATGTCGTGCAATTTATTAGACCCATTTTGAAAAACACATGATAAATACCCCCTCTCCCTTCTCAATATTATAGAACTAGCTGTAATAAAGTTGTATTTATTTAGTCATCATGCTCTTCATAAACTTGAATTTTCAAGATCAACGTTCACATGAACGACTTTTTGTATTGATTAACTAGAAACAGTTTTAAAATATTGATTCATTTACATTGAAAATCATTTTATGTGAAAGAAACTTGTAATCTCTACTGTTATTTTTAGTAGGAACAATATTTTTAGATAAAATAGAATTGGGAAAAAATATTTCGTTCATTTGAACGTTCAAAACTTCAGGTACATTCATCAGCCATATTCCCGTTTAACCATTCCTCTTCTTTTCCCCTTATACGAAAAAAATATGACAGGAGAAAAACTACAGGAGTTCTTGTAATTTTTATTCTGTCATTTTTTTGTGTCCATAGGGAAAAAGGACAAGAAGAATGTTTTCTCTCAATCTGAATTAGTAAGAAATTACTAATGAAATATGTGCCGATTCATTTACTAATTCACTTTAGTAAAAATTTCTACTTTCAATTAGTTAGAAACTACTAATTCACAATAAAAAAGCTACGAATTCATTTAGTAATGCTTATTAATTGATTTAGTTACCCTTTTTGAATAAATTAGTAAATTTTTACTGTGAATTATTCTTTTTTAACTAATTGATAGTAAAAATAATGCTTACTAAAGTGAATTGGTAAACGAATCGGCTCTATTTCATTAGTAACTTCTTACTAATACAGACTGAGTCAGGATTCAAAGTAACAGCTGAATTTTCTGTCATTTTCGTGTCATTTTTTGTGTCATTTTCGCGAAAAAATGACAGGAAAAAAATTCCCGAATTCAATATTATATATATTTTTTTTTTAATAGTACAATGATTATGAGCCTGAAAAGCAACTTTTGTACACGGTTTTATTTCTTTCTAAAAAAATTTTTAATTTTCGACCCGTTCTAATATGAGGAGATGATTGATTATTAAAAAACGGATTTGCAAAAAAATTGGTTAGCGGTGAATAAACTCTGCTGATACGACCGTGGCTCGGTAACAACGTACATAGCCGCGCAGCTTGAGCGAATAGACCCCTCTCCTTAATTCGATACTGGCGGGGGTGTTACAGGAGAAAGAAAAATCCATTTTCCCGGCCGGGTGACGACGATAGAGGCAACATCGTGATAGTTGAAAGAGGGAACCCTAGGCAGGCGCGGTAGATTCGGCGACCTTGACCTCTGTCCTCAACTTGTGCCTGTTCCTTGCAGACTGGTCGATATGTACCGTTCTTGCCCCCTCCAAAACTTAACCTACCCTCTATTTTATGATACTCGTGTCTCCTCCACGTATACCAACCCTCTGACAAATCAACCCCTATGGTATGTGTCTATATTCCTAACGGGTCCTATAACCAACTATAACATAATGTCTTTGCTATAACTTACGATCCAGGCACTGCTACTGTTGGTATCCCTGCAGCTGGAGTGTCGCCACTGGTTAAGGGTGCGAATTGCAAACTTAGTGACTAGGTATTCTTTCAGTATTGTCCACGTGTTCATTGGTTATGTCAGTTTTGCTTTATGGGTTTTTTAAACTCGGATATACGTTTTTTAAAGTCGAAAGAAATAGTTCTATGATTTTAGATATGTCTTGACAGATTTTTATTTCAAGTTGGAGACTTCCCGATTTATGGATTTTCAATAATTGCAGAATATGAAGTTTCAAGTTTCCAATTTTAAAATCATTCATGTATTTTGTTGAGGTGTACGGGATTTTTATGAAATATTTTTACAATTGTGCAGGTATACAAAAGTGTAATACACTCGACGTTCCCAATAGTAAATAAATCCAAACCAGAGTCGTTCCCAATAGTAAAAAAAATTCCTTTCCTTAAATTTCACATCAATTGCGCATGCATATTGCATATCAAATACTATTTTTAGTATTTTAAACTGCGCGCGAATAGCAAACAAACAGATGCCGAACGCAACGCATGAGCAGTGGTATGAAGTGCTTATTGCGAGTTGCGCTCTTTACTATTGAGAACGAAACTCTTTTACTATTGGGAACATTACTATTGGGAACGTCGAGTGTAATCTCACCTATGATCATCCAGTAAACAGATGTGCCCATCTAAATGCGAATCAGAGAGCTTTCTCAATGTTGCGCGCTGTGATTACAATGTGTAACTAATTTATTTTTATCGAAGTCGGGTGACGCAATCAAGTGTGATTACTAAGAATTTCATTTGCTCCGAACATTCTTATCAAATTCAAGGTCAATAAAATGAGATAAATATAAATACCGTGCAGATTCCTAAAAATGAAAAACAATAACTTGAGCAATTGCATCTCTAATATTTGCCTCGGCTCTCTACATTTTCGTAAAATTTTTTAAAATTGCTTGTGTAAAACTAAGTCAATAATTGAGTTGAGGCTATTTCGCAGCCAAATTGAAAAAAAACTGATCTAACAATTGAAAAGTTCTGTGTATTTCATGAAATCATAATATCGCAAAGTGATCTTTATCTAATAAAATCCCAAAATGTGTGCGTTGACGTCGAGGCAGTTTAATAGCGAATAATTTGATCTTGCGTCGCGAATTTCCATCAAAAAATGATGGACAGACGATGACGCGGGCTCTTCCATGTGACTCGGTTAACTAACTCTGTTGATGGAAGTCAACTCGGCGGACATGTTGCCAAAATCTTGTTGCCGAACATATTATATTACAGTTGATACTTCGTTTTCCATTTTTTATTTTATCCACTACAGTGTGTAGTTGACAACCGTAGTAGAAACATCGCAAAACCCTCGCGATGATATTGTGTGCGCGTTTTGTATCGATCTCGTCGTAGAAGTGACTGAATTTTCGCAGGGTGTGCTACATGTATTTCGTTCGACGTCGTCTCTTTTCGACAACCATCCTTTAATGCGCACTTATCGCGAGCCAAAGTACATGGCAAATATTTTTTACCGAACCACCTCTCACCAGTTCTTATAAAAAGACTCTTTCTCGTTTCTATCACCTTTCCTCTTAGAAGAATCTTGAACAGCATTTCAATTCAAGTTTACTGGCAGGAGCGACAATATCTTTTAGACTCTCCGCAGTTTCTATATTTTTAGATAGACTTTTTCCACATGTTATAAGGGAAATAGGTATAAAGCCTCTAGTATTTATTTTATGCCTTAAAAATATTTTAATTCGTTTAGGACAAAATAAGTGATTCAAATGAACTAGTTTTTCAGAGCAACTCTATTTTCCGGACCTTTGTTTTAATAGTTTGCCATTATTTGGGGCAACAATATCAAATATCGCGTTACCAAAAAGGAAGCAAGAATTAATCTGTTTCCCGGTTATTTTAAACTCTTTTTACGCTGTTATTGTCACCATTTATGCATTCAGAATGTTTTACATTGTAGCTCTCAAGAGAAGCTTTTTTAAATTGATTTTTTCTGTCCTTTTTAATTGCGTTACTGCAGGCAGCACACAAATTAAATTATATGCAAATTTTCCCTGACCTTGTTTACCACGAAAAAAGTATTTAAAATATTTATCACGCTGATAACTTCTCTCCTTGGTCTTTTGGAATTCTAATTTTATAAGAATTTAATTTAGAAATAATTCAAGTCTCCTGAATTTCAAAGAATGAGATCTTAAAATAGCAGAAATTAAGTTTGCTTCTTCAAAGAAGAAGCTAGTTTTGTAGTCGTTACGTTTTTCAATATTTTTCAGCGGATGTGGTAATTACCATAAGAACAAATTTAATTTCCTCAACTTTACGCTCGCAATAATAAATATTTTTTCCTAAATTTAGGCCATTTACCTCTGTTTCGTATAGACGGAGGTAAGTGGCCTAGTTTTAGGAAAAAAATATTTATTTATTGCGAATGTAAAGTTG
>CAJFCO010000141.1:191489-217040 GCA_904066015.1 Synergus gifuensis
GTGAAACTATAAGTTGTTCTTATGATAAAGTCGAGGATAAATTATCACATGCCCTTAAGATGGTTTTATTAAATTTTCTTTAGCTGATAAATGTCTAATACAACGTTTTAATCAATTCTCCACATCTAATAAAGTTTTTATTTTATGAAGCTGGCGGGTTAAAATATATTTTGTTGAGTCATAGTGAATGTAATAATGGGCGAAGAACGTTCTTTATGCATCCCGGTATTCTCTTCGGCATAGCAATCGTGCGTTATACCGTCGTTCGCATTTCAGACGACGGCGTCAAACAAATGCAAAGGAAATCAGGACAGACTCTCATTCTTAGCGACCTTATTCCTGCTCGACAGATAGACTCCAGATCCCGTCGTAGGCACACTTTATATCGACCAAGAAGGGCATATAACACCGTTATCGTCCTGCACGCGACGTTGGCAAACATCCAGGAATTCTTACGCCTCTTCGTCACCAAAGCAATCCATTTGAAGACGCTTCCCCGTTGACCAGTTGAATATACGCTATGTACATGACAACTCCTTTTCTCGTGTCAATCTCTATTTTATAGCCTTCACCCTTTTCTGCTTAATTCAGTTTCATTCTCTCCATTAAAATGACGGATTATTAAGAAAAAAATAATTCAATTTACAGTTACATTTAACTGAGTAAAAACTTCAGCTACCTGAAACGTAAATAATTTTTTCTGTTATATGTTTCAATAATCCAAACACATTTCGTTGACAGCGATTGAAGACGTTTAATCTTTTTCGTTTATCCTTTTTCGACGTATATTTTTACTTTAAATGTAAATCTTTCAGGGAGAAAGTATATTTAAATATTTTCTGAGTGATTTCAGTCTTTCGTAACCGTGACAAGTCGTATTTTTTAGAAATGGGGTTTACCTTTCGTTGTCATAGATTGACGTGGTTTCTCGGAGGTTTAGTGACTTAGGTTAGTGCCAAATCATCAGAGAAAGATGACAGAATTCGTTGAAATGCATTTGCGAGATGGTCTCACAATACACTTGACGAATACCGGAAACTACCTCCCACGGGAGTCAATAACTTATAAATCTTTTCAAAATTAAATTCAATTTTCAAGGTAAAGCGGTCACTGAGATTTCAAATTTTTGAATGGGAAATAATCCAACAAAATAATTTTTCACAATGTATAATAATTGAAGATTAATTAATATGTACAGCAAAAATATAATAGCTCTCGAGAAAACAATGATTGAGTGATAATGATATTTCTCTTATCAATATTTTCCATGTCAGGGTCAAAGGTATATATCCTCGAGATTAGTTTGTCAACTGATCTTTGATTCTTCTTAGAAGCATCATCCCAAGTGGAAAAGTCGGAATTATGCCGGATGTTACAAATGGCATAGTACTGTGCCAGTTGTGAACGAGGAGAAATGCCAGTACTTCCGGGTAGTACCGCGCCAATCGTTGGCGCAGTACTGGGCCAGTACAGGCGCCGTACCGATTTTATCTACTGGCTATACGCTATCTTAGAGGATCTGCCGAGGATTGGCCCAGTACTGGGGCTGTACAGGCGCAGTACTGATTTTATCTGCTGGCAAACAGCTGATTGAAATTAGGCCAAGGTTTGACACAGCACGGAGAAAAAAGTATCCTCTAAATGTACTGGAGATTCTATGTTAAAGAATTTATGTTTTCGTTACAGAAGATAAGATAGAAATGACAGATTTTTTAAGTTAATATTACTTCCCGATATGTCAGGTTTACTTAAAATTTTTTTAAGCATCCTCTGTAAACATAACTAGAAATATCTGTAATATGTACAGATTTTATAGGTTGATTATACACGTATTTGATGGTAATGATATTTTGTAAGTCTTACATAAAAAACCTGTAAAGGTTATAGACTCTGTCAGTTGTGCATACTATACCCTCCCCCATGCGCAGGGTATGTTCGAATTGAGCATACCCTGGAAAAAATGTGGGATCACCATCTCGAGAGCTTAGGGTAATGGTTAGGTAGCTGCACGGAAAAAAGTTCTTTAAATTTTACAGAACTAGTTCTATAGTAGAGGATACAGCGGGTAGTTTTTTAAAAGTTAAAATCTTTTTAGTTTTACAGTATGTTGAACTATTCTATGAAAAACGTAGAACAGTTCTAGAAAATCTAAAACTCCAGCTAATATACAGTCTATATCGAAGAAGTCTTGAAACTTTAGAGAACAGTTCTAGAAAACGATAACCGATTTTGCGTCGAAAAAAATAATGTTTCGTATTATTATCATTATTATTATTATACTCTAATACCTTTTATATGTTTAAGTACACAATTTATTTACCACTACACAAACAGTCACTACTTATAAACTATTTATAAACGCACGCTATGAAAATTTTATTATTCGCCGCGGATTCGAACCCTAAAACTTTCGCATTACATTCCTAACGCACGCCTAAAGCATCGCAGCTAACCTAACATGCCATATACAAAAAAAAAATCTAAGATGTAAGCTACAGCTGTGCATGTGAAAACCGTTAAGTAACATAAAGATGCATAAAGACAACCGGGCAGCTCATTTTCTAGAAATCTTACATTCAAGTAGTTCACAAATACTCAATAACTCAAATCGAATTTCTATGAGACTTTTCAACATTTTTTCAAGAACTTTTCTATACATTTCACTGAATTGAGGTATTTAGACTTTATAATGGTCTCATTACAAACTCTCAATATCTCAAGTGTAATTTCTACGAAATTTTTCAACATTTTTTCATGAATTTCTCTATATATTTTATTGAACTTTTTTGAATCGGACTTCAATGTAAATTTTACAGAACTTTTGTATAGTTATCCCAGAACTGTTCTACATTAAATACTGAAAGTTATATGAAATCTATTAAATCCGTTCAAGATTCGCTCCTATCCCCGACTATAGAACTAGTTCTGTAAAATTTAAAGAACTTTTTTTTTCCGTGTGGACTCGCGTCCAGTAGATCGTACGTTCGATTCCCCCCAGCGTTTGCGTTCGAAATTTTATTTGTTATATAAGCGTTTAAATCTACAAATAACGATTAGTTATAAGAATATCCATAATATAACTGTGAATAAAGCATGTTCTTAATTAATAATTGTTTTTTAAGACATTTTTTTCAATTTTTATTTACATTTATCTGTAACGGTTACAGACTTTTCGGTAAGTTTAATGGAATTTTTTTCTCCATGCAGGTTTAGTACCTTGAGCAGTACCGCCCCAGTACCGAAGCCAACTCCCAGCCGAGTTACCTTATGTGATAATGCCAGTACTCTGCCGTTTGCCATTCGGTATTATACCAGTACCACGCCAGTACAGACATCCGCCCGGCGGTATTGGCGCGGTACCGCGCCAGTTGTAAATTTCCACTATTTTGCACCGAGTATAATAAGAGAAGTTCTTAATTCAATATTATAACAGCAGATAAGATAAATTAATTTCATCATAATGTGCTTTTTGTCCTGGACTTCTGTTACATGTAAATTATTATATAATTATAATAATTTTGAACACATATTGAGTGAACCTAATTTGTCAAAAAATGCTTTAATTTAAAAAAATATTGATCGCATAAGTGTGAAATGTAATTATAATAAATATTGATTGTACTATATATACATACTCTCTTAACCTGAATAAATCACATCAAAATTGACACTAGCTATTGTCGGTTTCGAGCAAAAAGTTTTACAAGTTGGACTTTTAGTGAAGGCACCATGCGGTTTTATTACTGTTATTAAAAAACCGGATGCGATTGGAAATTCCATGTTGGCATGTTCCCTTGTTAGATGACCTTATGTTGTTGGTGAGATGCGTCATGCTAGTGAAGTTAATTCTTGTTTTAATCTTTCGATCGACACCTGCGTGAAGCCGACCCTGCATATGTTGCCCTTCTATTCGTATCTACATGATCGGCTGCGGGCGCCACGTGTTTATACATGGTCATCATACCGTATACTACTCGCATGCAGTTGCAACGCATGGACGCCCTCCTGCACTAAAAGAGCAGCCAACTTGATTTTAGGGCAGGTCAGACCCTCCGCATCTCACCATGTATTCAAATGTTCATCTTAATTCGATTAAATATATCCAATTTAAATTTACATTTCAACCCTATTTTTATTTCAATTAGAACATCATGCGCACGCCAAAACGCACGCCTTTGCCAATAAATAATTTATGCTCATCATAATATTTAAAAATCTTACGTTAAAATATCTTGACATCTTCAATAATTTGATTTTAGTCTGTTTTTAAAGATATAAAATGAATTCAAAAAGATTTTATAATATTTTACAAAATTTTGATATATGTATATCCTTTTACATTATTTGAAATATCTTGCAATTCTATTTTGTTGTCTTGGCGTCTTTGTTGAAATTTGGTGAAATCTCTTGTTTTTTTATTCTCAACTTACTTCTTAATCTGATCAAAAAGGCATTTATTAGGAATGTGGTAAAAGTGAAGAAAAAAAGTGATAGAAAGCTTGATTTAAAAATATTGACCAAATGGCTTTTGTTTCTCGAAAAACAAACATTTTTACAACGTATTTTTAGATTTTCCATTCTCTAGATTGTACAATTTTCTTTCAACATCATTTATAATGAAGATATATGCTTCGTCCGATTGAAAAGAGAGATATATTTTATTTAATTTTAGAAATTCGAATGTTGCAGTAGAATGTTTTTATCGATTTTCGATCGTCTAATTAAAATGTTAAACTTGACACTACAATGAAAACGATAGTATCACTAGTTTTTCGTCATTATCCAAATACATAATATGTTTCAATATCACGACCTGATTTTTTTTCAACAAAAACTTTGACACAACCTATGTCTAGTAAGACAGAGAATTACGGCGTTGCCATGTCGACGTCGTGTCACTGTTGTTGCCTCAATGACGTAACTTGCGTCTTTGCGTCAAAGCCTCGCCAGGAGAGAAAAAGAGAAAGGGAGAAAAAGAAAACTTATTACAGTTGTAGAAGTCATAAAATTATCAGGATCTCTCGTATCGATGTGAAGCAGGGAGAAATTAACTACTGCAGAAAGTAAATAAAAGAAATTCCCTCTCTCGTGTATCAATATTCTCCAACCCACGCACAATACCTTTATTGGCAGTCGGAACAGAATCAGTCAAACGTAAAATAACATTAGTTTTACTTTTAAAATTAGTTATTTCGCTCTTTGGACTGTTCTTTAATATTTTTAAAAAAATTATCACAAAATAAGTTTCATATCAACAACGAAATATTAGAAACTGTATCTTCTCTGATTTCTCCCTTTTTATACATGAGCCGCTTTTGACAAAATTTACATAATTCCTGAGCATTGAATTTGTGTAATGATTAGTACTTTCTCGTCGCCTACATATATTGAATTATACACAGCAAGGTCAGGATGAATCACTGTCCATGCTGGATACGCGCATATGTCGGGAAAGTATAATTATGATCGTCGAAAACCGGGCTTCCAAATGCCTCGTAAAGTCTTGCGATGATATTCAAAATTTCTTAAATTAGAAAAAATGATGATAAGCTAAGTATTCAGCTGAAAAACCGGTTCCACTTACAGTCAATATTTTTGATAAGAAGTAGATTGCGTCATTACAATAGAGAAAAGTGATTATATAAAGAAACCTATGACGAGAATGTTGAGCGATATATTTTGTGGAAAAAAATTCAATTAAAAAATTCTTGATTCAGGGTGAGATTATAATTCATCTAATTTCGATGCGCATACGACCGAAGTAAAAAGTTTGTAGAAAAATGAGTGAGGGAAAAGAGAGTGTGGAGAAACGCGAAAGTGTTGGCCACGAACCCTGAAATCTGACAGAAGGGCATATTCGTTACGCAAAGCGAACACGAATTGTGTTGTCGACACAATTATTTTGGATTCATTGTAAAAACGCGGTTCCGTCGATCTAGACGGAAATCAATGACCCAGATTTAAAACAAGGGACATGCACACGGGACTTGAGAGCACTGCAATCTTCAAGAAATGAGCATTTAATTCTACCACAACCGAAACAGGAAGTAGATAGGCACGTTTCGTGTATCGTGCCGCCACTATACCGCCGCTAAACTTAAAACGAATCATTTCAGATTTAGGTTCCGATTAGGGCTATTTTCAGATTCGTGTCCAAGATTTTACACTTTTCAATCACCAGTTATAGTGTATCGCTAATTCTTTTTTAGAATCCCGTAAAGATCCAAACTCAGATACAATACACTTTACTTTAAAAGTGTTAAAGAAACATATGTGTTGAGCCACTACTGGCTCAACACTGGGCTGATTAAAATGCCGATATGGGCCCAATAACGTTAGCCGATCTTTTTGTCTGCCGAAATTGGACTAAATTTGGACCGCATATGTGTTCAGCTCTGGCAATTCACACTTGCGATTCTTATGTATTGAGCGAACTTACGTGCAATTTTAATTAGGACGCGCGTTAATCACTACTTGTAAAAAAAAAGTACTGCAGATTTTTTTTCTCGAGATTGCAGCAGGAAACTACATCATCAAGATTGAAATTTTGTGGTGGTAGCGATGCACCACAGCGTTGCAAACGATCCCTGCTTCTTTTACGAAGTCATAAAGGTGATGAACGAGGGAGAAAGAGCGTAGAATGAACGCAGTTAACACTAATAAAGCTCTCACTGTAAGAGATTTTGAAAACATAATCGGTATAGTTATTCAAATGATGATTCAGCAAAATAGACTAGAATCACAGAAAATCCTGGGCTATTATTTTAAACGCGTACACGGAGAAACCTGTAATTTTTGTTTTTTCTTAGCTGCGTTAAAAAAGGACAAACTAAATTGCAACGTATTTTAGGAAAAATTGATATAATAGATATTTGATTACAAATATAGGATACATATGTTTTTTTTTAGTCCTTTGAAAGTTTTTTTTAAAGAGACGAAGTTATGAGAAAATGATAGACTCATGAGAATATTTAGATAAACGAAAAAATTACTAATTAATTTAATTACTTATTAAAGTTTAATTTTTCATGAAATATTAATGGAATTATATATAAACGCACTTTTTCTTTATAAATTACGTTACTAGCGCTGCGATACTGATGCAATCACTCGCAACGGAACTCTGCGTACGAAAAAAAATGTAGATTTATTTCGAGCACGACTTCCGTTTTAAAATAAGACACAAATTAACAGTCGAACCAAAAAAATTTAGAGTAGTCTAATTAGTAAAGGTTTAATAACAGTAATTTTTTGTTTTTTTTAAATGTATATAAAAACAAATAAATAATAGATTTTATAATTTTGAAACCTAATATATAAAAATCGAACTTAGGTTAAATAAGTTAATACACTTTATACTTTCCTTTGCTCTTTTCATGTTTTTATATTCCAGAGGGAAAACACGTGAGGAAGTTGACTGAATGTTTTATATATAATGTTAAAACTTGGAATATATCATGTAGGTTCATCCCCGTAACAAATCGTGGCATTATTCTAAACTTTTAGAGGCCACTCTCACCCTCAAAAGTACATATTTTATGACTAGCTATTTAAACATACGAATACTGAAAAAAATACTGATGCATTAAATACTCAGTAAAATTGAAATTCATATTTTTATTACTTTTATTATTATTGTGTGTTAAATTTCCTTAAGAAATCATACAATTTAAATAGACTAATAATATTACTAACACCGCGCAGTCTATGTGTTGTAGTAAATGTTTAATATTCGGTGTTTGTAGCATGACATAACTTTTTTGCGTAGTAAAAATATCACTCAACTATCCATTTTTATCAGTGAATGTGATATATTTTTGTCGCTTTGGTGAATGTCAGTAACGTTCAAATTTCAAGTACAGAATTTTCTGAAGAATATTTTTTTAGTTACATCATTTCAAGGAATTTTATGAAATTTCTCAGTATTTGAAAAAATTTAATAATATTTTAAAGGAGTTAACAATATTTTAAAGGGAGTCTGAATAATTTTAAGGGATTTTATGATATTTATTTGAATTTTAGAGAATAAAGGAATCAGAATTTTTGAAATTCAATATTTCGAAAATTTATTAACGGATTTAGATATTCTTTTTCTTGTTTTGTTGGGAAAAGTACATTCTAAAATTTATTTTGCACATATAATAAAGCGTTTAATAAAATCAAAATTGTTGACGTAGTTAAAAAAATAAAATTTTGGTTTCTAAAACTGTCAAAAATTTTGATTTTATTCTCAATGTACCAATAAAAGAAGTTATTAAGTTGAGGTAAATGTCAACTTTGACAGTATTCCTGAATTTTTTCATAATTCTTATTCAGTGGGTTGTAGGATTGGCCCTTAAGGGAATGTAATACTTTACCATAAGAGCAAATTAGTTATACCAATTATACGTTCATAATAATAAATATTTTTAGCTAATAATAGTTAATAAACCTTCGTCTACATGAGAGGAAGGTTTATTGACTCTTATTTACTAAAAATATTTATTATTATGAATATATAATTGGTATAACTAATTTGCTCTTATGGTAAAGTATCACATGCCCTTAATGCTATTATTCGACAGAATGCACTTTGAACTAAAAGAATAACATTCTTTCAAAGTTTAAAAACACATTTTAAGACACGCGTCAAGGAATAAATAGCGTAGGTGCAAATGTAGGTGTGAATAAACACGTGAGTTAGTAAATGAACGCATAAGAGGCAATAAATGAACTAATTTTCTTTCAAAGAATGAACGAATTGTTTTTGCGAATAAACTTTTGGCATATAATGTTGAATTTCATAAAAAATTATTATTATTTGAGTTTTCATTGTCATCACGTGCTTTCTGATAAATAAATCTACCTCTTGCATGAATTTGATGAGATTTTGTTATCAATTATGAAAATTGTAATTTTGGTTCAACTTTCAATATAGTCTAAAGATCGTAATTGCGATCCATAGAGCCAAAGGATTCCGATGAAATCTAAAAAAGTTCCGTGCATTAGAAACTTTGAGAGTCTTGAGGGAGATGTTAATATGAATCGATTTCGCTAAAATTTGGTGGATATCATTTTTTTTACCATTCCAACAAAATAGGGGGGTGCGACCAAGAAAAATCCAAAACTGAAAAATAGGGACCACCCTAATAGGCACGCGTATAGCATAAGATAGCATCGTATAGTGTACCAAAGCATAGCCTAGCATAGCATAGCAAGCAGTGAAGCGCACTCGCACATGAGTCCGTGCACCTGTGATGACTGTCGAGATCCGATAGGCCATTCTGTTCGCTGGTAGAGTGGTAGAGCAAGTTAGTGGCAGGCATCAGTTCAGAGTGTTCAAATATCAGTACGTCAGTACGTAGGTGTAGTCGGTTAGGAAAGGTGTGTATAGACTGTGGAGAAAAGTCTCTGGTTGTAGGTTCGGAAACCTCGGTGGGCCACCACGGCGGCGCGCATGTCCGCGTTGCCATGATCGCCCTGGCCCACTGACCTATATTACACGCGGGTACAGGTCCCGCATACAAGTCGGACCAACCATGATGTAAGTATCAAGCAACACTCGAACCGCGGGCCACGTTGCTCCGGAAATCGACGTCATCCCAACGAAATTGGGTTTACGTCGAAAAACTAGCTTAATTTTTCGCCTAACAGTGCTTCCACAATCTACCAAGGTGGATGTGTCAGTGAAGTCAAGTATTATGATGCTTAGTTTAGTTTAATTTAGTGCAGTTTAGTTTCGGTTCACTTGATAATTGATTTTTTAGTGAAACATACACAAGTGTTGACAAGTTATATTCGCTGAAGGAATAAGTTTAAGTTTAAATGTGATAAATCGGCGAAAAGAGTGCTGTTTCCAGTTGTTTGATTGAAAAAAGTGATGAAAAAGCGCGTCGCGCTCGTTGTTCTCGTTGCTAGGTTCTCCGGACAACGATTGCCCCGCGAGATGCCGTGGAGCAGAGAGTGAACGAATGACGAGAGTGGCAGCGGGGGCGGTGGACGCACTGAGAGAGAGGTGGAACACCGATGAGAACGAAAAGAGAGGAGGCTTTATGGCAACTAGGTGACGGCCGCGTGTATACCGGGATTGTGATGCAAGGTGCTTTTCCTCGTTCACAATTTACATACTCTTCGTTTATAATCATAGTCATAAGTGAAAGTTACCAAAATCTTTCCTCATTACATACTCTCTAAAAATGAGTTAGGCGGACGCAAAATTGCTCGATGATTGATTTGGCAATTATTTGTACTACTTTAGGCTGAAAATGGGGCTACAGAGTATACCAGTCATTCTCTGGTATTCATCTATTCACCTTTTTTCACCTGCTTTGAATTTATTCACCTTTTTGATCTATTTTGGCAATTTCTCTTTTCACCTTTTTTTTTATTTGATAAAATTAAATTTTATGAAAAATTATTAACATTGGAATTATGTGATAATTCTGTATTGATAATTCATTTTGTTTTGAAATTAAATGACTTTTAAATTAATGAAAAGATGTTGAAGTCTTTGACAGCATCTGAAATTTCTTGAAAATCGTTGAATTCTTATGAATTTTATTGAAATCGCTTCTAATTCTTCAAAAACGTTAAAAATCTCTTGAAATTCCTTAAAATCAGTTAAAATATCTTGAATTTTTTTAAAATATAGTTGAAATCTTTTGTTAAATCCTTAAAATCATTGAAAGTTTTAATGTCTTCAAATCTTTGTTAAAATCTTGTGAAACTACAAAAATATTGTTAAAAAATAATTTTTTAAATAGTTTTAGATGTAAATAATAACATATCAAAAATTTTAAATGATTACATTTTAATTTCTTATTTTAAAAAAAAACGTAATAGGAAAAGTTCTTAACTTTAATTTAATTTGCAAATCTAAATCAATTATTGCTTCAAGAACCAAATTTCCATTAGTCTTTATATTTTTAATAAGACGATTATGAAAGAGCTAATAAGAAATTATATTTATATCTTGAAAGAATGGTCTAGAATGTTTGTTTTGATGATAAATTATTAATCGAAAGCAAAGATTATTTTAACGCAGATAAATAAAAAGTAACATCTTACAGTATAGAGGCAAAGATATTCTGCGCAAAAAGGGGTTAAGAACTTTATTACTAAAAGCGTATATTGCATCGAAGCTAAACTACATACGTATGTATTATCACTCGTTGTGATTCATTCTTGAGGGGCGTTTCTTGAGTAAATAAGTTCTCTTACAATAATTTTAAACTTACTAATTTGATAAAGAAAACTGTTACAAAAATAAAAATAGATGGTTCATCATATCTCGAAACTATTTCTTCTAAAGTCTTCATGATTTTTGGAAGGAGTTCGACAAGGAATTACATTAGTGTTATGAAAGATGACTTTATCTATTAAATATTCAAATCTCATTTCATACAATCTTTTGAAATGTTGGAATGTGATAAAATCTTCTTCATTACATTGAGTGGTTTCTCAATGAAAATTTTTCTATCTATAATCTCGACATACTTACTGTATATAAAAAATTCATGAATGATAGTGCATATAAATGATGCATAATAAAAGAATTTCATGAATTTAGATTGATCCATATTCTAATATAAAAGTTGTATAAATATTCTTTTTCTCAACATTTTCTCAGTTGTCTACAAATATTTCAAGGCGTGATTTGCAGTGATTTTTAAAAATCTGTATGAACACAAGAACGTAGATGATTTTACTTAGATTCTAATTTAGATTAGAGTTAACAACGCTCGTAGGACGCAATTAGTTGTGCATGTGTAATTGTAAACTTTCCATTATATTAATTTAATACTCATGTCTCAGTAAAGAAAATTACTTTTATTTTTAAACACTTAAAGTTGTGAAATTATTTTTTAATTATTGGTATATTTTATTTAATTATTAATTGTTTTCATTAATGCACGATGAATTTTTTTTCTTGCATTAAATATTTTGCTGAATTTGAAGTAATTGGAATTTTTTTTGCAATTTATGAAAGTTTTATTCCATTTCCTCGATCTTGGGCAAGGTTGGAAGCGAGAAAGGATTTCTTGAAATTTAAATGAAAGTAAAAAATATAAATCCTCGCTTCCGGCGGCCAAAATCAGCGTAGCTTGCCTGCTTCGACGCGTCTCACGAGGGATCTAGGCTGGATTTTTGATGGGCCTCTTCCTTTCTAGTCCAGGAGTATAGTGTTCCAAAGCAGTGGTTATCAACTAAAATATATCATCAGGGTTAAAAAGTATTTGCATCTTAGGCGAAAAAATACTAAAATCATGATTCCAATTATTATGGGTTTTCTATTTGTTTTAATTTCAAATCAAAACTTAAATTAACTTAAAAGTTTGATAATCTCGATATATGCTTCGCATGTCTTTTTGAATATATATAAAAATATTCACAGCGTCTTCCGGGCGTGTCGTGATTATTTAACCGAGATTTGGGTCACGTTTCTTGATTTGTATCAGATATCGTAAATTTGCAAACAGAAAATATGTTACAGATTATTAACAGGCATGATTCTCTATCCAAAAATCGAAAAATCACTTTCTAAAGGTTAATAAAGCATAAAAGAGACAGTGTCATCTTGTCATTATCACTGACAAGATCGTTTTATATTTAAATGCCACTTAAACTTCCAAGAAAACTATTTGATTGGATAAACGTAACTTCAAATTTAACTTAAATAGTAAGCGGAATTGATTTACAGAGATGGTTATATAGTCGTCATTATATTTGATGGGTCAAGGCCTCTGAGATGCCAAATAACAATCATTCTTTTATTTTGCGACTAATTTTTGAAACACTTGCATATATCTGCACGGAGAAAAAGGTTTAGTTAGGCCAACGAGGATCCTAGTGCGCCCTACTAGACAGTGTAGTTAAATATGAACCAACAAGCTGTCTAGTTGCGCGCGCTAGACAGTTCAGTTAGATTCTGTCTGGTTAGGCGCTTAGGCGCACAACGCATCGAGTGCGAGTTACTAGAAAACTAGTACGGCCAATGTTTTTGTGGGTAGTAGGGCTAACTAGCTGTATAGTAAAAGTGACCGAACATTTCGTTAGGCTTACGTTCCTATATTTTGGTAACTTAGCATACTAGATTTCTAGTTAAATTTTATCTACAATATTAATAGTAATAATATTATATATTATTAATATATAATATTATTGTAATATAATATATTATTGGAATATATTATTGTAATATAATATTATTATAATATTATTGTCCATTTCTACATCACAAAATTCACTCATTTTTTAATTTTAAATTAGAGTTAACTTTTGTGAGAAGCGAACTTTTATTGTGAACTTTTGTTCAGACACTAAACATAAACAGCACTAATAAATACTAACTCTAGAAAATACACGTGAAAAGTGACGCCGGTGACGCCGAAAATTAAGTAGGCTGGCTAGGGGTAATACTTAATAGGTTAGGAAGGAGCATCGAAGAGAGTAATAGAGTAGTGGGGGACAACTTTTTACTAGATGTTTCGTTACGGACACTAGTCGCCACTACTAAACGCATCAGTTAGATTTACTACACCACTTACTAGAAATTTAGTAAGACGTACGAAATATCTGTCTTAAATTTACTAGGCACGCGTAACTAGATTCGTCTAGTTGGCCTAACTAGACCTTTTTCTCCGTGTGATCTATCACATATAAAATTTTATAAAATATCGAAGGATCAGTTTACCTCTGAAATTTTACCTTTGAATGTTTGAATAGAAGTAAACGTAAATTTCTTGCATTGAAAATAGATTATCTTGTTTGTCCAGATGAGTGAGAATTCGGCACGTGCTCATGTTCTTGATATGTGACACACAGTATACACTCACAGAACGTTTTCCCGACCTCTTTTTCATCTGCATTCCCCTCTTGCGCATTACGTTGATTTGTATTCATACGTTTCATCTCCCGTATGATTCCGGTATCAATTCTGTTGATGAGGCTCATAAAGGGAGTCACGATTGGTAAACACGAGCATGTATAACACCAGCTCCCTCATATTGAAAATAAATTGCGATCTCCCTACAATCTAAATAACATTCCTAATTTCTAGAATAGTGAAATTAATGCAGGCTATCTTCGGCCAAACAAAAATGTTATGAAAAGATTCAGAGGATTCTAAACAATTTCAAATCAAAGGATTTTAAAATGTTTTAAAGCTATTTAAAAATAAATAAAAAGTTATTTATTATGAAAATACTTCCAAAATTTCAACTAAAAAGTGCCAAGGCTCAAACGACCCCATGGGGACTTCTAAGGGTTAAATTGCTTGTATTTAAAGTTCCTCTTGTACTGTTTCTTTCATTCTCACGAGATTACGCAGTGCTTGGGCATTGCAGTCTATAGTTCAGTGTTTGGGTATTCGAAAACTTAAATTCATTACTGCTTGTAAATCAACAGCCCATCGTCACGTGCGACGGTTACAAGTAGAAACTGGGTTGCTGTCTCCAAATAAATTTGAGAACTGGTCTTTTTGACTAGTTGATAATTAATATCAATAATAATTTAATAATAATATCAAATATAATCTGCAATGTGTATGGCATGCCTGTAAGCGTATTCTTATTTAACCAGTCTTTGAAAGTTGATGTTAATCCATTAACACTTCTAAATATTGTTTACAAGTTAAAAACTTGGAAGTATTTTGATTCTCTATAAAGCTTCAATCCGTCAGTTCGTTTCTGATACTGCGAACTCAATCTTTAGATATTTATCGATCTGTTCTTCCAGTCGCGGTAGAAATAGACCTCCTTAACAAACTGCTTTGATATTTTGTCTTGATCAAAAAACCATATGATAATGCAGAGACGGATTTGCTCTTGAGCGAAAAAACTGCAACTGAATGCATTTCTGAAATTTAATGAGTCTCATTTTTTTTTTTTTTTTTTACAGGCCTGGCCCGTGTGACCTGCAGGACCCATTGTGGGTCAAAATGAGTGCAATTACTGGCAGTGTCATTAAGAAGAGAAAGAAATCAGATGCCAAACCTCAGTCACAAATGTGAGTTTCAGATTTCTGCCTTTATTCTAACGTCATTTCCTCTCCATCGACTTTTGTTTCTTTGTATTTTTTGTGGATTCCGCACTTTCGCTGGAACATGTATTTAAAAGCCTGAATAGTTATGTATAAATTTTCTTTAATGCAGAAATAATTAAGTCGAATCACATCAGGGAAGAAAAAGAATTTTCTATTTTAAATATCAATGTAACAAATAAATATAAAAGGGACAATATCTTTTTGCCGAAAATATTTATTAACGAAAGTAGAAAATTATCGAAATTTCGATAAATTTCGATGATCCCCTTAAAGAATACTCCTTGAATAAGAAAATGTTGATATTTAACGAAAAATTACATTACAATTATCGAAAAGACCGAACTACGAGCTTCAATCTGACATGATTTGTGATTGTGACATTAGCTATAGTATTCAATATTATGTTTTAATAATTTTTCTCGTCCATTTTCTCTGTCTAGATTGAAAAACGAATCATATTCTCGTACTCTCTTTCGAATTTAAGATTGTTTGAACAAGATCATCTCATTACTTTTTTTGTTTATCAGAAGTGAGATAGATTGACTGACTGAACTGACAACGCATTAATTACAAATTGCCACTATCATTTGATCGCAAAGTTTCAGTATTTAATCTCTTTAGTGTCACAATATTTTTCATGGGTCAAGTATCTTTAATTTTTCTTTCTCCCTGATGAGATAAATATCAATTTTTCTCTTTAAATATAAATAAAGACATAGGATAAGAGCACCAATTGTTGATGCCCCTGTCTAATTTGTTTAAAAAATTAGGAAAATGTAAATATTTAAAGTGGTCTATTCGAGATGCTATCATGTAAGCAAAATATGATGAAAATTTGCATTTTCCTGTTGGTTAAAGTATATAAATTAGAATGGGGTGCCTAATTTAACCAGATTAGAGGTTGAAATTTACTTGGTTCAATATATACTTAATATTCATAAGTAATTTGATAAGTGATCTGTAACAAACTGACAAGCTGTTTTATCAAAAGCCAATTATGCTCTAGCTGTTGTGTAATTATCTAATAATTAATTAGTTCTTGCAGATAATTTAGTTAGTATTGATTTATGATTAGAGAGTATTTCAAATAAAAATTTTAAATCTGCTAATAATTGGCCCTTTGCCAATAATGACTTATAATTAATTGATTAATTCTGATAAGAAAATGGTTCTTGAAGTTAATAATTTTATTTTTTTTTTAGCAACAAGTGCCTTAACGAGAAAAGACGACGGAACCAGGAGAACCAGTATATCGATGAGCTTGCCGAGCTGATTTCCGCCACGGATATGAGCTCTGGCAAGACTGATAAATGTCAAATCCTCCAGAGAACCGTCGATCAGGTAAGAATTCTTTATTTCAATTTTGAATTTACACTAAATTTGACTAAACAGAAAAAAATTCATCATCGAATTGATCAAACTATTCTCCTATAATTATGCAGTAATGTTTTCTAACGTGAATGTATTCAAATATATTCAAATATATTCAATACTTAGTAAATATAATAAGGTTTGGTCAAAATTTGCCAAGGGGACATTATACGCAGTAGAATAAACATAATTTATCAGACAGAAGAGGAAAATACGATCGATCTGTTTTTCACTCCTGTCCGAGGACGAGTTTCTCTACTGCGTAAAACTGTTTTTTTCTTACTGCGGTTAGAATATTTCAGCCCTTTAGATTAAGTGGAAATTTATAAAAAAAAAAAAAAAAATAAGTCACTGTCGCTTCGCAAAAATAGCCTCCACTTCTTTATCGCGGCGAAATATAACGTTCAATGACTGTGAGGTAAATAGTAACAGTTTTCAATTGAGTGGCGATTTTGACTCGTTGCTATGACAACTTTCCTTTTCTCGTTAAGGCGTGATTTTTCCAGATCTTCTTAATCATCTCTAATGAGGAAAGTTGTTTTCCGCAGTTTGTTTAGAAAAATCAAGCATCTTAAGACAAAATTAGTTATAAATATTGAAATTTTTTCTTGGCTCAAAGCTTGGAAGAATTAGTGTCAAGTTATTTAATAATCACACGGAGAAAAATGGATAATCAAACTTGGAGTGTCAAAATTTAGATCGTCAGCTTGACCTTCTAGATAGTACCAAGTACCATCCATAATTTTGTCCTAATAGTCAGACAGACAATAATTTTATAGTCTGTTTGAATATATTCAGAGTGTCAGGCTTACACTCTGATACTACGCGTCTGCGCGCCGCTACACTTATGGGTCACCACCACGGAGGTGGTTACCGCGTGGTCACCGTGGTCACCACAAATTTTTGGCCCGGCACTGGGCGTTTCTCACAAGCGGTGAGAATTTGGCTGATTATTATATAAGGACCATTTCGACCGTTATACTCAGCGTGCGATATTCTGCGTTGTATGTAGTAGTGTTAAGTTAGGTTATAGAATTAGGTTTGTGTGCGTTAGATAAGTGAAGAATACGTTTCTTGTCTGTCACTCTGCTTGGCAATAGTAAGTCTTTTTAAAATTTTGGTTTAGAATATAACCGCTCATAGTTTTACACTCCAGGGTTGTAAAACTTACACTCTAGGATGGTCAAGCTGAACAACCATTTTTAACATTCCGCGGATATTAGGTTTGACTATCTAAAGTGCTGTCCTATAGTTGAAACTTCAGTATAGTCAGTTTTACACTCCAGATAGTCAACCTGACTATCCATTTTTCTCCGTGCAGACTAATTCAGTTTAAATAAATAACTTGTTTACTTAAGTAAATTCCAGTAAGAATTTTACTGTGAATTAATCTTTTTCTGAATGCTGAAGAGTAGCATCACCAACTTCTCTATCTAATGTTCTCTAGTTACGCTGATTAGACGACAATTTTTCTCAGAAAAATCCTTTCTCGGTGATTATACTTTTACATCGAAACTGCTGAGAGCTCGTTAATTTCTTCCAATTCTCGTTATATAAAATAATTAACTTCTTGTCAAGTGTCTTAAGGAAAATTTTTCTAATAAGGTATTCTCTTCCCTTAAGGGCATGTAATACTTTACCATAAGAGCAATTTAGTTTACCCCATTATACATTCATAATAATAAATATTTGTAGCTAATAACAGTCAATTAACCTTTGTCTACATGAGGCGAAGGTTTATTGACTCTTATTAGCTAAAAATATTTATTATTATGAATGTATAATTGGGTAAACTAAATTGCTCTTATGGTAAAGTATCACATGCCCTTAATTTATTCTCCAATTAAGCATTGTTACTTTAATTTGCCCTTAAAGCTATTTTTCCATAGATAATGAAAGATTTATCACTTTCATATTTTTCCACCTGAATATCAAAAATGTCATTGATTAAAAATCTTGAAGCATACTTGGGAGATCCTCAGATAATGACTTTTCTTTAAACAAAAGACAATTTCCCTCAAAAATGTAATTAAATGAAAATAATTGTAAAATTAGAGAAGAAATCACGTCTATATTCTTAGTACGAGATTATCAGATGTTATTAAATTTTGTGAAAGTGTGTTCTCGACATTGAGCGCATTCCACGTTAATTTTGAACTTCAGTGGTGAAACTGTGCCAACGTAATACTCGCTGAGCAATCGAGAGACTCGAGAAATGCTGGAAGAAGGAGATGCAATTTTTCCCAGTGTCCGAGGAAAGTGAAATGTGTTGTACGATGTAACATATTGTGCCGTTTTGATGACCCGATCATGAGTTATCGTCTCATAAAGCACTCAGAGTGGCATAACGCGTCGGCCCTGGAAATATGTACTCAAGCCGTCGCCACAGCACCACAGGAGTTACACGCGCAATCCTTGATTGGGTCATCACGATGACTCTCTATTGTCTATTTTATGGTCAAGGCTTCATTTTCGAAAACCTACGCTAACTCTCAGCTCAGACTAAATTACCGGTATCTTTTTTGTTCACAGATATCGCCACTTTTAACGTAATCATAAAAGCATTATACACTTCTGCAAAACAAAAAAAAACTTGACGAAATGAGGACAAAAATTCAATGAAATAGTGGAATAATTTACTAGCTTATGTTACAAACTCTAAATGCAAATAAATACCCATTGACAGCAAAAGATAAAAACTCGTTTCGCTAACTGGAGCATAAAATATGCATTTCAATGCACCGTTACAATTACGCGTTTATCGGTTACACTTTTCCGATGTATATTTTCACAGTCTTATTTTTTCATTAATCAAAAGTTTCACGAAATTCAAAGCGCTCTTTTCAAACAAAGTGTTTTCAAAACGAAAAATTCTCGTCGATGAATTTATTGATTTGGAATCCAAACCGGCATTCTCGGAAAATTGGCAATTGCGCAACACGATGTATAGCGACAATTGCTTGTATCCTTTTGAGCAATGCTCTTCCTCTTATGAAGTTTGGAGCGCGACGGAAAGGCGGGAATGATAAATGGGCATGAAAGCGATAAGTCGAGAAAAGAGAATTTTTAGATTATTGGTTCAGATCATTTGTAGAAGGCAAATTGAGCCGCGTCGCTGATCCCGTCGATCCTATTTCGGACAGTCTTTCCGATCTGTCAGAACTCAGTTTATAATTTTGACATGGTGAACACGAATTTATCTGTCGATAATGACTTTTTTCTTTGAATCCTTTAAATCAAGTCATAAATTGACGAAAATAATATTTGCACATTTTTCATGTACAAGGTTCAGTGATACGATTTTCCATGTATTTCAACATATTTCAGTCGCACATAAATCATGTCCAGATAATTGGCATATTTTTAACTCAAATATCCAGCTAAGACTACTGCACTTGGCGCTATTAATAAAATATTCAAAAATATAGTTTTTATGCTCTTCTTAAATTGAGAGCAAGGTCCTACTTCGGGGGTCGAATCTCAAGTTGTTTTTAATAATGAACTGAACTGAATTCATTCCTTAGTCTGGGAAACAAGACGAACAAAAAGTTAATTTCTTCACACATCTATCAGTGTCAAACTACAGACGTTTTTTGAAGTAAATCAATTTAAAATTTAGTCTCGTAAATTAGAAAAAAATATAGTTTAAAATTTAAAATAGTTTTACACCTTTATCCAATTGCAAAGCTTTACAGGTTTCTCAAAACTTAATTTTAATTACGATTTGGTTTGATAAAACCTTATCTATACTTACCTCGCTTATTTGTTTAGTCATAATTCATATTTCAATGTATTATAGCCGACACTTTCTTTTACGATTTGGTATTTATACAAAAACTTTTATGCTTACCTTATTTTATAGCATATGACACATACCAGAAGACTGTATTAAACCTAATTTTATTTACGATTTGGTCTTTATTAGCCTTTCTTCTTAAGTAACTTATTACATATTCACTATTTACTATAGATATTCCAATCAGTTTGTAGATCTGATTACGCAAACAAGTACTACTAGGACAGGAAGTGTTAATGTTAACATGCTCATAAAACGTCGTCTCGTAGGAGTAGAACAATGGCAGTTCGTTCGTTGATACCTCTGATTCATTTCTGAGATTTTTTGACCTCTTCAAAAAAGTTGCCATCCTGGATAACTGTTTTTGCTTTACTCATTTCAATTATCAATACTCTCTTGTCCCAACAGAACTGTATTTTTTTTACATGAATGGAACCTATCGCCGGTGAGGAAACGAACCTGGGATGTAATCTCTTCTCTTCTTTTTTTTTTTTGTTTTCTTTACATTTATGTCGAACGACCACTTGTGAAAGTCTCATTAAAAAGCGATGGTAGCTTCTCTTTTCGGTTTTTGTTTGTTTAGTTTCTTTGAAAATGCAAATCGGCTATTAAAGCCTCAGTTTTTGTCAGTTGACAAATGAGACCCATGCGGAAGATGTGTGAATTCACGAAAATGGAACGAACGTCGAGAAGCGGTCGATTCTCCATGGCCGCGAGGTGACGCCGGAAGAATTTACAGCAAATCGCATTGCGATGCACGAAATAAGCGCCGTGAAAATAGTGGCAACGTCGCATCATGCCGCTAGTCGGACTCGTTGTACTACCGCGAAGTCACCGACTTTTCGAGGCCACATGTTAACTCATTGCGATTACGACGCGATCTGTCGGCTGCGGGAAATACGAGCTCAAGGTCATTCCCTCACATCGACCATGAACCCCCGATGGTAAGGCAGGGATTGTTTTTATCGCTACTCTCACATCCCGTTCCTTACTTTGCTATCTATATGTATTTGCTTCAAAACGAGTTTGCGATTACGGAAAATGGGAACTTACGACTTATGGCACTGTCTCTGGATTTTAGGGATTTCTGTCATAAAACTTAAATTAGGCTTCTTGTTCCTTAATGCTTACATGATAAAGGAGGGTTCAAAACATTTTTTTTCTTCTTTTTCTTAATTCTCCTTTCTGGGGTCAATGACTCCGGAAAAGGGAGGTCTGGATTCAATGACCCGCTGAGATAGAGTAACTGCAAAGTCAGACATTCTTTTTCACGCATTGCAGAAAAATTGCATCGTCCTTTTCATTCGGCTTTATACTTTATACTCTTTATTTGGTGATGATTATATTTGCAAGTTTGATCGAGGAATGAACTCTGATTTTGTTTGTTTAAGTGATGACTAGTTTTTTTTTTTTTTTTTTTTAGACGATGTATTCATTTATTCTTTGTTACATTTATTTATAAGATTGCTTATAGTTTTCGATGTATTTTTGGAATTATATCTCAATTTGAATTCATACATTATTTGTAATAATTTTTGATGGATGACTTATAAAGATATTGTTTAAAGGGAAAGGATTCTTTGATTTAAATGGTTTTCATGAAATTCCGAATTCAAGGTAACTTATTTCTGTTACCGTTCAGTGGAAAGTACTTTCACTTTTTTAATAAAACTTTTGAAAGCTTACAGACATATTATTATTAAAATATATAAGAAATTATTTGATTTTCCACGTCAGTTAGTGTTTAGAAAATAATTTTTGTAAGCAGAACCGCATTTACTTAATACGTAATATAATTAATAAAAATCATTGTGAATATGAGGCACAATTCCTTTGTTGAATCCTGGAAATGAACCACTGAGCAAACCGGAATACCTCGTGGATGATTAATGATAAAAGAATTCAGAGTCCTCTTATCAGACAATGTTTCTTGTGACCTAAAAGGGTTAGTGTTTCTGGCATTATCTGCAGAAAATAAAAGAAGACTGTTTTTAAATTTCAAGAATATTATGACTTAATTTCTTCATAATAGTATATTATGCATCTAGGGATACATACAGGCGTTTTTCGTCGAGTGTGACGTATGCAGAACGAGTCGTAGCTCGAGGGCGCCGAAGGCACCCCGAGAGTGAAGACGAGTTCTGCATACGTTCCGCTCGACGAAAAACGCCTGTATCCCCAGTTGCATACGATATTTTCTTCAAAAAGTGCACGAAACCACATGTTTGAGAGCGTGTAAAGCGAGCTGAAAGTTGCTGTTTCCAGAGGTTAGAATAGCGCGATTACAAGATTCTCCGCCAGAGGCAGTACTGTCGCGAGTTTTTTTTACCTCCAGCTGGAGTTTTTTTTCCCTGTTAGGAGTTTTTTTCCCAGTTTATTTCACTGCTCTAGAAACAGCAACTTTCAGCTCGCTTCACACGCTCGAAAACACGTGGTTTTCGTGCACGTGTTGAAGAAAATATATTTTTAAATTATCTTAAAACTGAGATTTGTTTGACAATATTAAGAAAAATTAATTTTTATTAATTTTTATTATTAATAATAATATTTATTATTATTATTATTTATTTATTTATTTTGTTACAGATTCGGCACATCAAGCAACAAGAGAATTCCAACAGTCATGCTGTTCAGCAGGGAGAAGTTTCCTCGTCGAATCCTAGCCTTATATCCAACGACAAAGTTGGCCCTATGTTACTTGAGGTATGTATATTTTTTCATATTTTTCTTCTGAAAAGAGAAAGCTGTAAATTCAGTCTTTCATTTTTGATAAAATCTTTGCCTAAAATGTAAATTCTCTTTTACTCAATGAAAAAGGTGGAAAAATGATCCGGTTATGAAAGGATTTAAGTATTTTGTAGCAGTTTATTAATTAAAAGTGAAAATGAGAATGTTTTTTTAAAACTAATTTTCAGGCGTTAGATGGATTCCTATTCGTTGTAACAACCGAGGGGCGTGTGGAGTACGTAACGGATAATATATCCGACTATATAAATTATACTAAGGATGATGTACTTGGAAAGGATATTTATAATATAATTCATCATGGAGATCACAACACCTTCATGCCTAGCTTGTCGCCAATGGCATTAGGTCAGTATTTTTTATTTGTATCGAAGAATTTCCTTGTATAAAAGACTTGAGTTTTAAGAACTGAGCAATGAGTTGCGAGAATTTTTCAACTTGAGCTGAATTCGAGATTAAATCTTAAATGGACGGATTTTAATAGTTTTTTTCTTCTCACAGGCTGGATGAACGAGCCTCAACCTCAGACAAAGAATCGCATTTTCAATTGTCGCTTTCTGGTGAAGCCTCCCGATGACAAAGAGCAGACTATGGAACAGAAGCAACAACGCGTAAATAAGTACGAGACTATGCAAATTTGTTCTGCGCATCTTGCAAATAATTCTGATCGTCTTGAAAACGATGATGTATCGTCGGAATCTTCAGATATTGGTCCATGCGTAATGTGTGTTGCTCGCAAAATTCCTGAGAATGAGGTTCCAATCAGCACCTCCATCCAACAGTTTACTTTCAAATTGGACCTGTCTGGCAAAATTCTTGCGCTAGATAACAGTTGGTTGTCGCAATCTTTCTGCAAGTACCTAAACAAGGTGAACTCTCTAGCTCATTTCTCAAGGAGCTATTGATATTAGAAAGAATTCCTAAAAATTCTTGATAATATTATAATAAATATATTATTCTCAAAAAGGTGTAAATCTCGTTTTTTTTTCTTTTATAAATTTACCAAATTTTCGCCAACAAGATAATAATTAGTGTTTGTTTTAGGACCTGATTGGTACAACAATTCAGGACTTGTGTCACCCACATGATCTCAGTCAGCTGACTGCGCATTTAAAGTGCACCCAGGAAGGAAGTCATCGCTCAAGTCCCAAGTATCGACTTTGTTTGAGTGAAGACACACTCCTCTACGTTCAAGCGAATTCAAGATTTTTCACAGCGACTGAGATGAGTGGATACGACACGGACTATGTGATGTGCACCAACTCCATTTTAGGGTAAGTGGGCAGTGGGCAGTGAAATCTCGAATAGTGAGAGATTAGACTGATAGACGCGCCACGTTCACTCCGTCAGCCATCGAGCATTATAGCATCAAATTTATTTAACCGCGGTCAAATAAATATATTTATATTTCAATTTAGGGTCTTTTATCTTTTAATTCTTGTGTAACATAAATTTATAAAACCCAATAGATTTGTAATAATTATTAATTTTATGAGAGCTCTTCATAAATTTAAAAACTTGATCTGTGGAATCAAGAAAAGTCAAGTAATTTCGAAATTGGACTTCCTAGGGTTGTTTCGTGATTTAAGATAAGATTATTTTTAAGTATTTCGGTTGAAACTAAACTTAGAACGTGGTGTAAAATTGGAGGTCACGTGACATTTCAGAGCTAACTACTTTCAAAAGTTTTAATACAAAATTTGAGTATCGTTTTAAATTTCTGAACAAAATCTTTAACAAAACTGTATTTTCATAAAAAAAAATAATAATAATGAAGTTCTGAATTGAAAAGATAATTTTCTCGTTGAACAAAAAGAAATAGTTCTTGTCTGACAGAGTAAGCTTGACGCATCTTAATATTTAGGTGTGAAACTTATACACAATGTGGTGCGACAGCTACATTCTGCATGAAGGTTTCGTTTTTGTTTAATCCACTCGTTCCGCAAACTCAACCGACGGTCATCATCACCAAGTTTCGCATTAGTTTAGGTTGTAAGCCGGCGCGGGATTAATGCCTCAAGTTTACAGCACTCACGCACACGAATTTTTTTTTTAAAAACAGTTATTGCAATATCTACTTTTTTTCTCCAGTAAAAAAGAAACTTATCCTTCTCAAATCTCGAACAGTATATTCTATTTAAATTTAAATTCTGAATAATAAAATAGCGCATCATGTTTCTCTTTTACTGGAACACCCATCGCTCACATTTCGAAATAAGTTATCGCTGCACTGCTTATTGACACTGACCTAAAACCCACGACGAACTGAATTTTCAGGCTTTGAAATAAAAATAAAAATACATAATATATAACTTGCATGCACTACAAAGGGCGTTTTTCGTCGGTGTTGGAGATCTGGCCACTCTTGAATATTAAAAACTATCTTTCGCTACTAGACTCTTGTGTTCAGAAAAATAGAAAAAAATAAATGTACACATTTGTATAATATATTTTTATTTATTCAATGCGCTTGGTTTTTTAAGGCCATGTATTAATTATACGATTTCTACCTTTTTAGAATTGTTTTCGCTGCAATGCCATTTCTACATTTGTTGAGATATCGAATTAAACATTTCTAAAATTAAAGTGAAAGCATTCAAGTACATTTATCTGATCCT